>CAVNZK010000171.1:0-596792 GCA_963693345.1 Pieris melete
CTTTTACTAAAAAAAAATTCTACTAAGTATAAGTATTATGCCTATCTTATCTTTTTTTTGCGACTGAGGCGCAAACTAGCTGCTGTGGTCTCTGGCAGAATGACCAGCGGTGTGGAACAGTCTGCTCCTCAGCATAATGCTGAGCCAGGGCTAATTACAGCCACAGCACACACCCATTACACACGTAAAATGAACCGAAAGGGAAAAGGGAAAAAAATGTTATTACATTGACATTATATTTTTTTTCTTTGATTATTGTTATTATGTGTGTGTTTTTGTTAGTAATAAATGTTATGTCTATGTGAATATTAGTTTCCGATCATTGACATAAAGGAAACTTAATTTAAAAGTTTAAAGAAAATTCTGGATCAGCATTTCACACGTATTCCTTCCAATTACCTTCGTAATAAACGAATTCAATAGGAATGTTATTTAACAGAGCAATAAAGCTGCAGCAAAGGTTTAATCCTCAGACATATCATTTATCCTATCCAGCCCAATTATCATTTTAATATTCAGACTCAGTATTACAAAAGGAGATTTTCCAGAGAAAAAGTTAGCCCAATATAACAAGTTTCTAACTTCAGTAACGCTTTAGAATATGACCTGAATCATATTGTCGTTAGATCGTCGCCTACGAGAGAGTAGCCCGTCGAGTCACCCACAGTCCTTTAATGAGGTCACAGATTTATTTATTCCACTCGGACCCTGGGGCGGAGTTAGTTTTGAATATTCCGTTGAATTCAACTTTGAGGACGCTTGAATAACTTATTAACATCATGAATGCTCACATGTTGATGTTATTCGAATGTGAATTTAAAATGTACTATAACTAACATGCTTGTTATTGTAGATGGTTAAGCTTGGATATACAATGCATTAGCAGCATACAATTTGGCTCTATTTGAGGGTTTATGTTCGGGGTTGAACTCAAACTGAAACTCGAAATAACGTTATTCATATATTCATTTAAATTGATTCAAAATTTAAATTTACTACCGGTTCGCAAGTCAAGGGCCAAGAGCGGGCAAGAACTGGCAAGAAACTCTCCACCACTGTTTGTGTTCAGGAATTCGTTATTAAAATATAACTGTTGTGGTCTCTGGCAGAATGACAATCGCTGTGGAACATGTCTGCTCCACAGCATAATGCTGAGCTTGGGCCAGTTAAAACCACAACACACACACATTACACACTTCACATGTACCTTATTCCAAAAAAAAATGTTTTTTGTTATTTTTCTTTCTGTTATTATTATTTTGTGTGTTTCGTTAGTAATAATTGTTATGTCTATGTCTATATATAATACAAATATAATATAGGGAGGAGGATATATCAATTCCACATTTGTTGGTGTTCAAGCATATCTTAATCGTCTATGGACAGATTTAAATGATGGAAAGTAGACTAATAGTGTTCAGAATATTAACTGCAATGAATCACGAAACATTGCGCCGGCGCCATGTCGTGACGCTTTAGTCGACTTCCATAATAGTCTAATATTATCGTAATAAATTATCCTTTAATACAAATAATTCTATATATAATAAATTTGATCCTACGTCTGTAGCGGTATGATCTCCTCAATCCGACTGGAGATAGTGCCCTACCAGGACTAGGTATTTAAATCAGAATTAACTTTTTACCAATTTTACAAATATGGATAGCTCCACTTTTAAAGAAAATGTCACTTTATATCTTCTCTTCTTCGTCGCCAGGTAATAAATGAAACGAAAGTAATATCCCTTTCCAATTCATATATTATAATGAGGTGTATTATATGATGTGGTAACATATACCTATTTTTAGAAACGTCAGTCGTCAATAAATTATTGATACAAACAGATAAAATAGTCATAATGAAACGTGAAGGTAATAGGGCATTAAAGACTAATTATTGATCTAAGGTTGGCATTGAACCACTTAACTCGTGGATCATAGTTAACCTGATTATTGTCAATATACCTAGTTATCATTTCTGTAGCCTCAATTAATTATATTTGGTGGGGAGGCGGTTTTTGAAAACGTGGGTAGCCTTTATAATTAAATTAGCACGTTGCGTATTTATACAAATTAGTCTTTCTCGATAGAACAACCAACACAATAATCTTTAAATTCACACTATAAAATCGATTTTTGTTTAGTTTTTTGTATTTTTTTTTTTATTAGTATTTTTTTTTTGTAATGTTTGTTTTATTTAATTGTTTTGATTGATATTTGTATGATCTCTACATGTATGTCATGTTTGCCTTTAAGTGCTTGTCAGATTAATAATTGTGTTTGTTTTTACCAACGTATCAGTGTGCCAAGCGTTGGCAAGCTTTTTATCAATAAAAAAAACTTCCAACTAGTAGAACTCTGGAATACTCTTCTAGAGTTGTTCTGGTTAAAAGTTTTTTTCTAACGTGTCACCAACCCAAGTTGTAAATATATTTTAAGACATAAAAAAATCTCTCCACAAAACTAATTCCTTTTTTGCATCCGGGGCATAAAGGTGTAATGTGTCAGTATATAAGGCTTAGGCATAGTTTATTTATATCCTCGCAACTAGGTATTTCTACCTAATACCTGACCCGTATCGAGAAAGGGTAAATGTGTTAGCTCAAGAATTTAATGTACCATGATTGATCACGTATTTATACAGACGAGGGTTGTTTTATTTATATGCGTTACGCACATTTAATATCTTACGCAATAGTTTTTTAATGAAAAAAAGTAGTAACTGTATCTTTCGCTGAGTTGCTAAGTAAATATATACCCCACTCTTGTTAGGTAACTAGAAAAATCGTACCTCGGCCAATGGACTTATTCAGGTCATGAAAAAAAACAACCTCGATAACATTATTTTGCATCGGGAGTTAGATCTTTATCCTGAGTCCTGAAAAGGTCATAATCGTTTTTTGAGGCGCCACCATATTATATTCCCCATAACAGATTACTTTTAAATGCTATATCAAAACATTTTATTATGTATGCCCTCCGTTTTTTTATATCTACTGGCTATGAATTTCTCGTTTTAAATGTATTTCGCGTAAATAATGTACATACCCACAAAAACTGTACAAATAGATCGCTGGATACAAAGCAGATGTTTCTTGAGAATTCGTTATTCAATCTTAGTCTGAAACTTACATTACAAGGTTTATTTTTGGATTGAATTTATTTTTTTATTTATTACAGTAGAGGTCAGTACGCAAATGTAAAAAATGAGGTTCACAAAATATATCTATATACAACATAGATAATGCATCTTCTATCAAGATGGTTCACCTAGGTGAAATAATGAGAGCGCCATATGTACTACATATTTAGCATTTATTAGGACATTATACATATTTAGCATTTATTAGGACAGAACGTTTTAAGCAGTGTTCGTTATGGCCTTAAGGTCGATTTACATCAAACGAACATAGAGCTAGAGCTAGAACAAGAGCATTCTTTCGTAATCTTTTAGTGTAAACAAAAGCTAGATCGAATGTTCTTTGCTCATTCGTGTCAATTCTGTGGTTAGTATTGGTAGTGCTTCGTTATGTCTGACTCTGACAGCGATATCATTATTGCAAGTGCTGCATTTATTATTTTGTCGCGAAAACTCAAAAATAAAAGAAGGAAGAGACGTTGGTGGGTTACAAATTTAATGCATCGAAGGACACTGGATAATGTAGGTGAAACAATGACGGATATGCGAAAACAAGACGAAAGTGGACAATTCCAAAACTTTTGTAGAATGGCGCCGGAGGATTTTGATCATTTACTATCTCTGACCATCGAAAAAATTCGAAAATCAAGTACGAATTTTAGAGACTCGATTCCTGCATATGACAAACTAGCAGTGACTTTGCGATTTTTGGCAACTGGAGATTCCTATGGACATCATAAACATTTTTCTTGAGACCAATCCATAATTTAATCGATAAGATACGTAAGCAATCGCTAGAACACAAGAACGCTTTGAAAAGACCGCTCAGTGGCGCGAGCACTTCCGAACACGCTAGAACGCTCTAAGCAACTGTTCGCGCGCTCTTGCGCCGTTTACATCAAGCGAACGAGCATTCTTAGAATATTCTATAGAATCTTTGCGAACACACTAAGAACAACGAAAGAATGCCCTACGCCTGTTTACACTAGAAGAATTTGATGTAGTGGGGATAGAATGAGCATTCGCTCGTTTGATGTAAATCGACCTTTATGGCTAGGCGCGCAAATTTTAACCAAAGGGATCATGCGTTTAAATAAACTTTGCTGTGCACCATTTTTATATCCAGGTATGTGCGTAATTACACATGCCTATTACCTTAGAGGAAAACATCGTGAAGATGCGTGTGTCAGGACCTCAGTAATCTCTCTTCTTATGTAATTTAGCAAGGCATGACTACATAAAACAGGTCTAACTAGTGAACACGAAAACAGCAAAAACATTTTATCTCTCTTGCAATTAACATTATCCTACGGCGACGTGTCTTCTGTTATACAATTAATCGAGATTCGAGACCTATTTTTTTTATAATAGGGGGGCAAACGAGCTTGCGGGACGACCAAAAAGGGCAGTCTTCGCAGCCCGTAGACACCCATTCTCAGTGGGTGGCGGGTGCGTTGCCGGCCTTTAAACCTATACGGAGATGTCTATGAAAGAGTGGGATCAAAAACTTTTCTCCTCATGCCCCGGCGTGAGGTGTTAGGAGGCCTTATAGTTTGTTACTGGCAATACGTTTGTAATTATGTATAAGCAAGTCATATATCTAAATACATTAATGAATAGTTTGGCAATAAAATAATTAATTACCAGTACATCATAGCTTGGATATTTATAGAAAGGCTAAAAAGTTGTAGTAGTAGTAATAATAATAAAGTAGAAAAATGTAATGTTTTTATAATATTATTAAGTTCTCAACTCTTTAATAAACGACCACCAAAAATAATTTTATTTTAACGTTTTTGCATTTGATAGGTCATAACCAAACTTTGCCCAGCGTAAATAACAAATAAACAGCAAATGTAATATGATTGGCGATCTATTATCGTACGTATTGTCGAAACGTGACCGCTAGGTTAATCGTTTACTAACCTTATCAGAAGGCAAACGACAATATTATCACACAAACAACAGTCACTATAATGCAAAACAACACAATTTGAATACAAGATTATGTCAAGAAGTAATAAAATACGTTTTCGGACACTGTGTACATGCGCGCGAAACAACACACACGAAGCACAGACAACGCGAGTTCGCAAACTGACTGAAAGAGGAAACTGGAAAACCGATGTCTATGGTGACCCACGCATGCGTATTGCGCGCGGCCAAGGTTACGCCTCAACTCTAGACTTTATAGGTTTACGTATTTTCAAATTGTTAAATTGACAGTTATATTTTAAATTAACTTTGCTATTTGTTTTTAAAGAATTAAGTAAAACACGCAAAGCATAAGAAAATGTATATATAATGATAAAAAAAAACACTTCTTAGGTGCCACAAACTCACTTACCAACTGATTGTATGATATATCTAAATAGAAAAAACGATCAAACATTAAAAGCTATAATATGAAATGTAACTAATAAAATAAGCTTAATTTTTTTACAAAAATGTCATGAGTCGGTGGCACTTTGAGAATCACTAGGATAGTAAAAAATAGGTTACTTATCTTTATAAACTAAATTGTTAATACCAGTAAAGAAAAAGATTTTTTTTTATAAGATACCTTTCTTTTAAACAAAATCACATATCAAGAAATCTGTATGAAATCATAAAAAAATTGTGCAAGTCAATGGAGAACGTCGAAGACCACACATTAATAACCTGTTTAAGAATTTTAAAAACAGTTTAAAAAAAGGTACCTTACTTAACAACAATATTGATTAATCAATTCTATAAATCGAGATCGATATCAATGAGACCAAATAAGTTTTTGATAACTTACCACATGAACGGTCATATAAAAACATTTAAAAAACTTATCTAGATTGTACAGAAGTGCCATTGGCAATAAATTTAATATGATTAAATTTTCAAAACGTTTAAAAAATAAGTCATGTTTTTCTTAGCATTAGGCTCCATCTACCCATCACTGGCGACAAATACATTTTTTTTTTTTTAAATATTTCTTCCTACTATGTAAAAAATCAGTACTTACTACTATAACCAGCGGCACGTAAGTCTAGCGCTGGCCGATACGTGGAGGGGATTGCTGCGCATGTGTACTGTCGCGCGGGGGACAAAATGCGACTGGAGAGCCAATCGATGCTCTTCATTCCGCTAGCCCCCCTCAGGTACCTTATTTTTTACTTCTGCGCAATAACGGTCAGCGCTAGAGTTTCGTGCCGCTACTTATACACGATGTAAATTTACCTACAAAGGAATCTTTTTCACGGAATAGCTTTTACTGGTTGTGTGTTACTATTATAAATGTCAATAGTATTTCAATTTCCAAGTAAGAAAACATTAGTTTTCGATAATAGCAAATCATTAAAAAGCTTTTTGAGACTTATATGTTTATGAATTACTTATCAACGTACTAGATAGTTTCAAAAAATAATAGTAAAGTGATACCAGTAAAGAAAAGCTAATCACTTATCTTCTTTCACTTATTCCATAGTTCTTTTAAAAATACGTAACTAGATTTACTTTAAAAACATTCGATATACTCTGAAAAATATATAACAAATAATATATTATATACCTATTGTTATTTAGGAACTATAAATAGGATGACCCTGTAAGGTATATTATTTATACTTATGAAAAACAAAAAACCCAAAAAATACTTAAAACCTAATTGAATAACATAATAAACTCTTAAAAAAAACTTAACAATAATTTCATCAATAGTTAATATATTATGATTAAACTGCTTGATTGCTGCTGCTGCTGATTTCGATGAATTTCGCACCGTTGTCGAATAAGACACCGACACGACGTTAACAATGCCCCAAGAAATCTTATCTAATAACTTATAACGATAAAGATAGTGCCTGATCTCAGAAAGCTTATACTTTCCTGCTATCTTAATATAAAAAAACATACTACTACATGTACTAACTAATAGTTGGTGTTCTTTAAACTCCAAAAAAGTTTACAAATTCTTGGCCAAGGGAATCATCACGTGATGCATTTCGCTGCAGTGTCGCTTCAACTCGGTGTACTTCCTGTACTTCTTATCGCACACCAAACAGTCAAAGATGGTGTTCCTGGCGTTGTGGGCGTGCCATTCGTGATCCCACTTGTCCTTCCAGGACTTGAATGTCGCCTTACAGAACCTGCAGTTCACGTGATAATTTCGCTTGTGCTGGTTTTTAAGGTGCTTATTGAGCGTCGAGGGGAAATGGAACTTTTTGTTGCAGCGCGAGCAGGACAAAGGGGCCGTTTTGTAATGCAACTCCATATGTATGGAGATGGTTTTTTTGGAATTGAACTTCCTCTTACATAGGTCGCACTCGTAGCGAGATTGGCCGTGTAGCTTCTTGTGTTTCGAGAAGTTGCTCGAGTCGCTGAAGGACTTGTCGCACAGGAGACACTTGTAGATCGTCAGCTTGGCGTGCTCCCGCAGGTGGGCCTTGTAGGTGTCGACTCGGGAGAACGTGGCGACGCGGCAGATGTCACACACTATGGTGAGGGTCCCGTCTTCGTTGATCGGGTTCTTCGCGAGGCTCCTCTTGACGACGTGTTCTATGAGGTGACGCTTCACGTCGCTTATCCTGTCGAACTTCTTCTTGCACACAATGCAAATCTGGAATAGCACATGGACAATTCGTGAACAGACTACTAAAATAATTTTGATTATGAATTATATAAATGACGACAAACTTTAAATTCTATTAAATAACTGGTCCTACGAGTAGAACAAAATAGAAGTGGAAGAATGGTTCTTCTGTGGGGTTACCAATGTGGACGCAGAGACTGTTCCTTCGACCTAAACGGAGGATCTTCGACCAACAGAACCGGTGACTGACCCAAAGGCCCCTGGGGCTGAGGTTGAGATGTCGAATATATGCTCTGCATTGGATTAAATATTGTATATGTCGCTACATACTAAACACACTCAATCGGATATACAAGTAGAAAAGCTTACCCGAGACATTCGCTTCTTATGAGATAGCTGTGGATTCATAGAAAAGAACCGATCATCAGCAATCTTCTGTATGACGGGATCACTCCCACGAATAGCGCTATCTTCAAAAAGGTCCAAATTGACATCGTTCAGGATGTTATCCATACTCTTTATAGAAAGATCGTCGTCCGAATTGAAGTTGTCTATTATGTGCTCGTCTAGATGTTTCAAATATTCTTTCTCTGTGTTGAATTCCGCGTTGCAGATGTTGCAGAAGACCACGTTGTGGGTCTTTACTTTATGCCTTTCTAGTGCGTCCAAGGTTTTAAAACCTTGTCCGCAGTATGAGCAGGAAAATTTTGGACTGTGTATTCGTGAAATGTGTCGATCAAGCGACGCTTGGTCGTTGTATGTTAGAGTACACTTTAGGCAGGGCAGTTGCCTGTTGTGTATCGACATATGCACGCGGAGAGTGTATTTAGTTTTGAGGACTTTATAGCATTTTGGACATTCCAAGTCGGGGTCATTGTGCCCTGGAATATACATTATAACTACTATTATATATGTATAAATTAAAAACGCTATTCAAGTAGCAACAGCAGATTTGCGAAAATAATTGTTTAAAATGCTAACAAATTACACTTTTACTAGATTAAAACGCGTAAAATAATTACAAAACTTATTAAACTTAACACTTCGGGTACCTTTTGGCAAGTATGACCAAAGGTTGACTAGGACTCCATAAAAAAATTGTTTGTATTAAATATATAAGTTTAAATCAATAAAAAAAATAAGAACAGATAAAACATAACTTTTATTCAAAGCATTACTACAATAGAGTAACTGAGGAAATGCAAGAGCAACAGTATATAGTACCTTAACCTTAATCTCTTGCTAATTTAGAAAAAGCTGATAATGACAGGCTGTAAGACCAAAATACAGATCAACAATTAATTATTTTGATCTGAAGTTACATAGGTAAATATGTAGAAGTTATATATACAAAAAGAAAAATAAATACACACCTAAAGCATGTTCCTTATACTTCTTCAAAGATTTGAAAGTTCTCTTGCAAGTTTTGCAGTGTTTAAAATTAACCTGGGATTGTTTCTTGTGGATACTGGCATGCTGTCTAAATGCTTTTAACTCATCAAATGTCCCTTTACAATTTTGGCATTGATATATCTTCTTTTTACCAACATTAGTAAATTTAACAGAATCTGTGAAAAAACCATTGTAATACACAATCATTTAATTATTTAGAACATCATTTTCTGTTAAAATGTATAAAGCCAATCAATATTTCGCAGAAGATTAAGACAATATGACAATTAGATAATCTATGCACCTTCATACATATTTGAAAAGAGTACAAAAAAATTACAAATTAATCAAATATATTTAACCTTAAAATAACCAATAAGCAGCATGTAAATCTTACCTTCTATTATTTTTTTCCCACCACATTGCAGAGAAGAATCCTTAATTTGGTAAATTGTCTGGCCATTCTTAGAATTGTCTCCAGCAAACACAATAACTTTATTTTGCTTTGGTGATGCAAAGTCAGACATTAATTGCTTTAATGCACAGTTTTCCACAATTGCAATACTTTCTGTAAGAGGACAAGCACTGTCTGCCTCTTTGCATTTATCTATACCACTATTATTTCCATGAATTTCATTTTCATAATTCAATTCTTTTGTAGTAAAATAAGTGTTTTGGTTTTCACCAGAATTTTCAAAAATTAGTTCAGTGCTTTGACTATTAATATTGTCATTTTGTTGGCTGTCTTCTCGTTCACGACTTGTGGATTTCCTAAATTTCTTGTGCAGAAATACAGGCTCTGCAGCTTCTGAGATTTCGTTTTGTTCTTGGTAGGTTATGGGTGGAATTTGTAGATGCTCAGAAGTTATATAAGAAAACTGTGGTGCTGAGTACAGTGAACAACCTTCGCCACATTCCACACCTTCAGACTGGTATTCACCTGGGCTAAGGTTCAACCATGCCCTATCATTAATATTAAAGGATAGATCAGTTTCTAAAAATGCGTTTTTTTGCAAAATAATTGGATTAGCTGGGGCTTTAGTATCAATGACTTTAAGGCAGATGTAGCCCTTATACACAGTTGTCCGTTGCTGATCTGTGTTATTCGAAACAATGTCGACATCAAGAAATAAATTTTTATTGGGCCCAAAGTCGTGTTCGAATGTCATACACCATTTTGGAACGTACAGAACTGGATATGGATGTTCTACGACCATCTCAATTGTTTCACTTTCCATTTTCACTGAAAAAACATAATCCATCTTCACCGTGCCAATAAATTTCTATTTGTGCTTAATTATGAGTAAAGGAAGTAGGTAGTGAAATTCAGTTTAACAAAATATAAATATACTTACGACCTGCAACCCACTATGAACGAGTTTAAAATTGAGTCACCACCTTTAAAAAAAATTAAAGTGGCATTTTGTCGGTACCAGGCGGTAGGAATTATTCTACCTCCAATTTTAAATGTTAATTCAAAATGTTGAACAACTAACTGTAGCTGCTTATAGAAGACTTTTTTTTTCATTTTATTAGTTATTTATCTACTTTTGTATATCATACAACGTTTCAGTATATTTATGAATGCATATTTGTATGTTAAAAATCAATAATTGCCAAAAATTTAATAATTAGTTAATGTCATTATGACGTAATTGTTGCTATAGTTTTTGGTAATATTTCAAAAATATTTTAGTTCTAAATATCGATGAATTAATAAGTGTTTCGTATCTTATTTAAAATTGTAAAGAATTTCAAGATAAAACTTAAAATTAGGTTGTATTGCCTTTGAATGTAAAGGTTGCAAGACTTTAATGCGAATAGGTAACACTATTATAGTGTACTATCGTTGGATTATTTTTAAACAATCATAATACAATTAATACGTAAGTGAAAGTAATTAGATTCAGCATATAAGGTTCATCAAACTTATCTAAATGAGACAACAATAAGTAACAACAAAGTCAAGGGTAAAGATTCATTAACACAGCCCTATCTCCTAGCTGATATCCATCTAAGAAATATTTTTAATATAAATATGGAAACTCTTACCATTCCTATATCAATTAAATCGAACTTGTTCAAATAAGTGCACATCTTAACAATACGTCTACATTCGCAATGTATTTTAAAATCGCAATCGTAACGTTTTGCCTAATTTTAAAAATAGAAGGTGAATAATAACCCACAGATACTCAGACTCTTTTGTATTAATATGTGTTTTATAATATTTTATTACATTATGATTATACTTTTTAAAGGAGGTTCTACGGTCCAGCCATACAATGTAAAGGATTTATTGTCTTCTCGTATAGTGGGGGGTATAGAAGCCTCTCCTAGCTACGTCAGGCACATGGTTGCCCTGGTGTTTGGTGTAAGATTTAAATGGTTGACTTGTGGTGGTTCTATTATTACGCAAAGACACATTCTGACTGCCGCCCATTGTATTGACCCTTACATAGATCGTTGGAGTCCAACTGGACTTAATCCGTGAGTAACATACACTTAAATAATGCAGGGTTAATATCATTGAAATAATTATATGTACTTTCTAATATAAAAAAAACGAATGGGTTGCAGAGTCGAAGTAATATTTAGTTTTTACTGGTAAACTATTAATTATAGGGAATGATGAGTGATACATACTCTATGATCAAAATATAGATAAGATTAAATTTGTAGATGCATTATTGTATTTAATCAAGCAAATATGTCCCACTTATTGCTCAGTTATTATACCTTCTCGACAAAAAAGTTTGCAGTTTTGGTCATTCGTTTTTGGTATTTAGTAACAAATTAAAGTTTAGAAAGTCTATAGCGTGCTCTGTATTCTGTTAATATTAAAAATCAAACTATCTCGTATATAAGTATAAGAATCTCGTGTAAGTATCTTTGACACAGGACAATATTACGTATCTATCCTAAATTCGCCCGAGTTTAGTTAAATTGAATCGACTTGTAGTACGGGGGCGTGACAAATGAATTATATTATTTCAGATCATTACGTGGGTCGATTGGTTCAAAGTACTGGGACTCTACTAAGTACATGATCGAATTTCAAGGATTCGTGAACCATCCAAATTGGAATTCATTTACGATTAAAAATGATATTGGCATACTGATAACGAAGAGAGAGATACAGTACAATGATGCCATCCAACCCATTTCGTTAAATCTAAAGTTTATAGACCGTTCAGTGACAACTTTTGTCACCGGTTGGGGTGATTTGGAGGTAAGTTCCTATTGTTATAGCGTCCATTTCTTTACCAACGCCATGTATAGCGATAACTCTAAGTGGGAGTCGTGATTCCTAAACTTTTAATAGATTTTTTATGTATTACGAACGACAATTGCTAATCAAATCTAGTAGGCGCAATGTTTTGGATAATTTTGTCTAGTAGCGGACATAATATAAATCTCCAGCTATCACTTGGGTCTTTATGAAATAAAATCAGTCCCATATATGGTTGACTTAATAAGTTGATTCTTAAAATGTATTTTTCTGTAATTATGTTACAGGTGTTTGGACAGACACCTGATCGTCTACAGATGTTAATTACCAGCACTATAACATCTAAGCAGTGTATAGCAGCCGTGAGGAACTACACTAGCGGCACAGGAGTAGCTGCACCTCCTCATGATACCAAAACGGAGATTTGCACCTTACTGTCTAAGGGTCATGGGATGTGTCATGTAGGCATTTATTTGTACATTACAATGTTTATGACCCTTCAGTAACTTTTCAATATTATAGCTAAATTAATTACCGTGGAAGGTAATAAAGTAAATAAATCGTATACTTTGCTCAGAGAATAGAATTAGGAGTTTCATGATTGTTGTTACAAGAATATATCATGTAAGGATTATATTTGTTACCTTTACCTACATTTGATTATAATGCTTACCTTCTCTAACATTTTTATTTACAGGGAGATTCCGGCAGTGCTTTGATCACCTACTATGGACTTCGGAAGCAAATTGGTATTGTGTCGTGGGGATTCCCGTGCGCACGCGGGGCGCCTGACTTTTTTACAAGAGTTAGCGCATTTTTTAAATTTATATTCGATGTTGTGAGGCCATATTCATTGCAAATTCAATAAGACACTGCATCGACTTCTGATAAACTCAATTTGTTGCTATGTTATAAAAAAAATTAGTGTTCTGTCAAAAATGTATGTTAATAAAAAGTCTTTATTTTAAAAATGTTGTGTCTTTTTATCTTGTATTTGTACATTGGTACATTATACTTAGGGTATGTTCCGATATACACTGCGAGTACTGTATAGTGCTCCCACTGTTCAAAAATTCGTTCCGCTATGGAGTGCCAGTATACAGCCGCAGTCCTAGGGAAATATATGACGTCACAAATCCCCGCTATACTTCTACTGCGAGCACTGGCGTTTTCGAGGTAAGGTACTCGCAGTGCTTTGATCACGTGATCAATCAAAACCACTTGAATGCCTAACGGCTGATATAACTTACAGTTTAATAACAAACATTTAAAATTCTAACTTACTTTCTTTGTAGTATTAATTCAATTGACAGTTAATATTAATATAGATTTTTTTAATGCGATAATACTCCAATAATAGTTTTTCTTGTTGAATTGAAAAACTTTGATGCACTCATTTGAAAACTGTGTCGAAAAACGAAGCTGACTAGTATACTGGACTGCGTTCCGTTTTAAATTGTAACCAGTATAGCTGGCTATAGAGAAACGGTTTCACAGTATACTAAATTGACGGTACTCTGTACAGTGGTCGCAGTGGATATCGGAACATACCCCTAGTCCAGCCATAAGTTCTGTTACAAATAAATATGCATATACATATATTTATTAAAGTCTATGATACCATGCTTTGAAGTGTCTGGAATAAGGCGATCACTGCAATCCTATTTTCTTTAACACCACATTCCATATTGTAATTTGATAATGAACACGAAAAAATATGTGAAATGGCGCAAAATCGAAAGGATTTTAAAAAAATAATATACGCGTTCCAAATACAAAATAATTAAAAAGTTGATTAAAAGAAAAGTTTTTATGTAACAGTATTTATGGCCAGATTAGTAATATATTGTCAATCTCGACTAGGAGATAGTCATTTTTCTTTTTGGGAAAAGTAGAATTCTTAAAACGGTTCATGTTAGGAAGCTAAAGGCGTCCATGTGTCGGGTTGTCTCTATCCGTAAAATATGGCGAGGGGGCTGATGGCTGGCCATGCGTCATAATCGTGACTTAGCGGGTACTACTTGTGGTGACTGGTTGGACTTGAATTCGTGTATGCGTGTATTAGTTAGGTATATCGACTATGTATTTGCGTGTTGTTCCCACGAGAATGTAAGTGCGTGCTCCTATTTCACCATGCCTGCTGCTGATGGAGCACAAATCTTTGTTTTTTATATTTTTTATAAATCAAGTATTAATTACTGAAGAAGTCATGTGGAACATGATGTAATGGTTGCAGCTCCTTACAAACATTGTGTTAAACAAAAAACTTGGCGAGAGTGGCGGAGAGTTTATTGCCAGTTTTTTTTCGTGCGTTGTATGCATGCAAATTAGAAGCATTAAGCATTTAATATGGCTTTTTTTTAATGATATTCATAAGTGTACATTGTGTTACCTAAAATATGAATAAATGATTTTGAAAAGTAGCTACAAAATGTAAGTCGAATGTGATTTCTTTCCTCAATCGATTCTAGGAACAAAGCAGATTATCGATTCCTGATAAGAGATATCCTAACATTATATTATCTTTATTTAAATACGACCTTAAACAAACTCCATATGAATAATTGTATTGGTCAATTGGGCGTTTTAATTCCCAAAATTGGTTGCGTTATTTGATCTCGGATGTCCTAGCCCTCACAGTTCTTGACGAACAAAATGATGATGATGATAGATTGCATGTTCACTTTAATAAAAGAATTACTTTCTGAATACGTAATTATTATTTTTTTAAATTGGAATCTCGTTGTTGGCCTGAAGGGCAGGACGAAGGCTCACGGGAATGAGCGAAGTACGAAATAAGGGACCTTGCCTTTCCCGATAAAAGCGGCTTGTAATTTGTTATTAGCTGCTGTTATTGGATCATCCGGATTCGTTAGAACGCGTCGGGGAGTAGTATGGATTCCCGGGCACTGCCTCACCCACTGCTTTGGTAAAAAAAGCTGTTTCGGAGGCAGCGCCCGCCTAAAAAAAAAAAAAAAAAGTTTGTACTCTAACCCCACTAAACAGGACGTGTGGAGTCGAATGCACTCACTCCTGAAGTGATAGCTCTAACCGTTCCAGAGATAGCTTTCCCAAAACCCTCGCTAATTACTTACTAATCACCTTATCAGCTACTATTTCCTGCACGAAATTCCCACTCATTATCTAATTACTTAATGACTCAGTACGAATGCATCGTTATCTACTTTCCTACATTCACTAACCCGATCTGTGGCTCTAAAAGAAAAATAGAATAAACTATATCTAACCTAACCTAACCTACGGGTCTAAGCAAACAACAATAAATATACCTAACCTACATTAACACCATTATCTATAATAAAATTAGGTGTAAGGGTTACATATTTAAATAAAACATTTTTATTCCAGGTATTATTCTTTTATTTATATGTCCATTATGTTTCTATACAAATTTACTAGCACCGTATCATTGTTCTCTGAGTCACACGTAAAATTTCTAAGGAAGTCTTCTAATCTCATCCCCCTGAACTTGTAATATATGTATACCAAACAGTACTCTCCGCACACCGCCGATAGGTAATCCTGAACCGTAAGGCTATTGTATCTCCACATGCAACAATTCCTCCTTAAAAATCCTTCTATTGGTTCAATAGGTTTCCGTCCAAACGAATCAAAGTATTCCCCAACTCTTTCGACGTTTATATGAATAGCCACCCAATGAGACCCCGGCTGTGAATCAGGGTCAAGATTGCATATGATAAGTGCTGGCACCTGAGCATACATCGGCAATCGATTTGAAGGATAAACGTTGCTCTGGAGGCTGGGATGTATTCTACGAAGACTCATTTGCACTTCTAGTGTGTTCATACTTTAATATGCGTTTACTCCCCTACCCTTTCACTCTTTTACTGACTACATTTATTACTATCAATTCATATTTGTACCAATGTATTTAAACACACATAATATGATCTCAACATAAGTAATGAGTCTCTTTGTAAAAAACAGGTAATGAAGGTAAATAAAAACCATGTCATATTCGATTACATTATATTTTATTATTCTTAATATCATAATAATTACATAAGTGATTGCTTAACTACTATAATCCACACATACATTTCTGTTCTTATCTATTTCTATAATATTTGAAAACTCTGCGTAAACTACACAGTTAATTGTTTCAGTCAATGCGCTCTCGAATCTTACTTCCATTCTTACACTACCATGGCGTACAAGATTCCAATGCACATTAGAGTTAGCCGACAAGTCAGGTGTTAAATCAAAAGCTAGTAAACAGTATCCATTTGAATATTGCTCCCTCGATATTCCATTACCTTCGTTAAGAAAATGTATACCGGTGCCTGAGTACAGGGTGTGGTATGCGCTAGTAAATACATCGTTTGGAAATGATGGTTGTAACGATTTTGAAGGTATCTGTTGACCATCTATATATAGGCTAAATGAGCAAATACCAAAATTTTCAAAATTGAAAGGATTTTTAACATAACTACCGTTGAATGCTGTATTATTCACAAAACCTATAATACATCTCTTAGGAACCTGTCCTAAAAATATATTGTCCAGTGTTTTACCCTGCACACCAGCTGGTATGGTCAGGACTTTCACTTCACCTCTTGTAATAGGATATTTAGCCGTAGTAGTGGCAAGAACCTTTTGATGAGCTATTAGTATTGATGGATTAATTTTTGCTCTGCGTATTATTAAAGTTGCATCTGTTATACAGACTTTGTACTTATTATCTGCATTCTGTGACATGAGGTTAAATGTTTCTCTCGATCTAACTAATTTTATAGATAATTCGACCCCGTTAATGAGGAATTTATCTTGATTGAATATATCCCCATGTAAATGCCCAATCATTTCAACATCCTTACCATCCTTTGAAAGTTGTTGTCTTTTGTAAAAGCCCTTGTTTGCCTCATTAGTTTCATTCATTTTACCAGCTGTATCCTCGTACCACAAACCACATGTCAAATGTGATTGTTTGGCGGATGATGAATAATTTAATAGAGTTTCTATGAAAGCGCGATATGCATAAGTATTATTTGGGGGTGACACAAGTTTTTGGTTTAGGTAAACATCCAATTGGTTAAATAAAGAATGTAACCAATTATTGACTGGTGCCACTACATTAGCTGCATTAACTGCAGAACCATCTTGATTTTTAATTTGAGCCTTGAGATGGAGTAGTGTATGCGAAAGGTCTATGTAGTCATCTCCTGTACCAGGTACTTGGAATTCGATAGGTCCATCATCACTTAATGAAGAAATTGGTTTGTAATGTATCCAGTGTCCATATTCGATACTTGTTTGTGTGGAAGGAAGAGCAAACAGATCCAATTCAGATTTAACGCACTCACATGAATGATTATGAATAAATGACATTATGATTAGTTTGAAAATATATCCTTGGAAATATTAATATTTTTGTTCCTTGTTTTCTTTGAAGCGCCTTTCACTTTGAGGGGTGAAACTCGAATGAGCTCATTACAATATTTTCGTCTCTTATTAACACCCGATCCAGTCATAAGTTTATCAATTTTGGTATCAACTTTGCGTTTAAGGTTAGAACTAGCCTCTTTCAATCGATTTTTAATGGATTCTTTAATAGGACGACTAGCTACAACATCTGACAAAAGCCCAATACCGCTGTTAAGTGCTTCTTTTCCAATCACCTTAGCACCACTAGTGAGTAAAGGTAGCACACTTCGAAATAACCCCCCAAGAAAACTTCCAATACCATGACCACGTTGATGTAAGGCTCCTTTGTAGATTACATTTATACCAGCCCCAGCTTGTTGCGAATAATAATGTTCATAAGGACATATAAAAGTTTCTTGAGGTGTATACATTTTAAAAAGGAAATATAGATTATATTTTTTTAAAATGAAGTTTCACACACGATGTACCGTATTGAAATGGTACCGCATTTCCCGTGGTTGTTCTTATATCTATCTCAATAACATCAAATTCTCTTCTCATTACCGGTAAATAATGTGGTGGTGAAAATATATGCATTTTATTTGAACCATATATGTATTTAGCAGGATCTAAGGGTATAATTCTCAATAGGGGTGTCATGACATCACCAACAATTTGTGGTTCTATAATATCGCAATACACAAATAATTGCGATGGTAACCCCAAATGTAGATTAGCAGGGCGTTTACCGATATTATGATTTACTAAATTGGTATCTGGCTCAAATCCAAGTTGAAAGCTCAAATTAGGTGATAGAGATAGTGAAATTATTGATGGATCCTTTACTGCAACAGAAACAAACTTTGACACGGTGTCCTGACGAAAAGTAACTTTCTCTTTCGAATTTAAAGCAATAAGAATATTTTGTATATTATCATAGTTGGTGGCTGGTATATGGTTCTTATACATTAGTGTGGTCTCTTCGTTATTGATGGTAGTTTTTTTACTTATGTATATGATATTTTCATGTTCTTGCACGGAGAACATAGTAGAGGGATATTGAAACTCAACTATACCTACCATCCATTCTCCTTCTAATGTAATGGCTTTAGGTAGTTTTGTAGAAAAATTTGATGTCATATTTCCCGGGAAATATTGTGTGGAACTATTGCTGAGTAAAGTTAAATAGAAACTTTCCTTCATTGTAGATTTTTAATATTCGACAGTAAGACCCAAGAATTAAATTTGTTAGGATATCCTTTCCATTTAACTAATACTTCCTTTCTAATACCGCTTTTACGTGTTCTGATGATTTTATCAATTTTATATTCGGAAGTGGGGGAAAAAGTTATTTTTTGTAATTCTTTTTCATAAAAAGTTCCTGTTATTGATTCATTTTCTAAGTCGTTTAAAGTGTATACAACCCACGGGGAACGATCTATAATCGAAGTAATGATAAAAATTTCATTACTCCAATTACTTTCATAACCTTTTTGAAAAACATGTTTGTATTTTGTAATTCTTACATAGTCACCAACGTTAAATTTAGGTACGTTGTTTAAACTTGAAATATAAGTCTTTTCATCATAATATAAATTCCGCCAAACTTCCATAATGTTTTCCATTTTAACATCACATGGTCTCATCTTGATACTAGAGTGCACACTGTGATTATAAGAACTAACCAAATCTTGTAAAATATCTATATAACGATAAGTATTCTTATGTGTATAATAACGCCACATTTTCATTTTCAATGTTCTCTGAAATCGTTCTACTATACTTGCCTTTATATCTGGATTATTTGTAGTGTAATAATTTATATTTTTACGTTTTAAATAAGTTTGGACATCCTTAGATACAAATTCCGTACCCTTATCTGATTGAATATGTCTAGGAACAGTTTTAGCTTCATCAAAGATGCTAGTTAAACACGTTTTTATTGTGCATGAATCCTTCTTTTTCATTGCTCTAACATAAGCATACTTACTAAAGGCGTCAATAACACACAAAATATATTTATATCCATCATTATATTCTATGTAAGTTCTTAAATCACTTAAATCAGCTTGCCACAATTCATTAATATTTGATAAAATATATTTATTACGTGGGAATTTTTTTATAACCGGTTTATGTAATGTATATGTTTCTTGAGACTGCAACCATTTCGAAACGTCACTTTTTGAGATTTTTCCATTCATTGCCTTTGTTAACTTATTGACACTGCTGTAACCAGCTGGATGTGAAATATCATAATAGATGCGATGTAACTCTAATACGGGGTCCATTTCTCCCAATCACTTTTGTTTCTCAATTTATTGATGTGTTTAGATTGTGTTGGAGTTGAGGAAACCTCAGTTTGTGATTCTTGAATCAATGTTTTATCTTTACTATTAAGGTCAGATATATATTTGATTCTTTTCAGATTACCAATGTATGTTAGCGGTGTATTTATATCATTTAAAAACTTGGCGAATATTTCCCAACCGATTGGATCAGATCTCTTCGAGGGTCGTAAGATGTCATTCACTAAATCTATAATATTACTCCCTGGTATCTCTTGTCCACTAATGACAACTGTTCCATTTTTATTCCATTGCAATTGATCTGTTTTATTTAATATTGTATCCATCAATAATTCACCCCTCCTCATATAAGTTTTAGGAATTAATTTTAATATTTCTTTTGGTTGTAACCCATATGCGATGTCTTCACCCGTTGGGGGTTGTTTAACATTTAGCATTTTTTCATTTTCACTGGTAGTTATATTATTGATGTTCCGGTTTTCATTAGTATTATCATTTATTACCTTTTCAGTTATTGTTATTTCTTGAGGTTGACGTTCTTCCATGGAGTAATGTAAGTATCTTTGTAAAATTTGTAGATAAAGCGCCCATTTTTCGCGATCATCCAATTTACTTGATATAATTTTTTCCATTTCTAAATCCAATCTACTTTGCGGTGTTGCTTTATTTTCATTCTGATGTTTAAGTTTATCAATAAAGTCTTGCTCAACAAGAAGCATTTTTTTTGTGTTCATTGTGATTTATTAAAACAACTTACAAGGGTGCTTAGAATTGTACCCAAAATTATGGGAAGAAAGGACCCTCCTTTTTGTATTAATATATTTTTCCTGTATTCAAAACTTTTTCCTTTACTGATCAGATTACGTAAGAGATTTTTAATTTTTTTTAATTTTGTTTTTGTATTCTCTTTTAAAGGTACTTTTCCTTGTAAAACATTGTGAATACATTCACATATACAGTTAATTTCTTGATTATTACAAGACTTCAGTAATATCCTACGATGTTTGGGTTTTAATTTATGTAAAGCTGATAACAAATCCTTATGCGTTGTTATTCGTTGATGCATGGTTCATTACTGGCTTAGAGTGACTGATTACAAAGATACTTATACCTTTTCATAGGAACATATATTGTACAAAAATTAATAGATTCAAATATTTTAGATTTTATGCGGCGAGCATCATCAGTGTTTTGTTTCAAATCAATCATTAAATAACCATGAGCTTCTTTAGTAGCATCGGTATATGAATCTTCAATAAACTTCGTGTCTTCCGGTGAAACTTGTCTAGCTAGAAATCGTATTTGAGTTTTGTCACGGGGATTTTTAAAATAAATAATATAACTTGAATTAAGTGAAATGTCGCGCTGTCCTCTTCCTTGATGAAATAAGTTTTGGGTTATGTAAAAAACACTCAAATTTCTATGGTGACTACCTTTTGTAAATATATCAACAACTCGACCATCAGATTCCCTCATTAAGTCATCTATTATAATCAAATGTGGATTTTTACCATCAAACATATGCAATTCCGGTAGTCCTTGGTGGTAATTTACTCCAGGTATATTATATAGCGGCTGCATTTCATCATAACACCATGTTATTTCTAAAAAAATCTCATTACATATGCTACTTTTATGCTTAATGAAATTTGCAACAAAGTTAGATTTTCCACATCCACTAGGCCCTGCTACGATGGCAGCAAAGGGATGAACAAAATGAATCATTATTTTTTGACTTCTGTCTTCTTCAGGGAAAGGAATAAAACTAAGTTGATATTTTAAAAACAATTTATTTATATGAAATATACAAAAATGTAAGTGTTATATCACAATATTAATGTACAGTACACGTTTATACATTATACATGTACAAAACAAATTTATTTTACATAAAAAATTATAATTTGTTATATTTACAATAATGATTAACTCAATTACATACTATTGATTTGGTAATGACCTATAGGTAACGTATCGATTTTGTTTGGTAAAATGTACCGCTTTGTGTCATTAAAAGATAAACACACCTTATTTATTTCCTGTGTAAAAATTGTATGTTTTAATGATCTAAACCGATACATTTTACAATGCTGTACGTTTTTATTGAACAAACACGACTTATAATTATCCAACGTTAATTTTTTAGTGACACATTTGTTAACACCCTTCGCCTTAGTAATAATTTTATCATCTACCTGTAATGCATACATTTTTGATCGCAAACCCACAAATTCTGTAAAGATTTTACCACAATTTTCATCTTTGAAATAACCTAATTTTTTCTTATTTACTTGAGGAAAATTAAAAACATTGTTTGGATTATAATCTGATGTATCGAAATGTGTACAAATGTCTGGCTTTATATCATTATAAAAGTTACTAGTAAATATTTGATAAATGAGACTGTCAGTATCTGTATACAGTAGTTTCAGATTTGAAGTAAATTTCTCTTTCATGTAATTATAGTGGAAATCATACATCAGCGTTTTAGATATATCTAATATACAAAATCCGAGATAAATAGGTTTATTATAAATTAATTTCATTTTGTTTAATTGAATTGCAACAAGACTATCAGAAAATATTGAAACACTGTGAAAATGTGGTTGAGCAATTAGATCCCCAGCCCCCAAAACTTTGCCCCTATTTTCCCAGTGGGTTAACAGTTTAACGTTAACTCGTTTCTCAATATTTTCCATAGTCTTACCAAAAACTGCGTTGTTCATGAGTTTATAGAAATCTTTCTCAAAATCAGAATTAGCTCGAGTTCTTAATTGTGTATTAAGGTCTATATATTTCTTTAACCATGGACTCTGCTTAAATTTTAATATTCTATAAACTTTTAATAATTTTAAACCCATTTTCAAACATTGAATTAAATTTCGATAATGAATAATATATTTGGATTTATTTTTTAAGTTTGGAATCAATCTAATTTCCTTAGCGTCCCCAACTGGTATATTTTCTGGACAAAGAGGTAAATCTGAATGTTTATCATGTAAATCCACCGGATACTCCAGATCTACTTCTAAGATAAAACCTATATCTGATGAACAACTAACATTAAAATCTGTATCAGCACTAACCCACTCAAAACCACCTGTAGGTAGATATTGTGACATTGCCCAACCATATAGATTATTGGCATCGAAATACATTAAGAATGACTCTTTATCTTTCGCATTATAGTCAGACATGTAAACATTATTTGCTTTTGCATAGCGAGTGCTACATTGCGAAACACCACCACGAATTCCTGATTTAATAAAAGCAATCATATCTATATCAGAAAGTAATTCAATCTCTGTTTTAGTATGTTTTAACATAGCATCCCAACTTAATCCAGGTGCTGTATAGTAATGAGCCGGGTCTAAATCGTACGTTTTAATGCAAACACACCTAAAATTTTCAAAAATATCTGCTAACAATAAAACATCAGTTTTTAAATAAAGATTTGAATAATCCAACATATTTTTACAATTGAAATGATTCCAAACATCTTTGGCATGTTTGTAATCTTCATTAGAAATAATGGAATCTGTGAGACTACTGTAAAAGTGTGGAAGATCTGGAAGTTGATTGTAGTTTAAAGTATCAAAATCTTTAATGAATTCATATGGAAATACACCTTTTTTAGTCAGCCGTTTAAAGTCTTCTGAATTGGGAAAGCATTTTGATAGTTCATTAAAATTATTTTTTGTTAAATTTTTTGCTAAAGTATCTAAGCTACTGGGTAAAAATTTTAGGGAATCCACAAAACGTAAAGTTACATTACTGTTATTGATTTTAAGAACTTTTGAAAATGATATGTATTTTTCTTTATTTTGTGGGAGAACTTCTACCTGACCTTCATCAAAGTTTAAGGCATGTACGATAAAATGTGCATCATAATGGCTTAAATTGTGCAAGAAGACTGGTATAGTGTAAGGTACTCTAAATTTTTCTGAACAAACTTTATGTATGACCCCAACAAATTCCCCAGTAAACCAATCGTGGTAAATCATTGAATTCCCACACAAAATTTTATCACAAATATAACAATGAATAGATTTGCTAACTATATCTTGCTGAATTGGTGATATTTTATTAGCAACTTTTTGGAAACCAATTTTTTTAACAATTGTTGTCAAATTATCTTTCAGGGTTTCCATAAATTTTAAAGCACAGTTTTCACCAGTATATGTTACATATTTAGACAATTTATCATCGTATGAGCATTTAATGTAGTATCCAAAACTATACACATTATGTTTTTGTACATTTATTGTATGTGATTTTGAAGGATCGTTTGAACATGATGCTAAGGGACTTAAAAAAGCCTCAAAATCCGCATATATAACAAAAGGTAACATCAATTTACGTTGAAATTTATCAAAACTTAATTTACATTCAGAAACAATATCGCCCCACCAATTTCTTTTATTTTTATCGAAGCTTGGTATTTGTGTACAAATATGTCTGCAATCATTTATTTGATGGTTATTTAAACGTTCAGATGTTGAAAAATATTGTAAACAAAAGTCACATAGATATATAGCTTCCTTGGATTTTGAAACTTGACTACTTATTAATCGTGACATATTTTTATATAACAATAATGACCGATTTTACCCTGTGTCAAATATAGTAAATTTATATGAGTCTGCATTTTATTCTTTGTAAAATACAATGGCCCAACAATACAATGCTTTTTTCTTTGTTCATTATATTCTAACCCAAAAACATTAATGCTTATATTATTAAGACTTTCAATTTTGTGTATATCGTTTAATTTAACTGGAAATTTAATATTACCGAACTTTAATTTATGACCGTATTTGGTGTATGAAGATACTCTATCCGAATTTTTATGAATTGGAAATAAAGCAGATAACAGTGCCCACTTAAAACAGGCGTCATCGGTGTTTTTAACATTTATCACAGCTTTTTTAATTTTTATATCATGTGGTAACTCAATAAAGGATTTTCCTCTTAAAGGGTTAAATTGATTTAAATTCATATCCAAATGTAAAATTTTTTTCAGACTCCACCCACTATCCTTTTTCTCGAATGAATTTATATAGTTTATTAGAGATTTCGTGAGAGTTGTATAAAATATATTTAAATCATCACCAATACAAACAATAAAATTCATTGATTGGAAATCAAAAGTGTTGTTAATGTTTTTTGTCTCCTGAACAAAGTCACCATATAAAATGAAATTTATTTTTAAAATTGTATGATCTTCTATAGATTTATTTATTATTGTAAATATTGTATCTTTGATAGATGCAAGAAATAACTCTGGTGTCTCAAACTGTAAATCATTTTGATTTTCTGAAGTTACTCTATAGGTTATTATTCTATTACCGAACGCAGTCTCAATTATCTTAACATTGGGTTTTATTGAATGTTGTTTTTTATTTACATTATTTTTATGTGCATTGCTCCTTAGATGATTAGCGAAATATTTTTTGGAAACATTTCTATTACAAATACAGCAAAATTTCATGTTAAAATTATTACCTTCATTCGATGTTGATTGCTCTTGTGAAGACCGTGAAAGATCCATGTTCGATCCAGATTTTATTCTTTTGATGTCAGCAGAGTTAATATCAACAGCTGCTTTCCTTTTGCTTCCACGACCCATTTGATCAACCCTATCAAATAAAATTTTATTATATTTAACTGTTAGAAATGCGAATAGAGAAATAAAAAAAAATAAGTTAAATATATATATAGTATGATTATAAAATATACTCACAGTTTCCCATCGAATTCATCACATAGCGCCATCATTCTTTGATCATAAAATGGGTGATTTAAATCATTTCTTTCTATTTCATCACAAACGTTGAAAAGTTCAATTGTATCAATGGATAAGCTTTCAAATTCATGATCCATTTCATCAAAAAAAACACTAACACATTCTTGAGACATTGTATATGTGTATTCGTTTCACAACTGTTTTTTGTCTCACACATTTAACCTTAATGCGCAAAGGTCTTCAACAAAAAGCACAATGATTGACTTTGTACAATGCAACATAGTATTTATACTAGTGGAAAACTGAAACATTACTTAATTATATAAACATATGGTATTAAAATCTGAAGCATGAAGAAACTAAATGAAACTAATTTTTAAAACTGTAACGTTTTACACTATCTTCCTCGGATATCCCCTTTGTTATGTTGTATACAATATCCTTTATCTGAATATCAATGTTGGAATCGTTTTTCATATAATATTTAACACGAATGTCTGCATTTTTCCAATGTTGTGCCACTGGGATTTCTTTCAATTTTTTTAAACTATATAATTCCATTTTCACAAGTATGTCAGCGTCCATTCCATCATCTTTATCAGTCGATATATATGAAATGCTTCCCTCCTTCCCTGCACGGCCAACACTTGAAGAAAGTTTAGTTTTTTTCTTCTTCCGGTCAGGTTCTTGAAGAAAAAAGTCATCTAAACGATTGGTCTTCTTATTTTTATTTTCTGTTATGTTTAAAACCTCTTCTTCATCATCAGATAAATTATAATAATTATATGGTCTGAAACATTTTTCCACATCTTTCAGGTTGTATGAAGACTGAAATATAACATAAACAAATCAAAATGCGTTTCAAAAATAAATAGGAATTATTAAAGAATTTACTGAAACCAAATTTATAAAATATAAATAACTTACCTCCATTGTTGTTTATTATTTCAAACTTTCAACCACTTCACTTTTGTCGAACTTAGAGCACAATACTAAATCTTTTTACAAGTATCGGGTTATATAGACTGGTAATGGATATTATTATCTAGTTACGATAGTCAACTCGACTGCATGTTTGAACAAGTATCCATACCTATCAGTAAAATGTGGATAATAAATACAAAGGGCACTCTAAATACCCTTTGCAATCTTAATAGTCATTGCATTTTTAAAATATTTTAGAAATAGATAAGAACTGAAATGTGTGTATCTAGTAGTTTAGCAACAAAATATACGTATAATTATTATAATATTAAGAACAATAAAATATATTTACTAATATGAAAATAAAAACGAATAACCTTATCAGGTTTTTATTAACCTTCATTACTTTTGAAGTATATTTTAGGACAGGTTCCTAAGAGATGTATTATAGGTTTTGTGAATAATACAGCATTCAACGGTAGTTATGTTAAAAATCCTTTCAATTTTGAAAATTTTGGTATTTGCTCATTTAGCCTATATATAGATGGTCAACAGATACCTTCAAAATCGTTACAACCATCATTTCCAAACGATGTATTTACTAGCGCATACCACACCCTGTACTCAGGCACCGGTATACATTTTCTTAACGAAGGTAATGGAATATCGAGGGAGCAATATTCAAATGGATACTGTTTACTAGCTTTTGATTTAACACCTGACTTGTCGGCTAACTCTAATGTGCATTGGAATCTTGTACGCCATGGTAGTGTAAGAATGGAAGTAAGATTCGAGAGCGCATTGACTGAAACAATTAACTGTGTAGTTTACGCAGAGTTTTCAAATATTATAGAAATAGATAAGAACAGAAATGTATGTGTGGATTATAGTAGTTAAGCAATCACTTATGTAATTATTATGATATTAAGAATAATAAAATATAATGTAATCGAATATGACATGGTTTTTATTTACCTTCATTACTTTTTTTTTTACAAAGAGACTCATTACTTATGTTGAGATCATATTATGTGTGTTTAAATACATTGGTACAAATATGAATTGATAGTAATAAATGTAGTCAGTAAAAGAGTGAAAGGGTAGGGGAGTAAACGCATATTAAAGTATGAACACACTAGAAGTGCAAATGAGTCTTCGTAGAATACATCCCAGCCTCCAGAGCAACGTTTATCCTTCAAATCGATTGCCGATGTATGCTCAGGTGCCAGCACTTATCATATGCAATCTTGACCCTGATTCACAGCCGGGGTCTCATTGGGTGGCTATTCATATAAACGTCGAAAGAGTTGGGGAATACTTTGATTCGTTTGGACGGAAACCTATTGAACCAATAGAAGGATTTTTAAGGAGGAATTGTTGCATGTGGAGATACAATAGCCTTACGGTTCAGGATTACCTATCGGCGGTGTGCGGAGAGTACTGTTTGGTATACATATATTACAAGTTCAGGGGATGAGATTAGAAGACTTCCTTAGAAATTTTACGTGTGACTCAGAGAACAATGATACGGTGCTAGTAAATTTGTATAGAAACATAATGGACATATAAATAAAAGAATAATACCTGGAATAAAAATGTTTTATTTAAATATGTAACCCTTACACCTAATTTTATTATAGATAATGGTGTTAATGTAGGTTAGGTATATTTATTGTTGTTTGCTTAGACCCGTAGGTTAGGTTAGGTTAGATATAGTTTATTCTATTTTTCTTTTAGAGCCACAGATCGGGTTAGTGAATGTAGGAAAGTAGATAACGATGCATTCGTACTGAGTCATTAAGTAATTAGATAATGAGTGGGAATTTCGTGCAGGAAATAGTAGCTGATAAGGTGATTAGTAAGTAATTAGCGAGGGTTTTGGGAAAGCTATCTCTGGAACGGTTAGAGCTATCACTTCAGGAGTGAGTGCATTCGACTCCACACGTCCTGTTTAGTGGGGTTAGAGTACAAACTTTTTTTTTTTTTTTTTAGGCGGGCGCTGCCTCCGAAACAGCTTTTTTTACCAAAGCAGTGGGTGAGGCAGTGCCCGGGAATCCATACTACTTCGGGGCCTCCTACGGGCTTTTATTGTCGGTAAGGGAGTAATGGTTGATGCGGGAATAATTTTGATAACCAACAGGTTGGGATGATGTTAAGCCTTTCCGAAGTGCCGTATGGACGCCAACTTCATCCATTGGCGATGGTAGGGTCATACACACACACACTACAGGTCATGGTCATGATCGACGTTTCTCGCGAAGTAGGGCCGTTGCATGTAGTAGCGGGGCCTACTAATGAGCAATCTCATTCAGGCAACATCAGGGGGATACAAGGAAGAACGGGTACTCGTAGTCTATAGGATTTCCATTAAAAGGCGATTATAAATCGATATGAGAGATATAATCCGTGATAATTAAAAAGATTATTATTAATCGTTGTATATAAAGACTGTACGAGTGACATTATCAAAACACAAAATGGCTTTTAAAGTGGGATTAATTGCCTTAACGCTTCTTGTTGGAAGCCTGGGTAAGTGTTCGTTTAATCCATACATTAAATAGACCGTATATTACATAATATTTTTCTGTTTATCTCCAACTTCCAATAAATAGTGTTACCAATTGTGATAGTCTCCTACGTTGTCTCTTTACCGGGTGATACCGACGTTCCAAAATCACCTCTTCTAAATAAAAGAACTTCATAATGATACAAAAATCTTTTTTATTTTCATTTTTTATCAACAACTGCTTTGCGATTCTTTTACGATTGAGTTACAGAATTGCAAGGCAGTTGTTGATAAAAAATTAAAATAAAATATAAAAGATTTTTTTTTTATAGAATAGGGGGCAAGGAGGCTCACCTGATGTTAAGTGATACCGCCGCCCATGGACACTCTCAATGCCAGAGGGCTCGCGAGTGCGTTGCCGGCCTTTCAAGAAGTGGTAAAGATCTTTTCGGAAACAAAATGTACTGACATTCAGATGTCCTGGCTAGTGGTATTAACTGTTGTCAATGTTATGGATAGTTCGGCAATAGTCGGCAATACATAGTTCCATGGCATCGGCTGTTCTGTTTGTCTTGCAATTTGTCGAGCCTGGCATTTTGATCACGTTGGAAAGACTGCAGCCACTCCCCCTATCACATTTATCTAAAGTTTGAATTAATCGATAAAGGCAAAAATTACGTTTATTGCCCAAGCTGTATAATGTTTAATAATATCTGCCTTAAAACTTTGCAGCAAAACCTGCTAAAGAAGATGACATGTCCATCTTCTTTGACCACACAGACCCCGATTCACGCATCGTCGGTGGAAATGTAGCCGGAACTGTCCCGTGGATGGTGGTATTAACCTCTGGATTCCTAGTCAGAAATTTATGGTGTGGAGCCTCAATCATCACAGACAGACATTTGCTCACAGCCGCCCATTGTATTGATGGACAATTTATCTTGGGACGTTTGAGCAGGTATGTCAAGTTACCTTATATTTAGCTGACGATTACCAGAGTTTAAAAAAGGTCCTTATTGAAATTGGCGTGTTTTTTTTTTTTTTTTTTTTTATGTAATAGGAGGCAAACGGGCAGGAGGCTCACCTGATGTTAAGTGATACCGCCGCCCATGGACACTCACAATGCCAGAAGGCTCGCAAGTGCGTTGCCGGCCTTTCAGGAATTGGTACGCTCTTTTCTTGAAGGACCCTAAGTCGAATTGGTTCGGAAATACTTCTGTGGGCAGCTGGTTCCACATAGTGGTGGTGCGCGGCAAAAACTGCCTTAGGAATCGCTCTGTTGTGGAACGATGGACGTCGAGGTGATACGGATGGTATTTTGTATTTTGCCTTGACGTCCGATGATGAAACTCAGCTGCAGGTATTAGACCGAACAACTCCTCTGAACACTCTCCATGGTAAATGCGGTAGAAGATGCAGAGAGATCCCACATCTCTACGCAACGCCAAGGGATCAAGCCGCACTGAAAGTGACTGGTCGTCGACGATTCGAACCGCTCTTTGTTGAATACGGTCAAGTGGAAGGAGCTGGTACTGGGGAGCTCCCGCCCAGAGGTGAGAGCAGTACTCCATATGGGGCCGAATTTGCGCTTTATATAGTTGCAAGCGGTGGCCCGGAGTGAAGTACCGTCTCGCCTTGCTGAGCACACCAAGCTTTTTGGAGGCTAATTTAGCCTTTCCTTCCAGATGACCGCGAAACTGAACGTTATTCGATATGTCAACGCCCAGTATTCCGATGCTAGCTGAGGCTTTAAGGAGAGTGTCTTCAAAGAGGGGAGTAGCGACAAAGGGAGTTTTTTTAGCGGAAAACGCGCATACTTGTGTCTTCTTGGGGTTAAATTGGACTAGATTTAGTCTACCCCAGTCCGAGACTCCACGTAGAAGAGTTTCGACTTCAGACACAAGTTTGTTCCGGTACTCATCGACAACAGCCCGAGAAATACCTGCCCGGCCAGTGTAAAAAGTATCCCCAGTGCTGTCGTCCGCATAGCAATGAATGTTGCTAAGCTGCAACATATCATTGATATGCAGAATAAACAGGGTCGGGGATAGGACACAGCCTTGTGGGACACCAGCATTCACAGGTTTCAGGTCGGAGCATGCTCCGTCGATGACGACTTTGATGCTCCGATCAGCGAGAAAGCTGGAAATCCAGTTGCATAATTTCTCAGGGAGCCCGTAGGCTGGAAGCTTCGAGAGCAGCGCTCTGTGCCACACCCGATCGAAGGCTTTCGCTATGTCCAAACTTACCGCCAGCGCCTCCCCCTTGGACTCAATTGCCTCTGCCCACCTATGTGTAAGGTATACAAGGAGGTCACCAGCTGAGCGACCACGACGATTTTTTGGCGTCGGGACGTGACGACCCCATCGCCCACTGGTGAAATAACCTGTGACAGAGGTTATTTCATCAGCGCAATCAGTCAACCCCTTCCTAGTGGGAGTGCCATGCTGTTGCCTTCGGGCTACAGCCAAATGGGCAGGCACGACCGGGGCAGTACCACTGTCTCTTAGAAAACCGGCGTGAAGTGATGCAATAGGCTCGCCCTATTGTACTCGCGTTTCGTACGGTGAGAGAGACTCCCGGAGCCCATTCCCCCCCCCCCCTAAATATGAAGGTGCAGAAAAAAGGGGGGTACCACACGCGCTCGCGGTGGAGAATCCCCCTCTGGGCGTCCAGCACCGGGACACTATGCGCCCGGTGGTGGACGCACAGGCTGCCCTTCGTATTCTGGGGGGGGCAATTCTGCGCTCGGTAAAAACATCTTTAATCGTTCTCGGGGCAAACGGAGCAATTCTACAAAGGCACCCCCGTCCACACTCGCCGTGGACTTCACAAATGTTAGGGGGCTAAATACCAATATCAACGCAGTCCACTACCATTTAGAGACTGCGAAGCCGCCCTTGCTCTTTCTTACCGAGACTCAGATTTCCTCCCCGGCTGATACTTCCTACCTCTCCTACCCGGGGTACAAATTGGAACATTCATTTGTGCCGCGGGCGGGAGTTTGCGTGTACGTCAGAGAGGATATCTGTTCTCGTCGCCTCGGGACGCTTGAAGGAAGGGACCTATCTAACCTCTGGCTGCGCGTAGACTGCGATGACCATCCGCGATTCTACGCATGCCTGTATAGGTCCCATAGCGGAAATACCGAAACTGACCGACTCATTGAGCACATCCAAATGGCTACAGATTCCCTGCTCGAAAGGGTTCCTACCGCTGAAATCGTGATACTTGGCGATTTTAACGCCCACCATGCCGATTGGCTCGGCTCTGAAACTACCGATCACGCGGGAAGATCCTTTCACGACTTTGCTTTAGCCTACGACCTGACACAAATGGTCCCTGCGATTACGCGAATACCAGATGTGGATGGTCATAAATCCTCTTTGTTGGACCTTCTGCTGACTTCACATCCGGAGAACTATCAAGTCTCTGTTGACCCACCATTGGGTTCATCAGATCATTGTGTGGTCCGGAGTACTGTGCCATCTACGCGCCCTTCACGGCCCCGCTTTATGGGTTGTCGCCGTATTTGGCACTATAAGTCAGCAGATTGGGACGGGATGCGGTCTTTCTTTGCGTCCTACCCTTGGGGGCCTATGTGCTTTTCGCCGGAAGCTCCAGATTCCGTCGCCACCTCTGTCGCCGAAGTGGTTCTGCAGGGCATGGAACTCTTTATTCCATTTTCTGCGGTGCCGATCGGTGGCAAGTCTCAGCCCTGGTTTAAACGTTCTTGCAAGGCGGCCTCGCGTCGAAAGCGAGAATGCTTTAAGGCATGGGCGGAAGCGGCGAAATCTCGTGATGCCAATACCAGCGAACTTAAAACAGCATATAACTCAGCCTCCAGGTCCTTTAAACGGGAAATCACTAAGGCAAAGTCAGAGCACATTGCCAGATTTGGCGAGAGATTGGCCCAACTCCCTTCAGGGACTCGAGCCTTCTGGTCTCTCGCCAAAGCTGTCCAGGGGAATTTTTGTCAGCCCTCCATTCCGCCACTGCACGGGGAGGATGACTCTCTGGCCCACACTGCGAAGGAAAAGGCCGACCTTTTGGGCTGTCTCTTCGCGTCCAACTCGACTTTGGATGACCAAGGGAGATCACCACCGACCATTTCGCGGTGTGATTCCTCGATGCCGGAAATCACATTCCGGCAACGTGCTGTCCGCAAAGCACTATCTTCCTTGGACATTCATAAGTCGAGCGGGCCGGATGGTATCCCCCCAATTGTGCTGCGTACGTGTGCTCCTGAGTTGGCTCCGGTCTTAACGCGCCTTTTCCGGTACCTGTACTCGCTCGGCACTGTTCCGAAGTGCTGGAAGACCGCTTCGATACATCCGATCCCAAAAAAGGCGATCGCTCTGATCCGTCCAACTATCGCCCAATTGCTATAACCTCCTTGTTCTCCAAAATAATGGAAACCATTATTAATAGCCAGCTCTTGAGGTATCTAGAGGGCCACCAGTTGATTAGCGATTCTCAGTACGGCTTCCGTCGAGGTCGCTCAGCTGGTGACCTCCTTGTATACCTTACCCATAGGTGGGCAGAGGCAATTGAGTCCAAGGGGGAGGCACTGGCGGTAAGTTTGGACATAGCGAAAGCCTTCGATCGGGTGTGGCACAGAGCACTGCTCTCGAAGCTTCCAGCCTATGGGCTTCCCGAGAAATTATGCGACTGGATCTCCAGCTTTCTGGCCGATCGGAGCATCAAGGTCGTCATCGACGGAGCATGTTCCGACCTTAAACCCGTGAACGCTGGGGTCCCACAAGGCTGTGTTCTATCCCCGACCCTATTTCTTCTGCATATCAATGATATGTTGCAACTTAGCAACATTCACTGCTATGCGGATGACAGCACTGGGGATATTCTTTACACTGGCCGGGCAGGTATTTCTCGGGCAGTTGTTGATGAGTACCGGAACAAACTTGTGTCTGAAGTCGAAACGCTACTACGTGGAGTCTCAGACTGGGGCAGACTAAACCTAGTACAATTTAACCCCAAGAAGACACAAGTTTGCGCGTTTTCCGCTAAAAAAACACCCTTTGTCGCTACTCCTCTTTTCGAAAACACTCTTCTTAAAGCCACAGCCAGCATCGGAATACTTGGCGTTGACATATCGAACGACGTTCAGTTTCGCGGTCACTTGGAGGGAAAGGCTAAATTAGCCTCCAAAAAGCTTGGTGTGCTCAGCAAGGCGAGGCGGTACTTCACTCCGGGCCACCGCATGCAACTATATAAAGCGCAAATTCGGCCCCACATGGAGTACTGCTCTCACCTCTGGGCGGGGGCTCCCCAGTACCAGCTCCTTCCACTTGACCGTATACAACGCAGAGCGGTTCGAATCGTCGACGACCAATCCCTCTCCGAGCGGCTTGATCCTTTGGCGTTGCGTAGAGATGTGGGGTCACTCTGCATCTTCTACCGCATTTACCATGGAGAGTGTTCAGAGGAGTTGTTCGGATTAATACCTGCAGCTGAATTTCATTATCGGACGTCGAGACAGAATACGAAATTCCACCCGTATCACCTCGACGTCCGCCGTTCCACAACTGAGCGTTTTTCAAGGCAGTTTTTGCCGCGCACAACCACTATATGGAACCAGCTGCCCACTGAAGTATTTCCGAACCAATTCGACTTAGGGTCCTTCAAGAAAGAGCGTACCTATTCTTAAAAGGCCGGCAACGCACTCGCGAGCCCTCTGGCATTGAGAGTGTCCATGGGCGGCGGTATCACTTAACATCAGGTGAGCCTCCTGCCCGTTTGCCCCCGTTCTATAAAAAAAAAAAAAAAAAAACGACGAAAGCCGTACTGAGAATCGCTAATCAGCTGGTGGCCCTCTAGATACCTCAGGAGCTGGCTGTTAATAATGGTTTCCATTATTTTGGAGAACAAGGAGGTTATAGCTATTGGGCGATAGTTGGACGGATCAGAGCGATCGCCTTTTTTAGGGATCGGATGTATCGAAGCGATCTTCCAGCACTTCGGAACAGTGCCGAGCGTGTAAAGGTACCGGAAAAGGCGCGTTAGGACCGGAGCCAACTCAGGAGCACAAGTACGCAGCACAATTGGAGGGATGCCATCGGGTCCGCTCGACTTATGGATGTCCAAGGAAGATAAAGCTTTACGGATAGCACGTTGCCGGAATATAACTTCGGGCATCGTAGTATCACACCGCAATAATGTCGGTGGTTCCTTCCCTTGATCATCCAAAGTGGAGTTCGACGCAAAGAGACAGCCTAGAAGATCGGCCTTCTCTTTCGCGGTATGGGCCAGTGAGTCATCCTCCCTATGCAGTGGTGGAATTGAGGGCAGACGGAAATTCCCTTGGACAGCTTTGGCAAGAGACCAGAAGGCTCGAGTTCCCGAAGGGAGGTGGGCCAATTTCTCACCAAATCTGGCAATGTGCTCTGACTTTGCTTTAGCGATTTCTCGCTTGAAGGACCTGGAGGCTGAATTGTATGCTTTTACGTTCGCCGATAGTCACATCACAGGATGTCACCGCTTCTGCCCAGGCTTTAAAGCATTCACGCTTACGGCGCAAAGCCGCTTTGCAAGAACGCCTAAACCAAGGCTGGGACTTGCCACCGACCGGCACCGCAGAGAATGGAATAAAGAGTTCCATACTCTGCAGGACCACCTCGGCGACAGAGCCAGCGACGGCATCTGGAGTACTCGACGAAAAGCAAATTGGCCCCCAAGGGTAGGACGCAAAAAAAGACCGCATCCCATCCCAATCTGCTGACTTATAGTGCCACACGCGGCGACAGCCAGTGAAGCTAGGCCGAACAGGGCGCGTGAACAGCACAATGCTCCGGACCACACAATGATCTGATGAACCCAATGGCGGTTCAACAGAGACTTGGTAGTTCTCCGGATGTGAAGTCAGCAGAAGGTCCAACAAAGAGGGTTTATGACCATCCACATCTGGTATTCGCGTAATCGCAGGGACCATTTGCGTCAAGTCGTAAGCCAAAGCAAAGTCGTGAAAGGATCTTCCCGCATGATCGGTGGTTTCTGGGCCGAGCCAATCGGCATGGTGGGCGTTAAAATCGCCAAGTATCACGATTTCAGCGGTAGGAACCCTTTCGAGCAGGGAATCTGTAGCCATTTGGATGTGCTCAATGAGTCGGTCAGTTTCGGTATTTCCGCTATGGGACCTATACAGGCATGCGTAGAATCGCGGATGGTCATCGCAGTCTACGCGCAGCCAGAGGTTAGATAGGTCCCTTCCTTCAAGCGTCCCGAGGCGACGAGAACAGATATCCTCTCTGACGTACACGCAAACTCCCGCCCGCGGCACAAATGAATGTTCCAATTTGTACCCCGGGTAGGAGAGGTAGGAAGTATCAGCCAGGGGGGATATCTGAGTCTCGGTAAGAAAGAGCAAGGCCGGCTTCGCAGTCTCTAAGTGGTAGTGGACAGCGTTGATGTTGGAATTGAGCCCCCTAACATTTGTGAAGTTCACGGCGAGTGTGGACGGGGGTGCCTTTGTTAAGTTGCTCCGTTTGCCCCGAGAACGATTGTTTTTACCGAGCGCAGAATTGCCCCCCCCAGAATACGAAGGGCAGCCTGTGCGTCCACCACCGGGCGCAGTGTCCCGGTGTTGGACGCCCAGAGGGGGATTCTCCACCGCGAGCGCGTGTGGGGTAGATTCTCTTTTTTCTGCATCTTCATATTTCATGGGGGGGGGGGGAATGGGCTCCGGGAGTCTCTCTCACCGCACGAAACGCGAGTACAATAAGGTGAACTTATTGCATCACTTCACGCCGGTTTTCTGAGAGACAGTGGTACTGCCCCGGTCGTGCCTGCCCATTTGGCTGAAGCCCGAAGGCAACAGCATGGCACTCCCACTAGGAAGGGGTTGACTGATTGCGCTGATGAAATAACCTCTGTCACAGGTTATTTCACCAGTGGGCGATGGGGTCGTCACATCCCGACGCCTAAAAAATGTGCCTCCTGTTTTATAGGAGAAAAATTTAGAATATATTGAATTAATCAAAGTATGTACCATTGCTATCTATGCACTTTTGCCATCTTAAAGGTAGTTCATTGGTCAGTACTAAAAAAACCTTTCGGACGGGAATCAATAAAATCCTAGAAGGCGGTTTTGACTGCCAGACTTGAATTTTTTACCTTGCATGAAGTTATAAAATTTCGAAACTAATGGTAATCTGTTGGAGCAAGGTCCGGGGAGTACGGAGGATGTCTTAGACATTCCAATTGAAGCTCTCCTAATTTGGTTGTCGACTGTTGTGCAGTGTGTGGTCTAGCGTTGTCGTGAAGTAGCAGTGGCGTGGAGCGGTTGACCAGCCTAGGTTGTTTAGCCGCTAGCTTTTCCATCATGGTTTGCAATTGCTGAAAATGGACATCAGCCGTAATAGTCTGGCCAGATTTGAGAAAACTGCAATGAACAATACCGGCACTAGTCCACCAAACGCTTACAAGTAACTTTTTTGGGGTTAATTTTCGCTTGGGGCAGGATTTGGCTGGCTGGCCAGGATCCAACCATTGCGCTGAGCGCTTCCGATTATCGTAAAGAATCCATTTTTCATCACAGGTAATGACTCGGTTTAAAATACCTTCATTATTGAGCCGGTTCAGTAATGTAACGTTGCAGTCGACGAGTGTTTGCCGGTTTGCTTCAGTCAATTCGTGAAGTACCCATCTTTCAAGCTTTTTAATCTTCTTAAACATTCCAATTGAAGCTTCTCTAATTTGGTAGCAGCCTGTTGCGTCTAGGTCTAGCGATGTCGTGAAGCAGCAGTTTCTTAGAGCGATTGACCAGCCTTGGTTCTTTAGCTGATAGCTTTTCCATCATGGTTTGCAGTTGCTGACAATTGACATCTGCCGTAATCGTCTGGCCAGATTTAAGAAAGTTATCATTAATTACCCCGGCACTAGTCCACAAAAGAAAATTAAATGAATCATGGTTTTCGAACCCAAGTGTACGAGTAGGTACATAGCTAGAAAATATTGAATTTGGAATTCATAAGAAAAGAGGAGATATTTGAGGTCAAGAGTGTCCAGTTCGACAAAACGTCTATATGTATTTATTTTACCTAATATAATGAAAAAAGAACTTATTAACTATTAAGTATTTTTTTAGATCTCTTCGTGCTACAGTCGGCACAAATCATTGGAACAGTGGAGGAGTGCACTACAACATTGCGAGCAACATCACCCATCCTAACTACGTCTACGAGATTATCAAGAACGACATTGGAATACTCATCACCAGAAATGCAATACTCTTCACTGATACTATTTCTCCTGTAACCTTGAGCTTTGATGTGGTCGGCAATGGGGTCGCAACTACTGTCAATGGATGGGGCAGAATACAGGTAATATAATATTCTTAGTTCTGTTCTGCGGTTACCATCAATGTAGTGACGTTATGGCGTCATGATATGCCCTGAATCGCACCAACGAAATACCTATTTCCAATAGCTGAGTAACATCTCGATATAAGCCACTGGGGCTTTCGGTCCAGCCAATGGCTATGGCTATGCCTTTAGGTCGGAAGAAGAGTGTGCTGTCCATTTCCTTTACTTATCCAATATACAAAAGTTTCCATTTAAATCTAGAGTCTACAAGCTAATAGCAGAATCGTATCCGACTTTCAACTCGACTGTTGCATTCAACAACTTAATTAATGCAAATTTAAATTCAGGCTGGAGGTGCTGCATCTGCTCAGCTTCTGGAACTACAAGCCGCTACTATCGATGGTCTCGTCTGTATGATTGAAGTTCCACGAGTCGCTGCCGAGGTTGACATATACTCGCCTCCAGTGGAACCCCACATTGAAATCTGTACCCACCACTCTGTTGGTCATGGTACTTGCAACGTAAGTTTTTTTATTGCAAACAAATTTGAATATATACCAATACTTTCGGCATATTATAGTTCATTGTATATCTGTCGCAGCCAACTAGCTTAATTAGACGTTCAATTAACAGCCTAGCTGTTTAAGTAACGGCGCCGTTTAACTAGCGGCCTGAAAGATTAAACAGCTAGGCAAATTACTTGGATCGATGACGTTTCATTACTTGTCTAAGCTGTTTACTATTAATTTAAATTTTATTCCACTTTCTGCCACTCTCGAACTTGAAAAGAAACTCTTCAAACTGTCAAAATGGCGTTGGTAAACCACAACTTTGATGGTGTTTTTCAAATTTTCATGAAAAACAATAAGTACCGTGGAAAAGTGTAGTGACAATAGTAATGTGAATTTCACTTAACAAATTTAATTTTAAAATACATTTTTTTTTCATATGTTTATGACACTGTCGTACGAATGATCTACGCATTAGCCACCCAGTATATTAAATGTTGTAACAAACGCTAACGGCTGAATATCTTTCAGGCCGTTAATAGTTAAACGGCTAGGCTGTTAATTTAAAGGCTAATTAAGCTAGTTGGCTGTGACATACCTTTTTATAGCATAGTATAGCACTGTTTAGCTGGTGAAATAATAGTTGTTTCTGGTCGGTTGGCTCTTACGGCTGATTGACGTTTAGTATTTGATTAATTTTATAGTTTATTATGTAATGTACTTTTCGATCGACCGTATGAATAAGTGGAAAGTTCTAGTCTGTAATAAGACTGATACTTTGTTTACAACGTATAGTAATAATATTATTCCTAAATCTATTTAATCTAGAGTTATTTTTTAACAGGGTGACTCCGGCAGTCCACTTGTAAGGAGCGACACCAAACAACAGATAGGTATCGTATCTTGGGGAATTCCGTGCGCACACGGTGCTCCAGACATATTCGTAAGGATCAGCGCATACAAAGCATGGCTCGAAGCTTCCATTCTGTAATATAAACTAGAGAAAATAAAGAATTAAATAAAGGATAAACTTTATTTCATTTCAATTTAGCCTTAAGTTTTATGAATGTTTTAGAAATGTCGATAGAGGAATTTATAAAACAAATGAACTTATACTAGATAATAGATAGCCAAGATTAATATATGCGTAAATCTTCCATGCAAAGCCATGTTCTTTCCATTAGATAAATTCTTTCATTTTCTTTTTCTGTTATGTGAATACTTGTTAAAATCTTTGGTCATAGTACCTATAATAAAACATAATATTTCTTTATGCATTCAATTTCGACTAAATTTAAGGTGTGTGAGATAAAATAACATGAACATTTTACTGAGAATATTGTATTTCCAGTGACTTTAAATATTTCGTACGCTTTAAATTTTTATTAGTAGTAGATGATAAAGTTATATAAGAGTAATCATACGTAATTAATTAAAGAAAATACTAATTCTTGTATAAAGTGAAAATCCACGCGATAATATGAAAAAATATAAAACGGCATTCAAAGGGGGATTGTTTGCCTTACCGCTACTTGTTGGAAGTAAACCATGGTTCATGTTTGTAAATAGACACTGAAAGAACTACAAGTCTACAACACTTTTAATGTAGTGTTATCATGGGACGGTTTAATAGTAAACAATTTGTTTTAAGTTTTTGTGGTGCAAACTAAAAACTTTTCCAATATAATTTCCAAACAATTAAATTCCGTGTCAATTACGTAGAAGTAATTTATAATAAGCTTCTTAATTAATCCGAAGAAAGTAGTATATTATCAAAACTAGTCTTATAAAGAGGAAACATTTGTGTTTTTGAATGTATGTTTGTAATGTTTTCACACAAAAACTATTATATATTATATTGTATTTTCACAGACGGACATAGGCTATTTTACATTTTCAAACTAACAAACCAATAATATAACCCAAGGTGTGAAAAAATTATCTACTATATTTTTTTATGTAAACACCGTAGAACAGTATTTGAACTATCTAAGTTCTTAAATACAAGTCGATATTTTATTGCTGTTGCAGCGGTACGGGTATTACTTACAACTTTGCTCATCCACCCTCGCTACGACGCCAGAACTCTCAAGTATGATATTGGAATTCTTATAACATGAGATATCATCTTTACTGGAGATACTACTGTCAGCGGATGGAAAAGAAAATATAATTTAGTTTAAAGTTTCTGAAGTCATAATAATTAATCGAAGAAGAAAAAATACAGAATCCGAAATCATACAACAACCTTTAGTTTTATCTTAATACACGGGCCCTGGAAATGCAAGTAACGACTCTCGATAGTTGAAATGTTTCGAGTTGCCGGCCAGTTAAACCTAAGGCAGAACCCCACATTGAAATTTGAACTTTCCACTCCAGTCGGTAGGGTGTCCTTCATTCACGTTTCCACTTTTCGTGAACTAAAGAGAATTCGACCCAATTCCGGTATTTGCGGATCTAATCAGTACCTACTTAATAATCCTGATATGAATGTTATGGAATATATGTAAACATAAAAGAATCATTGAAAGAACTGAAGCCACACACAATATTGAAGCCATGCTAGAAAAAAGTGTGGCCTGTTCTGTCTGCGGAAAATGACGCAGAATCTTTGCAAATTCAAACATTGACTGCAAACATAACATAAGACGAGATGAGTTCAAGTGACATGAGTGAGTGATAGATGGTATAAATTAAATGCCCAGATACTTAATAAATTAATATAATTCAAAAAAGGATGTGAATTGTACAATGATCGTAGGTCAAGTTACGTGAGTAGACAGATTTGTATGAAGAATCTTCAAGCGCCTGATGCGGGTGACGGCAATGTTCCCGCGATGGTGTTTGGTGTAATATTTGAGCAGGCGTTAAGTCTGAACATTCAGGAATTGCTTGAATCGCAATAATTCGTAATGAAGATTTGACTGAAGCCGAGTTGGACTTGGTCAAGATGGAGATCGATGTTCCTACTAATAAGCAGTGTCTAGCAGTGTCAGCTGTGTCCTACTAATAAGCAATCTCATTCAGGCAATATCAGGGATACAGAGAGACTACTAGGGTACTCGTTGTGTATAGGTTTTTCATTAAACGATAAAGGCGATAATACAAAGATATGAGAGTAATAATCCGTGATAATTAAAAAGATTATTATTAATCGTTGTATAAAAAGACTGTACGAGTGACATTATTAAAAACACAAAATGGCTTTTAAAGTGGGATTAATTGCCTTAACGCTTCTTGTTGGAAGCCTGGGTAAGTTTGTCCGTTTCTGTATGTACAGAAACATATTATGTAAGGTCTATTTTATGTAAAATAGACCTTACATAATATTTTTCTGTGTAACTCCAACATCCAATAGTGTTACCAAATGTGATCTTCTTCTATGTTGTCTTTGTACCGCGTGCTACTGCCGTTCCAAAATCTCCGCCTCGTAATAAAAGATAAACTCGATATGGTTCTTGATATCTCTACATATATAAAATTCTCGTGTCACAATGTTCGTTCTCATACTCTTCCGAAACGGCTCCATCGATTCTTATGAAATTTTAATGCACATTCAGTAACTCTGAGAACCGGCTACTATCTATATTTCAAATTCCTAAGTGATAAGGGTGTCCATCTCGAAAAAATATACTTTTGTTTATTTTTTTTATTATGGCATCAAAAAATACATATAACCCTTAATTTTCACCCCTCTATGATCAATCCCTATTTTTTATTTGTTAATTAAAACTTGAACTCCGAGGTTTATATGGAGAAAAATTCACAGCAAACCCTAAAAAGTTTTCATTCCGGAAAACTGAACATCCTCTGGGGGTAGCTCAGCAAAATGTTCCATGTTGGTATGTACTAGGTAGGTTAAGTAAAATCACATTAAGGAGAAACAAAGTTCGCGTGGGCATCTAGTATTCTTATAAAAGGTTAGGGTAACACTTGTTCATCGTAGATATAATAAAAGCCTCGAACTTGCATCAATTGCAAGTTTCAATATTTGCAATATATGTGAATGTATCACAAATAATTATTTAGAATATGATAGCTGAACTTTCAAATGCGAACTTCTTAAAGGTCCGGCAACACACTCACAAATGTTGAGCAGTGTTAGTATCCAGATCTGCGGTATCTCTCACTGTTTGAAGCTTGACACCGAGAGAGAATGTTATTTTTTCTTCACTTAAGTTAGTTCCGAGATATTTAGGGTAAAAACTTTTAATCCCGTTAAATAAAAATCAAAATCTTATAATATTATATTTGATTACATAACAACACTTATTTAAAGGTTTAATTAATACTATATTTAGTAAGGGTATTGGCAAGACGTAAGCTAATAAGTACATTTATTGCCAAAACTGTATAATGTTTAATAATATCTGCTTTAAAACTTTGCAGCAAAACCTGCTCAAGAAGATGACATGTCCATCTTCTTCGACCACACGGACCCCGATGCACGCATTGTCGGTGGAACTGTGGCCGGAACTGTCCCGTGGATGGCGGTGTTAACCAACGGATTGCTAGTCAGAAATTTACTGTGTGGAGCCTCAATCATCACAGACAGACATTTGCTCACAGCCGCCCATTGTATCGATTCAGTATTTAGCTGGGGTAGTTTGAGCAGGTATGTCAAGTTACCTTATAGCTAGTGATTACCAGAGTTTAAAAGAAATAATTAATTAGGGTAATATATTATGTTTTTAGTTCTCTTCGTGCCACAGTCGGCACAAATCGTTGGAACAGTGGAGGAGTGCAATACGACATCGCTAGGAACATAACCCACCCTAACTACGTCTCCAGAATTATCAAGAACGACATTGGGATACTCATCACCAGAAATGCAATACGCTTCACTAATACTATTTCTCCTGTGACCTTGAGCTTTGATGTGGTCGGCAATGGGGTCGCAACTACTGTCAATGGATGGGGAAGAATACGGGTAATACTTTTCTTCGTAGTTCTGTAGCAACACATACAATCTGCGGTTACAATAAGCAGTGACGTTATGGCGCCATGATATGGCCTGAATCGCCCCAAGAAAGTACCCGTGAGGGTCATCTCGATATGAGCCACTGGGGGCTTTCTGTCCAGCCAAAGGCTTTGGCTATCCCTTTAGGTTGGAGGAACAGTGAACTTTCCTTTTCATTTACTCATCAAATATACAAAACTTTCCATTTAAATCTAGAGTCTATAAGCTAATAGCAGAATGGTACTCGAATTTCAACTCGACAATCTTCTTTAACAACTTAATTAATGGAAATTTAAATTCAGGCTGGAGGTGCTATATCTGCTCAGCTTCTGGAACTACAAGCCGCCACTATCGATGGTCTCGTCTGTATGATTGAAGTTCCACGGGTCGCTACCGAGATTAACTTCCCATCGCGTCCACCACCCGTGGAACCCCACATTGAAATCTGTACCCACCACTCTGTCGGTCATGGTACTTGCAACGTAAGTTTTTTATTCAAACAAATCTGAATAATAATTACCTACCAATACTTTCGATATTTTATGGTTCATTGTATCTATATCTTTACATATCATAGTTTAGCATTGTTGAAAGTAGTAGTAGCAATTGGTGAAATAATATTTGTTTCTTGACAACTGGTCTACGTTTAGAATTTTATAGGTTTAATGAAAAGCACTTTTCGATCGACCATACGGATAAGTAGAAAGTCTTAGCCTGTAATAAAACTGTTATTTGTTTACGCAGCGTACAGTAAAAATATTATTCCTAAATCTAATTAATCTAGAGTTTTTTTGCAGGGTGACTCCGGCAGTCCACTTCTAAGGAGCGACACCAGAGAACAGATAGGTATCGTGTCTTGGGGAATTCCATGCGCACACGGTGCACCAGACATGTTTGTTAGGATCAGTGCATACAAAGCCTGGCTCGAATCTTCCATTCTGTAATATAAACAATAGGAAATAAAGATTGAGATACACTTAAGATAAACTTTATTTCATTCCCATTTAGCCTCAACATTTATGCATAATTTTATATATTTGGAATGGTCGGAGGACTTTAAGAAAACAAAAGATATTATTAGGTCTACTAGATAATATATAGCCAAGATTAATGTATAAGAAGATATTACATACTGGTACACCACCACCAATACATATATTATGGTAGTGATGTAACGTAAAGCTATATACTAATATCTAAGTATATATAAGTACTTGACGAAAAAAAAAACTAAAATAATATACATTGAAAAAAAAATTACTAACGTTAACATAAACTAAAATATATCATTAAAAGGAATCCCTTTAGGCAAGGTTCCGAAGATACTGGCAGCGTTCCCCCTTTGAATCGCTAGACTAATTCTTTGTCCGAGGTAGCTGCCAGATCTTCGGTCTCCTGTGATGTCGACAGCTATATTCTTTTCAGTAGATGAATTCTTTCTATACTGTGAATACTTGGTAAAATCTTTGGTCATAGTCTAAAATCTAAATAAACAAATAATATCATTATGCATATGATTATTAATTTAATGAGTGTGTGAAAAAATAATTCTCTGAGAACATTGTATTTCCTGAGATATGAAATATTTGGTACGCTTATTACAAACATCAACCATGGTGTATGTTTGAAAATAGACACAGAAAGAACTGCAACACTTTTAATGTAGTGTTATCATGGGCCGGTTAAATACTAAATAATTTTTAAAAAGTTTTTGTGGTGCAAACTAAAAATTTTGATCACACAAACCCCGACGCTCGCATGAGGCTGGCACTGTTCCATGAATGGGATCACTGAAAACCGGTATATTCCTCGGGAGTCTTTACATTACTCACAGCAGCCCATCGTATTGATGATTCATTTAGCGGTACCCTGCTTGCCACATGCTTTTATTTATTTATTAATACCTTGTTGCATTACATTTAAAAATTGAACATAATTAAATGAAAAGGAGGGCAACTGGCGGCCTTATCGCTTTCGAGCGATCTCTTCCAGGCAACCTGTGTGAAAAAAAATAAGATAAGGTGTGCAGCAATACATAATTCACATAGTTCTAGACAAAAATAAAATAGGAACAAAAACATTTACTAAAAAAACTAAGCTTTTCTTATGGTTTGGAACTGAGATGAACTTGGGGCCCTTTTGTTGATTTTCGGAAGAAAAACGTTAAATGTATGGAATTAGAATTTCCTCGCAACACCCTATTTGACTAACGATTTGAATCGGATTTGTATGAACTGTGAGATATTTTTAACAGTAAGGTTCGTCCTTACTCGAACGTAACGTAATCAACGAAAATCGTGCATATATTTTGCGAGAAAGACAAAAGTGCATAGAACACATTATTGACGTTATAATGATTGCATAAACCTATTACAATCGGCACGAGGTCCGATAAAATCAACAATTATCCGATAAAATATTTACTTTTCAGATAATAATTATTTATCTTCTTACATATAAAAGGCATTACGCTAAGAAAGTAATTAAAACAAAAATGGCATTAAAACTGGGTTTTTTTGTCTTAACGCTCCTTGTTGGAAGCTTGGGTAAGTTTTAATGTGAACAAACGAAACCGAAATGCCAAATACTGAGCAAAATTTTATAGGAACGTCCTGTTATTTTTACTTTTTAAAAACCTGTATTTAAAGTTAATTTATATTTAAAATTGACTTTTTTTATGATAGCATATTAAAATATGTAATATCATAGAGTTTTAAAAAATATTGTTGCAGAAACACTTGTTAAATATATTCTTAAGATACTGCTAAATTAAAGTTAAAGTAGGTATTTAAAATAGACCAGACAGTGTTATAGCGATTCCATCGTTATAAAATTATGCCTTTTCAGCAAAACCCATTGAAGAAGATGACATGTCTATATTCTTCGACCACACAAACCCCGAAGCCCGAATAGTTGGAGGTGCAGAAGCGGGACTAGTTCCTTGGATGACTGCCCTTTCCAACGGCGCAATGATCAGGAACTTTGTGTGTGGGGCCTCTCTTATCACTAACAGACATTTCCTTACAGCGGCCCATTGTATTCGAGCAGTTTACAGTGGGAGTTTGAGCAGGTTGGTAGTTAATTAGAGATTAATGCTATGTTTTAGTATTCAAACATAGATGCCATTAGCAACCGGATATTATTTTCTGAAGATTTCCCGAAAATTTCCGACGTGAAGATTTTGCAATAATCGAACCTAAGTAGTTTCATCAGTAAGAATGTGAAAAAAGTATTTCGTGTGTCCCTAGTGAGAGACGTTTATCAGGCTTGCTTTATGAGCGACTATAAGTTTTAGATTTGTGTGTTATTTGTTAAAGTACTTGTATTTATCATTCATTGTCGTTTCAATGTAGGTACTTATTATTTTATCTTGTTTTCTTTTTGGTGTTGTGTAACTGTAATCGGTGCAAATATTAATTATAGGTATATAAATGCTTCTGTGTAAAAAAAATATCAGAAATACCGGTTCTATAACCATAATACCATAGTACTGTATAGTATATAGGTACAAATTATCGGAATACGTAATCTTTGAATTTATTGTATGTAAAGAAAAAGGTGTCACGAAAATGGGATATAACGTTGGACAATTTTATGTGCAGAAACCTCCGTGCTACAGTAGGTACTAACCGATGGATGTATGGCGGAGTCCATTACAATATTGCCAGAAATATCACCCACCAGCACTACGTCCACGCGAATATTAAAAACGATATAGGAATACTGGTCTCGGCCAGTACTATTCGTTTCACCAATGCTATCGCTCCAGCCGTACTCAACTACAATAATGTTGGCGCTGGAGTTGCTGTTACTGTCAATGGATGGGGACACAGAAGGGTAGGCTTAGTTTGAAAATGTTGTCCTTGTCTTTTTTTTACCAATATCAGTAGCCAGACCACATAGATTTTATTAATTCATGTTTATATCCATTAAAAGTTTTAAAGTTCTTTAACATAAGACGTACCTTTAACCTTCTAAAACACATTTGTTTTTCAGTTTAACGGTGCCGTCTCTGGAACGCTGATAGAACTTCAAACAAGAACTGTCGATGGTGAGTTCTGTAAGACGGAAGTACCTCGCGTCGGCCAACAGTTTAACATTCGAGCGCCCTCTGTCGACCCACGTTTGGAAATCTGTGCACTGCATTCTGTTAACCAAGGAACTTGTAACGTAAGATTGAACTTTTACCCACGACTATGGGTCTGTTTCACAATGTATGGATATAGTACCAAATAGCTATGCAACACATAAATTATTTGGAAGATAAATTGTGCTATTTGACATTCATCGGACTCATAACTTATGATGGACTTTATGTAACGAATAGCGGCGAATATCATCTGTCAGTCGTGAAACGCAACAATAGCGTTTATCCTACCAATAAGTAATGAATAGCTAATTTGGAACTTATGTAGAACTTATCCGTACATTGTGAAACAGACTCTTATTATGTTTAAATGTAGTGAATCGTATGTAGTATAATTAAGGCAGAACTGATGATTCTCTCAAGGAAGTTGTCTGAAATTATCATCTATTGTTATAGTTATATATATACATCCGTTCATAAGACATTGTCAACGCATAATCCAACATTTATGACTGCCTAATAAGGGAGTACAATAATACTACAGTCTACAAGGACGTTAAATTAGGAATAAACTGAAGTCAACAGAATGATTAAAACAAATAATATAAATTCTTGATTTTCAGGGTGATTCTGGCAGTGCGCTTGTAAGGAGTGACAACAAACAGCAGATCGGTATCGTGTCTTGGGGCATTCCCTGCGCTCGCGGCGCTCCAGACATGTTTACCAGAATCAGCGCATATAGAAGCTGGATCGAACGCGCTATACGATAGATAATTAATTTTTTTTTCAATACAAATGAATGCCAATACTTAGTTGTTTCTTTCATGTTCCTATTAATAACCAGAAGATATATTTATCTCATCATAATAAAATCAAGGCAAAATAGCAAAATCAGATTACAATATTATTTTGTTGTTATCATATAATTATTTATAATTGATGACAACAATCACCTAGATAAGAATTTTGATAAATAATTATAATATAATTCGTGATTATAAATGCAAAAGTGATTACATATTTTAGTTTTCGAAGTGATTCATTGAATAATGGCCTTCGTTTCCATTATATTTGTTAGTTGTTTAGTATTGGGAAGTTTTGGTAAGTTTTTAAAAGCAAAACCAGTTAGCACAATAATTCTTTATTCTATAGGTTATATTATATTAAATGATATATTTGTTTAAATTTATCCTTCACAACAAATTGCAGGCTTTCCGTCACAAGATGAACTATCTTCCTACTTCTCTGGTAGAATAGTGGGAGGTGATAGTGCCGCAGACGGCAGCGTTCCCTACATGGTTGCTTTAGTTCACGGGCTGATGGTAGCCACCTTCCAATGTGGTGGTTCTCTCATTACAAAGAGACATGTTTTGTCAGCAGCACATTGCTTTGACCGACTGTACACGGGAGGAGAGTTGACACCGTAAGCTTCTTAAAAAATCTCTAAAGTTCAGGCTTTAGATTATGCGTAGTTATCCAATCCTTATCATCGACCAGATCAATTATAATTATTGTAGATTTTCTGTTACTTTATATTTTCTTAGTATTTTTTAACATAATACCTACCTAACTACTAACTGATTTTTGGATGTCATCTTATATTTAAAAAAAAAACAGATTTAATAGATACGATTTTTAACCCAACCTGGTTGATTCTACTTAGATACGGTACAAAATTAAGAATTGAACTAAAATTAGTCTATTACAAATTATTTTTGATTTAATATCATTTATTATGATTTGATAGCGTGATTAACTGTGGTCAGAGTAACAGATATATCGAACTCGGCGTTTCTTAAGGCAGTTTTTGCCGTGCACCACCACTATATGGAACCAGCTTCCTGCTGAAATACTTCGGAAAATAGTACCATAAGTATATAAAATATTAATTTCAGAACACTCCGTGTTATAGTCGGCACGAATAGTTGGAACGTTGGCGGCGAGGCATACCGCGTGCAACGTAATATTACTCATCCCAAACACATCTATATTCGGGATCCATTAAATGTGGAATACGATATTGGCTTATTGGTTACCACCAGTGAAGTAGTATTGTCAGATAGAGTGAAATTGGTGCCGGTGAGTCTGGATCATGTTAGATCGGGTGTGAGAGGCAGAGTTGCTGGATGGGGACGGATTTACGTAAGTCATTCAATGTTTTTTTAAACAAAGAAAAAGCTCGCCTTTAAATATTTTATAGGTTGATTGTTTATAGAGCTTAAAATACGTGGATTCACGTTTTATCTAGTGACCTTTATCATATAAATTATGCACGTAAAAAACCACGATTGTTTGTCATTGGCTGGATTGTTTTTTTTGTATGTATGTACTCTACTTCCCAGCATCAAGGACCCTTATCTCCCAGTCTTCAAGAGCTGTACGTAACAACGTTGGAGGATGGGAGATGTGATAAAGAGTTACGCCAGGCTTCTGTCGACTCCGGTATGATACTACCAGAGTACGACCCTGCGACTGAGTTTTGTGTCTTCCATTCTATTCAACATGGCGTTTGTAACGTAAGTAACATATCATGTTTCTTTAGTTCTAGATGAAGGTTTTTGTTGCTTTGTTTCTGTTTGCCGCTGTTACGAGTGGTGCGTTCATAGTTTGCTAGTTTTGCGCTCAATCTACGCAATTTGCAGCGTCGCCACGCGCGCTAACTCTATATACAGGGTGGCCAAAAAGTCGTGGATCAAACGTAAATAGGGGATAGATGAGGTCATCAGCGGCAAAAAATTGTTCTACGGGAGGTCTCTAAGGTTAACCCCTGCAGAGTTATGATTTATTTTGGTTTTTATATGAAAATTGACTTTTTTTTACTAATTCTTCTTAAAATTCGAAAATATCTACATCCTGTATCTTTCTCATAATATCGACTAGATTGGTACTGATGAGTTCTTGCGTTAGACATACTATTTATAGTTGTTTATTGAGTGTATTCAAGATAATATTAAGTGATACGATATAACATTTTTTCAAATCATAAATTTTTCTTTACTTTGGACCCCACCGTGAAAAAAAATTACTCCACCCAAAAGTGTCCCTGTACTACAAGTTTTGGCGCATTTAATAGGGATTCTGAAAAAGTATTACACGTGGCCTTGAGTCGCTCTAATATCTTTCTAGGAAGAATTACAAACAACGATTGTGAAATAATAATTGTATTAAAACAATTATTTCTCAAGGAAACAAAATATTTTACAACAAAATATTTAATAATTTAATATTAATAATAATAAAAAAATATTTATTAACTTAATCTGCACCGTCTAATCAAATTTCTACTTAACCCTTCAGCCGTCTGTCCAATTTTTTGAATCTAGTCCGATTCACACAGTACTGGTCACAGGTAGGTAAATAATCTATCATAAGTCCGAATCGTTGTTGTTTTTTCATCCTAGAAAGATATTAGAGCGACTCATGGCCATATGTAATACCTTTTCAGAATCCATATTAAACGCGCCAAAACTTGTAATACAGGGTCACTTTTCGGTAGAGTAATTTTTTTTCACAGTGGGGTCCGAAGTAAACAAAAAGTTTTGATTTGAAAAAAAATTATATCGTATAACTTAATATTATCTTCAATACACTCAATAAACAACTATAAATAGTATGTGTTAAGCAAGAACTCATCAGTACCAATCTAGTGGATATTATGAAAAAGATACAGGATGTAGATTTTTTCGAATTTTAATAAGAATTAGTAAAAAATAGTCAATTTTCTTAAAAAACACAAAATAAATCATAACTCTGCAGGGGTTGACCTTAGAGACCTCCCGTAGAACAATTTTTTGCCGCTGATGACCTCATCTATCCCCTATTTGCGTTTGATCCACGACTTTTTGGCCACCCTGTATAGTGGGCTCACTCAGTGGGTGGGGAACAGTTTGCCTACTGGGACGCAGCCTAAAATATATCAATAAAACTCCTGACTGATTTTAAAACGTAGACAATGCATTAAAAGAAGTTGTAACCTTTTTGTTTGTTTCTATCAAAACCATAGAGGTAGAGGTAATTCTTAGTGAATCTTATAGTATAAGATCCCGCTATACAACGACCTTCACCGAGATACTTATTTAATGAAACTTATTTTATATTTAATTTAATATGTCAATAAATATAATCCATATGGGTTGCCTAGCAAATTTCAGTCCAGAGTATGTTTAATTAATATTAAAAAAAAAATTTTTTTTTATAATTTGCATGTAGTAAATTTTTTGAACTTTTTTCAATCAATATTTTTAATCAGGGTAGTATTATATATTTATCACTACAACCTTCTTTTATACTAAAGATGTATATATACTTTAGTGTCACATAAAAAATATACACTTAAATAATTAATTGATTCAAAACAACCTAACGTTTGCATATTCTATGGGCTTCATACTTTCGATTGGTATAGAATTTATCTAATAATCATACCGGTGAAATGTTTAAAAAATATTTTTTTTTTAAATTAATTAAACATACTCTGGACTGAAATTTGCTAGGCAACCCATATGGATTATATTTATTGACATATTAAATTATATATAAAACAAGTTTCATTAAATAAGCATCTCGGTGAAGGTCGTTGTATAGCGGGATCTTAGACCATTAGAAAATCTTTCAGGGTGACTCTGGCAGTGCTCTGGTACGAGTGGACACAGGTGAACAGTTTGGTATCGTTTCATGGGGATTGCCGTGCGCACGCGGCGCTCCAGACGTATTCGTGAGAATTAGCGGGTTTAAGGACTGGCTCGAGGAGAATTTAGTCTTGTAACATTTATAATTATTGGAATGGAAATAAATTAATTCCTGTCAATATTATTTCAACCCATATTTACTTGCATAACATAACTAGTGCGATAAGAAAACATAAATAATCAGAGTAATCGCTTTTAATAGCAAGGGCAACTGTTGTACGTTCATGGTGCCATATGGACAGCTATTAGCTGACACCCTCAACCTTATACAGATGTACGATTACGCACATGGGGCAATAACAAAATATAGACTGATTTGGTCCGTAGTAGATCTGCCATTGTTTGCTTTGCACAAATAGTTTCGAAGGGTAGGAAAATAAATTCTTGCAAGAACACATAATCATATATTTACAATATAATCTAGGAAAGAGTTACAATTATTAGTACCGATCTCCAACACGGCGAAATCATTTATTTAATAATTGATTAAGACTAAATTGTACAACAATATTGTAGTTTGTAAACGCATTATTCTACACATTAACATATTTACACCATATAACAACGGTACAGTTCACCCGCGACGGGTATCCGTCACCCGCACCACCTACAGCCGATGCACACTTCACTGGGTATTAGCCACCCTAATAGTTAAATATATTTAACACCAGTCGTGGACGCAATCCTCCCGACAGCGTGACCGCGTGACGTAGCCACCGGCCAGGGACCTCAATCACCGGACTAGTTCCAGCACCTACAATGTTAAAATATTGAATTACCTATAAACGCCTCTCAACTTAAGAGACCTATTAAACATTTAAATATTTCTTTACCGATAAACCCAACAAATCTGAAAGTTAACATTCGTAACCTATCGGCATATATTTTGATTTTTAAAGGTAAAGAAAATTAACGAAGATAGCGTATGAACTGGAGGTCCAGGTTTGACTCCTATTGAAACGAGCCGCTAAACCTCAGAGGAAGTTAGACTATAGTCATTAGTTATTATTTATAACTTTGAATTTATTTTCTCTCACCTTGCACGCCGCAACACCACTGAGAGAAGCCTTCTCGCACATAACCAGTCCCAATTCCGAGGTATCGAACCCGCTCTCGCCCAGAAGATTGCGCCGCAACTCGTGGTAGACTAGGAACGACGCCAGGATCCGCTTGATGTCATCGTGACAGCTGTTTATCGAGCGACTGCTTGGCATTCCTGGAATATTTCAAAGGACCTAAGTAAGGAATTAACCGATTTACGCGACAATGATTCAATGGATTTTCGAAAACTTCGTGAGGGAACTAAGTCTTGCATTTTAAGAAAAAATGTAAAGAAAACAAAAACAGAAATATGAGGCTTGAAAATACACATTGTATATTATATTATGACAAAACTTGTAGGATTTAAAAAAAAAACTGTTTAGCGCGTACCTTGAATAATGCGGAATGTTAACCAAAAAATTACTAGTAAAAACTAAAATTAGAAGGGTAATATTTTTTTTGTGTAAAATTTATGTTCACTGTAATTGTTATATGTATATTATATAATAGACAGATTGTAACAAATACTGATACTGAGATGCATTATATATTAAGTAATGTACTTTAATAAATAAACCAATTTAGACACACAAAAAACCACACCAGAGAAAACTGTTCTCCAGTTAATACTAGAATTTTTAGTCTTCCCTACATTGATATACAAAAAACCCAAGATGCACAGTTTCGAATAAAATTAATGCTCGAAAGTGTCCCGAAACACTATTTCTGTCCCTTTCTATAACAGAATGTCTATAGGTATATGTTACAAGCATATATTATTGCAAAATCAACCTTACGCGAATTGTTTAAAGTTGTTATTACAACGCAGTATATGCGTACATAAAGCAATAAAATTTTACGACCGACCGTGGTCGGTAGGACAAGGTATTGAGTGGAGTCGAACATGACTTTTTTATTTACAACTATTTAACATAATTTTAAATTTATCCCACTTTTCGGGTGCTTTACAGCGTGCGTGGTCACGGTGACCGAAGACAAAAGGTGTTGGATGATAAATCGTTGTAAATTTATAATAATACATAACTTTAATCCGGTTAAAAAGTTTTTTCTTTAAATTAAAAAAAAAATGTTAAATTGGCTACCTCCTGACCTACACTTTATATAGCGTAAATATATTTGTCAAAATCTACACACAAAAAAGTTCAAAAGTACATAAATTTATTTATAAAAAAAAAACACAAATAAATAACATCGACTCCACTTATTAGACGCGAGACTATTTGAAATGAGCGCACAATTTAGAATGTTGCGCTCATTTTTTGAGGACGTTTTTTAGACGTTGAGTGTGCATCTTGGGGTTTTTGTATATCAATGCTTCCATAATAATTAATAGATAAAACAGTCGGGTAAATTCAAATACTTATATCTTGGGAATGGCTAGACCAATTTTCATGGATCTTGATTTCTTGTATCGGTCTTCGTCCAAAAAAACATTGAAAATCTTCGAAAACATAAAATTGGATGTTCTATACTCTGATTTTTAAATCTCTTATTTTAATTTAAAAAAAATTCTCCACCAAAAAATACATATTTTTTGTTTTATCTACAAAAAGGTAAATCTAAATATTTACTTACTCGAGTGAGTAAAACTTAGTGACAAATAACAAATATTTCAATATCACGAACAATATATGGAATTAAGTTTAATTACTTTATTTTATTCTTTAGCTGGCATCACTGCCTACTAATTCCAGGTTTAGTAAACGTTTAAAAAAAAATAATTTTATCTTTACTTGTTATTTTTTACTGTTAGTGATGAAAAGGGACGTAATTATCACTCGCCGCTAAACCACTTTTAATGTGGAGCACCGCACTTAATAAAATAAATACATTAACTAACAAATAAAATGTATGTATAGACTCAGATGTTCAGACTCGTATTGAACTTGAAAAATGAGCCCGGCCAAAAGGTTTGCCATCTCTGACATGTCAAAAAATGATTGCCGTTAGAATTCTACGGAATTAAAAATCAAAGTATAATACAAAATGTTCGAGGTCAACTTGAGTTGTGTAACTCTCATGTAAGACGGGACGAAGTTCCCGAGTCAGCTGATGATGACGAGATGAATAAAATTAAAAACCCCACCCAAATACTTCCTCAGGAAGGGCACGATCTTCAGCTCCCACTTGTCGAACACCAGCGCGATCTTCTGCTTCACGGCCAGCGTGAACTCGGTCGAAATCAGCGGCTCGTTTTCGTTGTCGTCGACGTCCATCTCGTCCGAGCTCCTTCGGGAGAGGGATTCCACTTGCGCCAGCAGTAGCTTTATCTGCCACATGTGGTAGGAGCTGGGCTCCGTGCGCATCAGTTTTATTATCTGCGGAAATATATCGTCTTCGGTTAACCGAATTTATGAATAAAAAAAAAAATATTGGTTGTTTGTAAAGTAGGTTTACGATCGAGATGTTTACGTGATAACGTCTTATTGGTGATATATGTTTTTGGGAAGTAAGGAATTAATGAAGATAACAATTTTTTCAAATTTTAAATTACATCTATCGTTTTATTCACACTTTTGATGATAAATTTCGGGTGTAAAATGACAAGTTTACTTATTCGACTATGATATACATTTTTCTTCATACATACATTCATACAAATCTCCATTCGTTTGTATGCCGCTAGAGTGAGAGAGACGGGAGATCGGTCCGTCTCTCTCTCGTTATACCTGCGATCGCGCTCGTGAGGTTTTGGTGTGACACAAGTTTCTGAACATGTCACCCGACTAAAACGATTTTAAAGACGTTATCACGTCAAAAATATATTTTACATATTAGGAATAAAGATTGCTTTCGAACTATAATGACGTAACAGTGTTGTAAATATAACAAAAAAAGTAATTTAGCGCTCGAGCGAAATGGGTCTTTTGGAGATTATTGACATTCCCCCAATGTTACGCGCCGTACCATTAGTAAAACTTTTCTTGACCACCCAGTGACTCTTAATACCTAAAAGTAAACATTATGTGGTGTAAAGTTCTGGAAAGTCGAATAATATTAAGAATAACGCGTAATTCAATCCCCGCCCCGCATCGTAACTTTTTACAAAAGAGTTTTACTCTCAAAACTCGTTCCGTAATGCTTGAAAATATAAAATCTCATATAATAAACTCTGGATAAAAACACCGATATTTACATAAACTACTGCTGTAGTAGTACTGTAAATAAGTTTTTGACAAAATTAAAGTTTTTTGAATGCAATTTTTTTTTCTTTAGGGTCACAGAAGAGATAGCTTAATAGTGATAAGGCCACCTCTTGCACTGTGTAATTGTTTCTCTTGTATTCGCAGTCAGAGTAAATAAATAAAAGCAGTGTCACCTTCAAAAAACTCGTCCAAATGGGCAGAGCCCGCAGCACGTCCTTGACCACACACTCGTAGGTGACCACGTTCAGGCTCTGGATGAACTCCTGCTCCTCCTTGCTGTACTTTCGGCACACGCAGGTCCCGTTCATCTCTTTGCCGCCTCTCTTCTTCTTCAAGACGAGGCAGTCACCGCAAATGTTCGTGCCGACTTCGGCGTCGTCCTGCGCCAGGTAATGGCGGATGAAGCCCCGCACTTGTCGGTCGCTGCTGAAGAGGTCGATGTTGTCCGGCTTCGCCGACCAGATATTGGTCTGGTCCAGCGTGAGGGTGTGCCCCAACATGGTGGTGAAGCCTTCCGGGTCCTTGCTGTAGGGCAAGCAGCCGGCTCGCTGCTTTATATCTACACACCATGTGTATTCGAGGAATGTTCTGGAAATTACCATAAAATCACAATGGCTCCACTTTCAAACAAATATCCATAGACAATGCAAAATAATTATTGTTTCTGGAATCGAGCTCGAGAACTCCCGCTTATAAGCTATATAAAATAAAAATTGCATCAGGTGTAAATATTTGTTAAACATCAAAATCCTCTCTTTTTCAAAATCAGTTAAAGCCGTAAAATTTTTAACGTTAGTTTTTAAACTAATACGGTAATGAAATAAACTCTCACTTGAGTTGGTCCCAATTCCGGTCTCTCTCGAAGAGAATTGGCCAATATCTGGTGTCATCTATCTTCACCACCTTCAGCTGGTTCAATTCCGGTATGATGCAGGGGGCTTTGTATTCTCTCAGGTAATTATCCACGTCAATCACCTGAAAAAAGAAAACACACGATTAGCCTATGCTGTGTAAAATAAAATCCAAAAATGGTGTTTATAAATCAATGTATACAATAATATTGCCCATGTGTATTGCCATTGTGTATCTTGCCCATTCTTTTCGATATAAAATTTTGGAAGGGGCAACTAATCATTTTTTTTTAATATTTTTAACTTGCAATTTTGACTTTCAGTAGTGCCTTAATAATAGTCCTAATTGAAATAAATGATTTTACTTGTGCCCCCCCGCCCCGCGCCCGTTCTAGTGTCTTGTGAAACAAACGTATGTCTAAAGTTCGCGTGAGATGAGACGGACGATAGAATGTTTCACGAAATAAAAATGAAGTAAACGCCAAATGCTTTTTATTTAAATAACTCGTAAAATATACAATATTTAATAAAATAGCTAGCAGCTCCCGGCCAAACTAATGTGCTGAGTTTCAATGAATTTTTGGCTCCTGGCGAATTTTATCATGATTGAATAAAAACGAAATTACGGAAAAGTTTGTTTGTGTTTTTTTTGTATCGAGAAATTTATATTGTATAGTGATTTAATTAGAGCCATTGAAATTACGGTGAAGGATCAATATTGTATTGTTTTTAATATCACATACATAAATCAAATCTACGATGACTGATTTACTAAGGTTTTAGCCCCGCTAAAGGGGTCATGCTACCGATCAGTGTTACATCTACCGAATCCATCGTGTCTCCGGAATCGAAGGAATCACCTGAATGAATGCATAGCAAAGATTCCCGGAATCTATGTCCCGGGGCAGCACCAGTCTGTTCTCCACGGCCAGGACGTACAGATGTCTAAAGGCTTGCAGGTGATATCTGAAACATTCTTATTATTGAAGTGAAACTTCTTTATCGGGGTTGGAAAAAAATTTAGTGTAACATTTTTTCGTTACGCGTCACATGTTTCGGTTACGCGTCACATTTGACCGTTACGCGCGTCTTTTTCTTGTCCCTACCACGGTTGATTCAAAGAGATTCTAAACCATTAATAACAAAAATGTATAATAACGATAACAATGATACCTACTAAAAATTCTATTACAATTAATGAAATTCTGCAATAATCTTAGTGGTAATAAGGTAAAATGAAATAATTGTATTATTTGTATTCAAGTCTGTGATATTAAAAGCCTTTTGTTAAACTTTATCTAATTTAAGTTTAATTAACCAATTTCTGTAAAGTTGCATATAGATAATTTTTCGAAAAATAAGGTCATAAAGAAGTTTCACTTCTAACGTGTGTACACTAGTACACGCACATTTTTTCAATAAAAAAAGCTATTTTACATTACAGCATAGAACTAAAATTCAATAAGATTTTTAAGCGCCATCTCGAGCTTTTCATAATTATTAATTAGGTTATTTATAGAAAAGAGTACGAAAATTTTGACCGTCTTTTTTAAATGTAGGCGTTCATAAGCGAACAGTTACATAATACGAGTTATGGTGACTGCTCGAACTTGCATTCGTGTATGCGGTGAGATTAGTTATTTCGAGAATGTAAGTGCGTGCTCCAATTTCACCATGCCTCCTGCTGATAGAGGACAAATCTTTGTTTTTAATTTATGTTTTTATTTATTACTTAAGAATTGTCATGTGGAACATGGTGTAATGGTTGCAGCTCCCTACAAACGGTGTTTAAAATAAAAAATTTGGCGATTAAAAAGAGTGGCGGAGAGTTTATTGCCAGTTCCTCTCTTCCGTTCTACGCTACTTCTTTTTTGACGTCCAAAAGTGTACATTTTGTTACCTATATGAATACAAGATTTACAAAGAAAATATAAATATATTTCTGCAAGAATCAATATTAAAAATGTTGTTTTTGATATAAAAAATTAAATATTATAATTTTTATCCATACACCTGTTCAGCCGATTTGCAGCTTTCGCAAAATAAATGGAAAAGCTTAAATTGTACAGAAATTACCTATTATCTTCAGTGTGAGTAGGAAACTTGGGGAAGAAAGCGATCAACAAAGCGGCCACCGCTTCGGGCGTACTGGCGAGGGTCGCTCTGCCACCGCCGAGGAACAGCAGACCCAGGGTCATGTGAACGGCCATCTAGAATTTAAGCGGATTCCGGAGTAGCATCAGCAGCAAGTGAGAGAGTCAACTCTGCCACTCTAAACAAGTTATGTAAAAATTTAGTTAAGTATTATTTAAGCATTAAACTCTATTTTACCTGAGCGCCGTGCGTGAGTGGGGCGTGGGCCTTGGGACGAGAGGGCGCCGGTCCCCGAGAGGCCGCTGTGCGCGCGCGCAGTCTTCGACACAGACGCATCACTTCGAGGTCTCCGCGACCGGCCATTATCTGCAATTAATTATATCCTAAATCTTTATTTTTTTTTTATTAGATTACTCAAAACTATATAAAGTTGGCGCAATTTTCAATTTTAAAAATTAATAATTTTAGCATTTGTTAAGGTATAGTTTAGTTGTAAAGAAGAAATAGGCTCACGCAGCCGGCGGCGAGCAGACAGACGCAGCTGCAGGTCTCCAAGGTGGCTGCTCCGGCCAGCTCCGGCAGACGTCTGGGGGGCGAGGCCAGGCGGTTGGCGTAGTACAGGACCGTTTCTTTGGCGATTTCGTTCCCGGAGCCCGCGAAGCGCAGCCCCAGGGCGAAGCACGCTCCCGCTACTATGTTGCAGTAGGCTTGGCTGGAAGATTTTATCTTGTAACATGGGGAGGTAGACGAATTCACACGAAAACCCATACTTGAATGGATGCGTCGCCGGCCTATGATTGTATAATAATAATAAAAGCCCTTTATTCACTGACCTTTAAACTTACATGCTACTCTTATTTAACAGTAGTAAGATTAAACAGTCAACTGACACCACTCACTTCATAGCCTCGTAGTCAACGTTTGCCTCAGTGGGTTTGACGAAGCAGTACGGCCTGATGGTGTCGGGGACCTGATCTTCCACCCAATCCTCCATGGGGCTGATACTGTCCCACAGCACCAGACCTGAAGTATATACATAATTTGTTATGGTTAAGCGGATGAGCGGAAAGTTAAACAAAAATGTGTGCGTACAAAATACACATGTCAGAAGTGAAACTTTTTTTGGCAAACTAATTTTTCTTAATAATATAAATCTAAAAGTTTAGATTTCCGAGATTAAGAGAGAGGGAAAAAAGGAGACATCTTAGAAATTTAATTGTCATTAAAGTATTCAGTGTCGAAAATTAATACATAAATTAATTTTTGACGTGATAACGTCTTTAAAATCGTTTTAGTCGGGTGACATGTTCAGAAACTTGTGTCACACCAAAACCTCACGAGCGCGATCGCTTAGTCGGGTGACATGTTCAGAAACTTGTGTCACACCAAAACCTCACGAGCGCGATCGCTTAGTCGGGTGACATGTTCAGAAACTTGTGTCACACCAAAACCTCACGAGCGCGATCGCTTAGTCGGGTGACATGTTCAGAAACTTGTGTCACACCAAAACCTCACGAGCGCGATCGCAGGTATAACGAGAGAGAGACGGACCGATCTCCCGTCTCATCTCGAGCGCTGCCAGTCATTCCGTGAATGTATGAAGAAAAATGTATATCATAGTCGAATAAGTAAACTTGTCATTTTACACCTGAAATTTATCATCAAAAGTGTGAATAAAACGATAGATGTAATTTAAAATTTGAAAAAATTGTTATCTTCATTAATTCCTTACTTCCCAAAAACTTATATCACCAATAAGACGTTATCACGTAAACATCTCGATCGTAAACCTACTTTACAAACAACCAATATTTTATTTTAAATGTATTTCTTCAATATTTAAAAAATGGCATTTTATTTACAATTCGTCATTTGAGATATATAATAAATTATTTTGCATAAAATATAAAATACTACTAATACTTCATAAATTCTCTTTACGAAATTTCTATTTTGAAAATATAATTTCTATAAGGTATTCGCTCTTCTTATTCTCTCACACGGTCTCAATAGCTCTCTCTTTTCTTCGACCAAAACGCTGCACATCTTCGTGACGCTAAAAATTTTACCCTCATGCGCCTAAAGAAGTTTCCCTTCAAAAGTTACCTCTGGCGATAATCCTCAACATGAGCAGATCCGGTCTGACGAAATCCAGCATGTAGGCGGTCGTGGGGGGCTCCAACCACTCGGCCACGGCGGCGTTGTTCGTCTGCATGTAGATGAGGCCCAGCGCCAGAGTGGCTCCCGGGGAGGTCACGTCCAGGTTCACCGTAGACCCTTCGCGAATGGCGAACGACCCTTGCTTGTATTTCTCTTTTTGGGATCCTGAAATTATATTATTATGATTACTAGAACATATCAACCAACCTAGCATTAGGATTTACTTAAAAAAATTTTTTTTGAATTCATAAGTGAGGTAAAAAAATAACGAATACATTATTAATAAAAATAAGGGGGTGGTGATGGTGATAAAAGCAGATGTCACAATAAAAATAAATAAACTTAAGTGGGCGGGGCACATGGCAAGAGGAACAGAATAGTTGAGCAGGGAAGTACTAAACTGGTGCCCAAGGTACAATAAATGAAAAAGAGAAAGAGAATTTAGAATGTCGATAGACCCACTTAATGAAGCAGCAAGTGATGCATGGCAGAGAGTGATACAGTGCAGACAGGAATGGCCCCAAACCTATGCTGTATTTTTCATAGTAAAAAAACCGCATCGCATTGGATCGATCCATCTTATTGGCGTCGGGACGTGACGACCCCATCGCCCACTGGTGAAATAACCTGTGACAGAGGTTATTTCATCAGCGCAATCAGTCAACCCCTTCCTAGTGGGAGTGCCATGCTGTTGCCTTCGGGCTACAGCCAAATGGGCAGGCACGACCGGGGCAGTACCACTGTCTCTTAGAAAACCGGCGTGAAGTGATGCAATAGGCTCGCCCTATTGTACTCGCGTTTCGTACGGTGAGAGAGACTCCCGGAGCCCATTCCCCCCCCCCCTACAACAAATATGAAGGTGCAGAAAAAAAAACAGAATCTACCCCAGGGGGGTACCACACGCGCTCGCGGTGGAGAATCCCCCGCTGGGCGTCCAGCATCGGGACACTATGCGCCCGGTGGTGGACGCACAGGCTGCCCTTCGTATTCTGGGGGGGGCAATTCTGCGCTCGGTAAAAACATCTTTAATCGTTCTCGGGGCAAACGGAGCAATTCTACAAAGGCACCCCCGTCCACACTCGCCGTGGACTTCACAAATGTTAGGGGGCTAAATACCAATATCAACGCAGTCCACTACCATTTAGAGACTGCGAAGCCGGCCTTGCTCTTTCTTACCGAGACTCAGATTTCCTCCCCGGCTGATACTTCCTACCTCTCCTACCCGGGGTACAAATTGGAACATTCATTTGTGCCGCGGGCGGGAGTTTGCGTGTACGTCAGAGAGGATATCTGTTCTCGTCGCCTCGGGACGCTTGAAGGAAGGGACCTATCTAACCTCTGGCTGCGCGTAGACTGCGATGACCATCCGCGATTCTACGCATGCCTGTATAGTCCCATAGCGGAAATACCGAAACTGACCGACTCATTGAGCACATCCAAATGGCTACAGATTCCCTGCTCGAAAGGGTTCCTACCGCTGAAATCGTGATACTTGGCGATTTTAACGCCCACCATGCCGATTGGCTCGGCTCTGAAACTACCGATCACGCGGGAAGATCCTTTCACGACTTTGCTTTAGCCTACGACCTGACACAAATGGTCCCTGCGATTACGCGAATACCAGATGTGGATGGTCATAAATCCTCTTTGTTGGACCTTCTGCTGACTTCACATCCGGAGAACTATCAAGTCTCTGTTGACCCACCATTGGGTTCATCAGATCATTGTGTGGTCCGGAGTACTGTGCCATCTACGCGCCCTTCACGGCCCCGCTTTATGGGTTGTCGCCGTATTTGGCACTATAAGTCAGCAGATTGGGACGGGATGCGGTCTTTCTTTGCGTCCTACCCTTGGGGGCCTATGTGCTTTTCGCCGGAAGCTCCAGATTCCGTCGCCACCTCTGTCGCCGAAGTGGTTCTGCAGGGCATGGAACTCTTTATTCCATTTTCTGCGGTGCCGATCGGTGGCAAGTCTCAGCCCTGGTTTAAACGTTCTTGCAAGGCGGCCTCGCGTCGAAAGCGAGAATGCTTTAAGGCATGGGCGGAAGCGGCGAAATCTCGTGATGCCAATACCAGCGAACTTAAAACAGCATATAACTCAGCCTCCAGGTCCTTTAAACGGGAAATCACTAAGGCAAAGTCAGAGCACATTGCCAGATTTGGCGAGAGATTGGCCCAACTCCCTTCAGGGACTCGAGCCTTCTGGTCTCTTGCCAAAGCTGTCCAGGGGAATTTTTGTCAGCCCTCCATTCCGCCACTGCACAGGGAGGATGACTCTCTGGCCCACACTGCGAAGGAAAAGGCCGACCTTTTGGGCTGTCTCTTCGCGTCCAACTCGACTTTGGATGACCAAGGGAGATCACCACCGACCATTTCGCGGTGTGATTCCTCGATGCCGGAAATCACATTCCGGCAACGTGCTGTCCGCAAAGCACTATCTTCCTTGGACATTCATAAGTCGAGCGGGCCGGATGGTATCCCCCCAATTGTGCTGCGTACGTGTGCTCCTGAGTTGGCTCCGGTCTTAACGCGCCTTTTCCGGTACCTGTACTCGCTCGGCACTGTTCCGAAGTGCTGGAAGACCGCTTCGATACATCCGATCCCAAAAAAAGGCGATCGCTCTGATCCGTCCAACTATCGCCCAATTGCTATAACCTCCTTGTTCTCCAAAATAATGGAAACCATTATTAATAGCCAGCTCTTGAGGTATCTAGAGGGCCACCAGTTGATTAGCGATTCTCAGTACGGCTTCCGTCGAGGTCGCTCAGCTGGTGACCTCCTTGTATACCTTACCCATAGGTGGGCAGAGGCAATTGAGTCCAAGGGGGAGGCACTGGCGGTAAGTTTGGACATAGCGAAAGCCTTCGATCGGGTGTGGCACAGAGCACTGCTCTCGAAGCTTCCAGCCTATGGGCTTCCCGAGAAATTATGCGACTGGATCTCCAGCTTTCTGGCCGATCGGAGCATCAAGGTCGTCATCGACGGAGCATGTTCCGACCTTAAACCGGTGAACGCTGGGGTCCCACAAGGCTGTGTTCTATCCCCGACCCTATTTCTTCTGCATATCAATGATATGTTGCAACTTAGCAACATTCACTGCTATGCGGATGACAGCACTGGGGATATTCTTTACACTGGCCGGGCAGGTATTTCTCGGGCAGTTGTTGATGAGTACCGGAACAAACTTGTGTCTGAAGTCGAAACGCTACTACGTGGAGTCTCAGACTGGGGCAGACTAAACCTAGTACAATTTAACCCCAAGAAGACACAAGTTTGCGCGTTTTCCGCTAAAAAAACACCCTTTGTCGCTACTCCTCTTTTCGAAAACACTCTTCTTAAAGCCACAGCCAGCATTGGAATACTTGGCGTTGACATATCGAACGACGTTTAGTTTCGCGGTCACTTGGAGGGAAAGGCTAAATTAGCCTCCAAAAAGCTTGGTGTGCTCAGCAAGGCGAGGCGGTACTTCACTCCGGGCCACCGCATGCAACTATATAAAGCGCAAATTCGGCCCCACATGGAGTACTGCTCTCACCTCTGGGCGGGGGCTCCCCAGTACCAGCTCCTTCCACTTGACCGTATACAACGCAGAGCGGTTCGAATCGTCGACGACCAATCCCTCTCCGAGCTGCTTGATCCTTTGGCGTTGCGTAGAGATGTGGGGTCACTCTGCATCTTCTACCGCATTTACCATGGAGAGTGTTCAGAGGAGTTGTTCGGATTAATACCTGCAGCTGAATTTCATTATCGGACGTCGAGACAGAATACGAAATTCCACCCGTATCACCTCGACGTCCGCCGTTCCACAACTGAGCGTTTTTCAAGGCAGTTTTTGCCGCGCACAACCACTATATGGAACCAGCTGCCCACTGAAGTATTTCCGAACCAATTCGACTTAGGGTCCTTCAAGAAAAGAGCGTACCTATTCTTAAAAGGCCGGCAACGCACTCGCGAGCCCTCTGGCATTGAGTGTCCATGGGCGGCGGTATCACTTAACATCAGGTGAGCCTCCTGCCCGTTTGCCCCGTTCTATAAAAAAAAAAAATCCATGGAGAAAGGAACACCTGCAGCACATATTCTCTTTATGCCAGCAGCGCAACATGAGGTGTGTGAAATCCTTCCTCTCTTACTCTTATTCTTTCAATATTATTCCATAGCAGTAAGATCTCCCTTCTACCGTGTATCAACCAACCCTTCACGGCTCTCATTGAGTCCACTCTAATTCTTTCGATCTAGGGATTTGGTTTCTCTGCTTCACCACCATTAAAATAAATTAAACTCGGAAATTCCGAATAATATTTTGAACTCAAGGTAAGCCATGGTTAACGCGAGTTTTATGTTTAAATAAAACTTTATTTTTTATATTATTTACTTCATTCACCGAAGTTTTGAAAGCAACAATTTTTATTAAATATTAGTGGTGCTATAACTTTTTAGGTCTTCGCCTCAGATTTCTGAATCTGTTTCATGATCATTTCTATTTCAAATCTAATAGGCAAGTAGGTGATCAGTCTCCAATGCCTGACACACGCCGTCGACTTTATGGGTTTAAGGCAAGCCGGTTTCCTTACGATGTTTTCCTTCACCATTCGAGCGAATGTTAAATGCGCACATAGAAAGAAAATCCATTGGTGCACAGCCGGGGATGGAACCTACGACCTCAGGTATGAGAGTCGCCCGCTGAAGCCACTAGGCCAACAATGCTCAACAATTATTATTACGTAAGTAAAAAGAAAGTTCATTGGGCCAATAATGTTTCTAAAAGTGAACTTAAACCTGTTCATATAAAAGAATGATTACCATTAAACCCTCGCCGGTCCCCTCCCAGCATATAGGTCCTGAGCGCCGGAGCCAGGTCTCCCAATTGTGGACTGTCTCCGGCTTTCAAGCAGACGCAGCCCAAGGCCAGTCCGGCAGCCAAAGCGTAACCTTCGCGTTCCACGCAGTTCTCCATTTCGGGACCTGGCGGTTTGCCTGAAATGGGTTCTTTATGTATAAATGTTGGCTAAACTAAAAGTAAATGTTTTATTATTATTGCTTCAATGGGAATCAAACCTAGGAGCAAAAAAATAATAAGGTTAGTCAGATTGAACAGTTTTCTGAGAGATTACTTTATTTCTCTCTCAAATCTGATCTGATGATCTTATACAAGTTTTTTTATGGGGCAATGGAGCATGGGAAACAGCAAACGGACAGGAGGCTAACTATTACTTCATGGACACTCTCAATGCCAGATTCATGAGTGTGTTGCCGGGCCTTTAAGAATTGGTACCCTCTTTTCTTGAATGACCCTAAGTCGAATTGGTTTGGAAATACTTCAGTGGGCATTTGGTCTCTCAGCTGTGGAACGACGGACGTCAAGGTGATGGTATTTTGTATTCTGCCTAAACAATAGATTATGAAACTTACCTATCTCTCGTAACAACACCTGTGCGTAATGCGCATGCGCCGTCCGTTGGTACAGCAACCCGACTCCAAGTAGCGCAGCTACTAAGATGCCGTGTTGAATATCCAGTTCCACGCTACTCGGGGGAAGTAGTGCCTCCACGTGGATACTCAGCATTTTCGTTGCTTGCACGTCCATTGTACCTGATTTAAATATATTTATTTATTAATTAGTATTAGAAGGAACACGAAAACATCAAATACAACATAACATAGAAACAATAATATTTAATAATGATAAATTAACAATAAAAACGTTTTCAATAAAAAAGGCAAGGAGACTGTCGAAAAGGCACCCCAAGACATGGTTCATTACGCCTACGCTATTTATAAATATTTTGAATTTGCCGTTTCCAGAAGAAAACCAATATTGTAAAATATATATTGCAAATGCGAGGCCTATAGAAAAAAAGAAACCTCGAGCCTCACCCCTAAACGTAGCGGCGAGCCCCAAAAGCAATCCGATGCTGATCATCTCGTGGCACTTGATGAGGTACTCGTACATGGTCATGTACGGCATATCCTTCAGGTGACCGTTCAGGCCCAAGGCCAGGAGGAAACCCGCGTGCTCGATCGACATGTCTTGCGTTCCCTGGAACACGTTGTTATTTATCTAATAATCATAAAAACTATAAACCAAAAGAACTCAGCATTTAAAAGAGTGACGAAACGTTTCTTGCCAGTTCCTCTCGTCCATGCTAGGCCTTAAAAACTGGCAAAAAATTAGTTAAACAAGCTACTATTCCATATGAAACACTCACGCGTTGTTTATTATAAATGACCCAATTGGCATCGATGCTGGATCCCGTCATGGGGACGAGCGCCAGGCCAGCAGCCACGCCGTTGTGAAAGGTCGGCCACAGCAGACAGTGCGGGGATGTGTCGTTGGCGCTTAGGTTGACCGTGTTGCAGCGCGGCGGAGGGCCACGACCGGAGACACACAGTTTCGGTAACGTCAAAGAGTCCGTGGGAGGACAGGCCAAAGTTCGCAGAGTGACCATACCCCTGGAGATGATTACCAACAGATTTGCTTTGTGAAAAAGGATATAGTTTTTTTTATTGTGATACAGGAGATATGTAACCTAACTTTAGTTAAGTTACATATATATTTTCGTAAATAATTAGAAGAGTAAACCGAATATTAGCAATCATCGAAACTTGAAACCAAAATGAGCCCTTTAGTTTTTCCCACACTCATAAATAGTAATTTAACATTCCCGTTTCCGATAATGTCCAATAACATAAGTGTCACTTAGATTTATGAAACCTTAGATAACTTGGCTTAAGTTTGTTTTTGTTAGCGTCGCAACCCCTCTTTTAATTAACCCCCAAATTTTGTGTTAGTTTAAGCTCATATTTTAAACTATCAAAGTCTGTTGTTACCCAGCTTCAAACAAAGTGTTTTATTTGAACATCTCCATACAACAAACGCCTCCGAACGTAATTCGGGACAGACTTGAAAAATCAATTTTAGCCATCAGAAAAGTAATATGTAAGATTTCTGATGAATACACATTATTTTCAGAATGAACCAGTTCTCTTCCCTTGCCGCAGTTTCGACGTATTCTAGTTTACAAAACAATGTTAAAACGTGTTTTTTTATTACAATAAATGCGCTGTGTTAGCTACTACGTCGCCAAGAATGTTTTATAAAAAAACTAACTTTTGAGCAAAGTTGTCCCTAAAGGTGTGTCTCTTACGCACTGTTACACAACCTTTTGATTTCAATACAAATTCGACAAAAACAAATAATTTAGCCATTTTTTTCATCTTACTTTGACATTTTTTTTTATTTATGGCTCTGGCACGATTTGTGCATTAGCCAGCGTCAAGTATAGGATTTTTATAATTCGTTCTTTTTGCCTTAGAAATTCGACCGTGTCCTCCATATACGGTTTAGGCACTCGCCCGGTACCGCACAACTCTCCCAAAAGCCGAGAACAAATTTAAATTAAATTAAAACTTGCCATCGAACCGGGAATCGAACCCGGTACCCCTCACATAGCTACCACTTAATAAGACCGCTAGGCTATGAGGCCCCCAGTGACATTTTCTTAAATATATTTTCAACATCAAATTGTCTGACTATTGTGGAATGTATAAGTCTATATGATCATTAGTAAATACAAATAATTTGATTTGAATATTGAGAGCAAATTTTGGAAAAGAGTTACCCTTAGCTGTAAACTGGCAGACTCCAGTGTTACTTTGAAATGACTGATGACTAACCTCCCAATGGGCAAGGCCATAGTCCTGGTGCCGATGGCATACAAGTATTTTTCCTGCTCCTCAATGAAATCGTGATCCGACACTTCAGGTCTCTGGGTAAGGTTGATTGTCACCGGTTTCGACGATTGTAAGAGGTTGTATACTTCTGTCATCCTACAATTTTACACTAATTTATCAAATTATCTAAAATACTTTATAGCTATTGTAATAAAAAAAATTGTATATATTGACTTTCTCAACAGGTTAATTTTTCTGGAGCCAAATCGACGTTGGCTAGGTGCGTGAATACCCGGAGGTCGTGCGTTCGAACCCGTTGTAGCAAACGAATAGATCATTCTATGAGCGCCAAAGGCTAATCACCTACTTGCCTATAATTAAAAATCAATGCAACATATATACAAATCTCTGATCACAATCAATGTTGTATCGATCTGCTTTTTATTTTCTTTTAAAAAACCTCTCCAAAACACGTTTAAAGTATTCAATATTTCTTGTATATTTTGATTGGTCTTTTATTACCGAAAGAAATAAATAAATTTATACAGAAAGATTGAAAAATAATGGCTGAATACCATGAGGCCTCACCTACGATCGTCAGGGTAGAGCATCTTCAGCAGTTCCGTATTCAAATGCTCCATTCCAGTGATGTCTTCATCCGTTTTGGAGCTGACGTCATCCAGGTAAGTGTCCTTTTGTGTGAATGCCGTGTCTTTCTCCAGCACTTCCAGGGCCAAGGCTGAAAGTTATAAAGGAATGGACCGATTATGACGGTGCAGTTCACGTTGTGGTTATACTTTTTGTTAGCTGCGCCAAATATTTTATACTCCTAATGGGTATTAACTTTATTTTCATATATTTGAACACCCTCTACGGAGTTGGAAAGTTAACTAAGGAGGTTGAATAAATTTTTAGTTTTTTTTTCTCAAAATTCTCATTAAATTGAGAAGTTCTTAATTCCCCATTTAATTGGTTTCCATTCACAATAAACATATTTAATACATATATTTTTTTTTAATTTTGATTAAATGTTCCACATGCGAACGGCCAAGTTTAATTCTCGGGAGAAAAAAAATATTACAAAATTTTCGTTTACATATATTTACGTTAATTAATCTGTATTATAAAATAATATTATAATAAATTCACGAGAATTCAAAGCAAAAAGCAAAGCATCACTAAGCAATCCTGGCACATTACAGACAGTCAGATTAGACTCAAAAATATATCTGTCTACCTCACATAAGTTACAATACTTACTTTCCAAGTAATCATCCGTGGAGCTGATCTTTTCCTTTATTCCCGCCTGGACCGCCAGGTCTTCCCTCATGGCCAGGCGGTAGGCGGCGGGAGGCCAGTCGGTCGGAGGTTCCGCTTTGCAGCGGTTGAATATGGTGATCAGGATCAGGGATAACGCCGGAGGCAGCTTGTCTAGTTCTCGGGGGGTGAAACCTGACAATATTTTTTATATATAAGTAACAAATTAATAGAAGGCAACATCAGTAAGTATATCATGAACAAAGTCTACGTGTTTCGAGCTCAGTGAAGGGCACACTAAAATGATAAAATTCTTCTCTTCTAAACTTAAAATGGGCGTTATTAAGAGATAAACATTTAAAGAAGGTTCACTCTCGTAGCGGAGAGAGAATAGAATTTGAATATGAAGTGTTTGCGTCTGGAAATAATCAAGAGAGCATAATGGCTTTTAAAACATTAAATAAATAAAAACAAAGATCGCTGCTGGCACACACGTCCTGAACATCGAATATAACTGGATATTTCAGCGAACGGATAATTCAGTTGTGTAGCCTACATCACATTGAATGTAGTCCCAGCAAATTAAAGTACATACGTATCTCTTCCGTTTTAGGGATGAGGCATACGTAAATTCATTTTTTTTTAATAAGTCTTATCTTGCAATCAGTCAGCTAGACTATGAGCAGATGTGTTGAGAGCTGTTAGGCGTTCAGAGCAAAATCTCCATCGAGACGGCTCCACTCAGTCAACCGTATCTATCAAGACTTAGGATTTTTTGCCTTTTAAGCCTTTTTATTAGGACCTAAAGATATAAAAAAAAGAAAAGAAAATATAGTAAATAAAAGTAATTTCACCTCTCTCACACGCGAGCATTACGGCAGCGGCGTGAGGCGAACTGTGCGTCGACGTGGAGCCGGCCCTGGGTGTGCTGGTAGTGAGCCCTGGGGCTTCGGCCCCCGCCACGCACAAGGTGCGAACGCCTGCCCCGCGACCGCAACCCGCCGATGACAAGATCTGGGGGTTCATTAAAAGATCTATCAAAAAGAGGCCACAGTCACGGGCTCTCCTAAAACGATTTTGAAAACCTGTTAACAATAGAAAGCCACGTTATTTTTTAGTGTCATGACATAACTCTTAGGTTAAATATTAACCCAAAAAAATTAAATACTTTCTCGTGGAAGTCTAGAAAAACATCAGCGACAGCATGTCTAACTTTGATATCATATAAGCAATTCCTATGCCGATTCTACCTATCTGTCTGGTTGCGATAAACTCCAAAGGTTTTTACCAATATTTAGAATGATTCAAAAAGATTGAGTATATGATTTATGAAGGTTTGATGGTCGCTAATGTTAAGATAATTTTGACAGTGTATTAATTAAACTGGATCCGAAATCGCAGGACAAGAAAACAAAGATGGCGCGTAACGGAAAAATGTGACGCGTACGTAATTTTTTTTCCAACGTCGATAAAGAAGTTTCACTTCAAAAATAGACAAATAAAACGTGCACTAAAGCTAAGGTTTCCTAGAAAAGCGGTTTCGTTAACTAACGGCCGTCCAAGTCACGTCCACTCATTGTATTAATTAAATATGGGCACCGCTACACGCGAAAAACGTTGAACTAATGTTTATCACCGCTATGACGGCCGTTGTGCAAACGACTATTGGACGTTACGGTGACACTCAACGTTCTCTAGAAAACCTACTGCGATGTTATTTATAGACACCGTATGGGTGACGTCACCCAACGTTACATTACGGCCGTTAGATAACGGCACCGCTTTTCTAGAAAACCTAAGCTTTATGTCCACGCGTTAGAAGTTATACTTCTTTGGCGTAATAATTTTCTTCAAGCACTTTAGAGAGACGTTTCCCTCTTTGCATTGCATTTTTCTTGTCCATGTTAATGGTCACTTCCAATCAAAACGATATATGTATAATATTTACTAATGATATTTTACAATAAACACTCATGTTTTTATCACATTGGAACGGGTTTTCTCATATAGAATTCATTATTTTGGTTTAAATAAACACGACTCTGAAAAACACTACGCCATGGCAGACAATGCAACTTGTCGATAAAACAGAGCAAGCCGCCATTCAAACGTCAGTACAGTAAAACAGACATTCGGTGTCGGTTTTTTGTGACGGTGTGCGCGCACTTTGTAAAAATTTACTCTTATAATTTTTCCCTAACGCGTCAAAAGAAGTATAACTTCAACAAGCAAAGATTTTCAGTAAGCAGTCTCACCTCAATGATGTCCTTAGAAGTGTCATTAACTTGCGATATATACGGGTAACAACCTTCGTCCACGTCCTTCAACACCGAGTTCAAGTAGGCGAATATATTCGGCGGATCCACGCTGAAGTAATTCGGCTGAACCAACTTCTTGCGGACATCTTGCTGTATTTGAGGCTGACTCTCACCCGCATACGAGAAATGAGTCGGGAAGTCCAACCAATAGTGATCCACGTACTTATCCAGACATATATCTTTAGCTATTTGATATAGGAATTTTGAGACTACCCTCAAATCGTTCTCTAACAGCGTATTCAGTTTCAAGTCTTCGTATAGAAGGTGGAACGTGTAGAAGAGATGTACGGTGTACGGAAAGAGAAGAGCATTCGAGTTGAACTGAATTGACTTTTCTTCTTCTACTTTCTTTTTGGAATCCACCTCTAGGGCTTTGAGGTTTAGAACATTTGTGAGAGTATTGTTCATGTTTTTATGGAATTGTGAATGGATCACGTAATCCCAGTCATCTTGGGATCCGTCGTTTGAGGTTCTTTGCTTTTTGGGCATTATTTCCGGGTCTTCGTCTAAGCTCTTGTGTTTATCGATGTCGTAACCGATCAGCGATAGGATTAAGTTCGAGAACATGTCCCATTCCTGTTCGGGTGTTAAATCTTGTGTGCCTGGAGCGTTCCGAACGCCATACCATTTTATTAAAACCTAAAACAAATATATATTATGTTATTTTTACAATGAAATGACTTTGAATGATAACGATTAGTCTTCTGGGACTACCCACCAATATTTCACCGGGAGTCGAACTTAGGATCAACCCCGTTAATCGCCATTTGATCACGGCTCTGAATTTTTAAACTTGTTCGATTAATTTGCAAATTATTGCATTACATAATGTGATTGCTGGCCGGTTGGTAATATGTCAATGTCACCGTCGTAAGACGTATACCACGCAGACACACACAAATAATGTAGTTTACCTGCATAGTAATATCCTTGGGAAGAGCCGAAGCCAGTGCTGTGCAGGTCCGCTGCAGCAGCGGCGCCTGCGAATGCGGGGGCAAAGCTATTCGGTACAACTGACCGGATTCAAAGCGCACGCTCAAACGGTCGCCCGCTGCGTCACAAACGCCGCGAATGCCTAACACAGACAAGCAAATGGACAATTTGTTTAATTTCCTTCGAGTAGGTTTCTAGGGTTTTTTTCTACTGGAAATCTTTACGCAGTCAGTCAAGTCCTTCCTGGAAAATTTGCTCTTGAAACATTTAAATGTTCCTTTTAGTCTACGAGCCAAGCTCATTCCGGCTTTCTTAGTTTTATAAGCGTGGCGATTCCCTAAATCGTAGCCTTCGCGCTCATAATAATGTTAATGATATGGTATCTGAGTTCTACAAAATCTTTAACACCTTGTATTGTTGTATTTATTAAATTTTTAAATTTTAAATTTCTATTTTTTGTTTGTGAAACTTGTGTTTACGTTAATTGTCACACATTTTAGATGTAAGTTTTTGTAAAATAATTAGTAGATTAAGTATTGTGTGTGATGTCGTAAGCCTTTAAAAAAAAAAAAAAAAATCGTCGGAGTTACTCCCCGAGAGCAGAGCCAGATGTAGGCACTCTCTTCGACTGTTACATTGCATTCATTCGTTTCATAGTAATTAAGATTTCATTATTTCGCTTATATTCTATTGTTGTACGCGGGTGGTTAATATAGAGTAAAACCAAAATCCTCTGTATTGACTATGTGTGTGTATATTACTATGACCCAGGAACCGTAAAATTAGGTTTCGCTTGTTAACAAAAAAGTTGTTCCTATACATAATATAAAAAACAGCTGTAGACTTCATACCCGACATTCTTTGGTTTACCTTAATACTTCATTTAAATATAACTTTTACGTATTACGCACATTATTCGTTACAAAAATGAAACTCACCTAAAGTTTCCTTATTATGCTCTAATCTAGAAACAGAAGAATGAGGTACGGGAGACAGCAGATGCAGAGCAGAGTCATCGAAGGTTGTATCACAACGCGTCGGTAAAAGGCTGCTGCGACGAGGAAATGGAGACTGGAAGGTGGACCTCTTGGTGTAAGGGGAGTCTATCAGACGAGCCAGTACACCACCTACGTGAACCTGGATATAAACATAATTTTGATTCTCTTCACTTGACCCCTATCAAAGATGCCCTTCAAATTTATAAAAAATGTAACAACTCTTAGTGTACTGCTCTAGAATAATATAGTTATACAGTCAAACCTGGGTAAGTGAGAACTGGATTAGTGAGAAACTCGATAAGTGAGAGTAATAGCCGGGACCCGTCATTTTAAGCTCCCAAAACCTCTATTAGCGAGAAACAGAAACCTCTGTAAGAGAGAGTCGTTTTTCCCTCTTGGACCTCCGTAAGTGCTGTACTTATGTATACCTCTATAAGCGACAGTCGAGCTTGTACTTTGAATACGCGGCGGTTGTTGATCAAGCAATATTCGACAAAATTTATGAGTTAGAGAAAAACATTCAAAATACAAAAACAGTAACTCAAACAAAATTGACGGATTTTTTAAGTGTTAATAATGTAATGTGTAATAATGTTGTGCACATAATTTTATCATATTACATATTTACTACATTCGTACCTGTATAAGAGAGCAACGCTACCCATGTACCGGCATTAGCGGAAAACTCGGTTTAGTGAGAATACTCTTTAACCGAGTATGAGATTGTGCTCCCATGAACTCTCGCTCATCCAGGTTTGACTGTATATTAAAATTTGTTAGACAAAGGCCAAATGCATATATTCAGAAAAGAATATAATTAATATCAAAGAATACAACTCCACTAACCTTTCCAACCAAATCATTCCCAGATTGCAACACAATATTCCCAGTTTCATCGACCAATGCTATCATCTTCAGATGGTCCAGCACCACCGCATCCTTAGCTACCACAGATGACATCCACCCAACTATTATATTTGTTTTACTTGTCTGTCCGTGAGTGTGAGATCTTTTTAATCTCATAATCTGTAGTTTACTGAGCCCGTCCACTTTCACCATATAACATAAGTACTCGTGGCCTACTAGATCTGTATGTAGAAATGCTTTGAGATCGTTCGGTTGTTCTATAGGATCTCGTCGTAAAGATTGGTTTTCTGTGTAGATGTGCTCGATGCAGACATCAGGATATAGAGGCAGCGAAGGCGGATTCTGAATCATAGTATTGGCCATGGAAGGAGAGCTAGCTTGACCGATTGAAGCGTGAGGTGACATTCCCTGCTGGTGAAATATATTAGCCATAGAACTATTCTGTCTCGATACGGGTGTCGCTTGTTTCTTTGAGTGTAAGGGACTTCCCCAACTCTTCATACTATGTGTAGGACTTCGAAAGTCACACGACTGATTGAATGAGGTGGAATTCATATTTGAACACATAGATAAACATTCATCTCGAATTGCTTTTCGGATCTTCCACAGCGAATGAGTTCCTAGTTTCCAATCATATATGAGTATTATGCTCGGATTTGATGCAACAAAGATAATTTGTAAATCCCCATCGTTGTAGTACTGCAAGCCTTGTGAGGGTGACTTCATTAATATGGGTGTCACTTCGTCTAATGGATGACTCAATGAAAAGCATGTGGGCAATGGACACTCTTGGTCATAACCAGATATTGACTCGGCTCTCAATTTTGCACTCAAATGCTGCAGGGATATTTTAGACTTGGAAAAAGTACTGTAATGAGACTCATTATGCTTAAAGAGGGATATTGGAAAAATAGAATTGTGTAGTAGTGGTGTTGCATCTTTTTCTAAAAGGACTCCATATTTCATTGGCCAAACTTTTTTAACTTGAAATGGAAGACTGGTAACATATTCTCTCCCATCGACTGCGAAAACCCTCAAACATTTGTTATCTATAAGAAGTATTGAAGGCATGGTTTCCGACTGTAGGTGTTCTGTGCTATCCTCAATTTTTATGTTTTTTTTTGAGTCGCCAATTTGTGAGTTGAGAGCATCTATGAGCATTGTATTTTTAATATCTACGTGGAAATCAGCAAAGGCTGCATGTTTAATAGGGTTTTCTATTGTGTAGCAAGCTATTGTTTCACGTTGCTCGGGTGCTGTAACTTTTGAACCCGGTGAGGAAATTAAACCTAAAACAATATTAATTTCAACTGAATATAGGACACTTAAGAGAAAAATTTTTTGATGGCTAATAGCTAAAGGATTTGTATTGAAAACATAAATAAAACACAGAAAATGGATGAGATAACTATTTAAATGGAACTTCTTCACACACAGCCTGAGGTTATCATTATTATAAAAAACTAACAAATAACCAATTCTAGTAGTATTACTGTCAGTAATTAAATTAAAATCTATTTAATGATTTTCAATATCAACAAAAACAAAGATTAAAAATATACCTTTAGACCATATTGCTGTACATCCTTTGACATAAAGCTCTTCTTCATAATAAGAGTCAGTTTTTGGATTCAAGCCTTTATTTTGTTTATTCTGTGCACAATTCAAATTGAACTTTTTACACATGTTGCTAGAGCTATTAGCACTGCCACCCTTAGATGTTCCAGAAAGATCATCTTTTTTTAATCCACTCATAAGTTCCGACTTAATTGATATGTTAAAGTCATGTTTTAGGCGACTTGGTGGACGAAATGACTCATTCTCCAACTTGCTATCCTTTGAAGACTTTGTTTCATCCTCGTCAACTTCTGAAATAATAATTTGGAAACGAAGTAGAAGCTTCCTACATAGCAAGCATTTGGATAAGAAAACATTAAAAAGGGTCTCAAATGATGTGATCCTGTACCCAAACAATATGACAAAATACCTCTCTGACAATTATTTTAATAATAAATTCATAAAACAAACATACTATGCATAATTTGTTGCATAGGTGCTGCAAAGTAGGTGCACGGATGGTAAATTTTAATAAATCACATAATATTATCAGTGTTTTCTTACAACCACTGGTTTGGTCTTACAAAAAATAAAATCATATTTCTTTGATTTTAATTTTTATGAATATGCAATTCTCTTACCGGTAGCCTTATAATATACTTTTCTGATAGTCCACCATTCATTGTCTTCATCTTTGGTTTCCAAGATACTGTCATCCTTTATTCCAAAGTTGGTTAGCTTATACAATAGGGAGTTTTCAGAGGCAGATACATTATGCCCATTATTGTATATTTTCCCAGGATGGTTTGCAAGTACTGTACGTCCGTGCGGCACAAACTCCTATTTACCGAAAAAATAACATTTTGTTTTTTTAACTACATTTAAATCTGTATTTACTTTTGACCAAATCAACGTTACTGCTTGGTTAACCGGCAATTTCGAACATGAGATTTTACATAATTTATTATTTTATATTTTTAGTCATTTAAGTTTTAGATAAGATCGTTTTAAAAAAAATATTTACCAACGGTTCAGATGCCGCAATCATAATATCTTCATCCAGATTTGTGGAAAACAAATTGATGCACCTTTTTAAACAGAAACTGTTATTCTTATTCTAGTAATATCGCAGCTCTATTCGTTTTATTGCCTAACGAAAATCTGTTTCAATTTTAAAACATAATATTTATCTAATCACAACACAACATGGATACAAATTACAAACGACTAAAATTCACAGATGAAATTTTTAAATTCTCGTTGAACTGACAGAGAAATCCTATTGTCATTCCTCTAACTTTCATGGAACTCTTTTTTTTCCACAGCTTATAATTTGCAAAATTGCTCTGCCTAAGCTCGATTAACTATAGTCTTGTCAAGTGTCGTCAATACTTACACGATATATTTTTGTATGGAAAACTAGACTTCTTAAGTTATCTATACAAATATAATATATCCGATTACCGATATCGTTACTTTTCTCTTGAGGTTTAGGTACTGTTTTTCTCTGCTATTATAAATTATTAGCGATTGGGCGTTTTACATTCTTTGTTACTATCTCTAATGTTTAAACTGTATTGAATGACTTGGATGTATCTTACACTGTATATATTAAGTGAAAAAATATAATGTAGTTATGTATATAATTAAACACTATTTTAAGAATAAAAATGTTTTTTTTCTCCTTACATACTATAATCCGAACGCTTCGTGAGTCCGAACAGGGGTAGTTTTTGCTAGTTCGGATTATCAAGGCTCTACTGTATATTTCTAATATGTATTCTTTTAATTATAATATTCTAAAAGTTCCTTATAGATGTCATAAATAAAACATGTGTTTTAATAATATGAATAAACTTTATTACTACAATAATAAAAGTATTTAATCAACTTTTCTTGCTAGTAACAAAACATTCAACAAAATACTTTGGGAGCTGACTTATTATGCCCTAAATTAAGACCAGTGTTTCTCAAAAACGACATTCACTATATCTATTTCTTACACATATATGAGTAACACGCAAATTTGTGCCGAACTAACTGTATGGACAAGTAATTAACAAACATATTCACAGCATGAAATAATTTGCGGTCTTAAAATCAATATTATTCATATGACTAACAGTAACAATCACCAATTCCTAATTAGGTAAATATAAGTTTTGAAAAGGTGATAAGCAATTGTGGAAGATGATGCATCCAGCAAAGCTTAAGGATTAAGGTTTCTTTTTAGTTTTGGTTAAAAATTTCATATGACACATCATTCACCTCAATTACTACAAAATATACTCTCACTAAAACTCTTATTAACTTAACGCAGATCTGGCAGCACCATTTTCATATAAAATTTAAAAATATATATTTATAAGCTCACCACAATATAGAAAATGTATAAAATGTAAAGGATGTTAACGATAAATACTCTATGCCTTACTATACCTTCAACATGGCCCCATATATCTTAACATCTAACTGTTATTCAAAATAAGGCTGTTTCTTTAAGACAAAACAAGTGTTTTAAAGTTCAAATCATTGGAAATATAGATATGCAACAAAGTTATATTGATTGAGACATTGTTACCCGAGTGTTTGAAATACATTAAGGAACCACCAAAAGCTCACAAATTTACAATCATTACCTTCCATAAACCAAGTTATGAAGGAAAATGTCACTTCGGAATGCCGATATCCCACTGCACCTGAATATGATATTATATACCACTTTAATATATATACATGATCCTAAGTTATTACCTATCTTCTATACTATAAATACATTTGGTCTTTGGATGAGCATGTCACATTATGGCTTGTGTCATCTTTTGTAAGATTTAAATAATATAAGTGCACTTTAGAATTTAGTACTCAATATTATTCTTTAGAATACTATTCTAGACTAGACCTGCAACGAAAGCTACGCACCATTAAACTTCTGATTAAAATAACATCACAGAAGTCGATAAATAAATCTATTAAAACAATTTAAAAAAACCAACATTTGAGAAACACTGTTCCGCAAAAACGTAGCTTATAAAAGTAAAAGTCGTCGACCAATGCCAAAGTCGATAAAGTTTTTTTTTTTAAATCAGGTACCAAAATGGGACATTGCAAAGTATTTAAGACCTAAGTACACCGATGTGTTTACGCCCCGTTTTGTTATCAGTTATTAATATTGATGAAAACGGGTCATCGAAAGTCGGCGGACTTCATACTTTAACAGGTCTCAAAAATAGATAAAGAAACGAACAACTTTTTTTAAATTAAAACTAAATAAAAAATTATCACAAGTTATACGTGACGAGTTTAACTCGTTAATGTGATAGGTGCTGGTAATATCAACTGATATACGGTTAAAATTAACAGTAACAGACAATTTTTTTCCGCTTCACACTACCTAACATTGGTGATGATTTGATATAAAGGTGTACATTTAATTGCACTTTAGCATTAATATAAAAAATGCAACGCAGTCATACAATTGTCTCGATTAAATTTCAAGACATGGCAGATTCCACCGATCATAGAAGCTCCCCAAAATTTATTTATTTGATTAGCGAAATCAACTCTAAGGCAGACGTACACACTAACTATACATAATATATTTGAGGTTCAAAATTTATGATGACTTATTTTTGGCATTTTAAAATTATTGTGATGAATGGCCGGAATACAGTATGCTCTTAATTGGCGATACGACATTCTGTACACCGCATGCTTTCTTAATATTATGTATAATATAAATAAAATACATTATGCCTTGTATTATTACTGACATCTATCACCCTTATTCTTTCTAAAAGCAGATTATCGCTACTTCTAAGTATACATATAGTTCTTCTATATAAATAAATTCTATTTCTAATATATAAAACCTACCAAAGTGTACAATTATCTTTTATGCGTAATGTAAAAGTAGATCTATATAAATATTTTCTGATTTAAAGTAAATAATTTTTGGAATCTTGTTAAGGCTAGTCCGGCATTTCATACCGTGGAAGGGTCACTCACTTTGGCAAGTGTATTTGACTCCTCAATTTTTGACGTATTAGCCGCGACCTCCGCGAGTGTTGCCAGCGCGAATAAGTCCACGTCATGCTGCGTGTGATTGCAAATATCCATGTTATGAACGACGCTGCTGGGCGCCTCGGTGGCTATTTTAATCTCTGGACTTATTTTGTTCCCTCCGTTCATAGAATTGGAAACTAAACTGTTTATTTCGAGTCGTGTGATACTAATTTTTCTTGGTTTTCTTTTCTGACTACCGATTACTTGTTCCCGCCAATGTTCCGCCATATCACGCCGCTCATCAGTTAGAGGCCGAGGGACTGAGTTGATAATTTGAGACGATTCCAGCGCTTTTGGTTTTAGATTGATCGTTTTCTTCTTGCGCTTGTTTTCGCGTTTTTTCTGTTGAAACTTCTCCAAGCTAAGTGAGGGCAGAGCCTTGATTTTCGCATCTAAGTCAAAGTCAGCCGCTTTGAATGTTTTGTTTGTATTATTGTCTGATTCTGACGCTTGGATCGCGTCAGTTCTTTCGCTTTCAGTCGATGTGTCGATTGAGTTTGATTTCGTAGGGTCCGTGAATTCATCTTGATAGTTAGCCAGATCCCAGCTACACGTAGCGTTATAGCCTTCGTCCATTCTATCGTATTCTCTCCTCTGCCGTTTAACTAAAAGTCCCCCAACTGCCATGAATTCTTGGTAACGCTTGCCCTTGCATGATCGTCCCGACTTCGAATTCTTTTCATCGTCCGACCAGTTTCTGTTATACGCGTCATCTTCTTTCGAATAACGCGTATCAACTATTTGGTCTATCACATCTTGGTTAGTTATCTGGTCGTTAGGTTCGTTTGAGTTGTAATATAGTTTCTTATTTTCGAATTCTTCACTAAATATCTTAGTGGTTTCAGTTAAAGCATTCTGTAGTTCACGTATATTATCTTGTTTCTGTGGTTTTGGTCCGTCTACACTGTGAGATCTGTATTCCGCTGAAGTTGAGATCGAGTTGAACTTAAAAGAGGGAGGTGAGTAAAATGGGTTCGGAGTTGAGTTTTCAGTCTTCTGAATGAGGAGGCTGCTGAGGCCCCCCATTTGAGCTTCATCGGCTAGTTTTCCCGGTGTGAACATAGAGGTTTCTTTCGGTTCACTTTCTGTGACGTGGGATTTTTTGTTGAAGTCTATTCTCGTGGAGTTGTTGTTTGTCCTTTCATATTCCTCGTGATAGTCCATGGGCGACTCTTGTTTGTCAGAGGAGTCCCGGGGTCGAGCGGACAGAGTACGTAGGGGCGGTGCGGGTAGCTTGTACCATTTGAAGTCGGGGTTGGCGCTGAAGAACGCGTCTTTGTACTGGAAAATAAAAGAAATCATTAATTTGTGAAACTTGTTTTTGATCTTATTCAGAGGAATGTTAATGTGTACCTGTTTAGCAAGACCTGTATAGCAAGCTTTCTCTTCTTTGTCCAAGTTAGCCCACCACTCTCCTAGAATTTTGGTAATGGATCTGAAAATTTTGACAATAGATTTGGATTAAAAATACTTATGCTTGTAATACGAAGGTTGTATTCCATCGATAAAATTTCATTTTCCATAAAGCATTTATTTATAAACATGCATCAAACTCCTTCCTCTTTTTTATAAAATATTTAATGCGATGTTTTTAAATTAAATTTGATAAAAATTCTCTTCAAGTAAGTCTATCAAGGGTTCTATCTGGCTATAAATTCTAGTTAAAAAAATACAATTATTGTTGTAGGTATAAGTAGACACAGAAGGACCTTTTAAAGGCTGCTAAAAAACTAGCACCAGTCTTCACCGTTTCAGGCTTGCTTTCATCCTTACAATCTCGCACAATTAATTTGTCATGTACACACCTGTTTTCCAGGTTCGGATACTTGTCCCTGACGACGCTACGATGGCGTTTACAGAATATAAGGAAGGCGTTCATGGGGCGCCGGGCATGGTGCGCCGGCTCCCCGTCTGCTATCTGCTCTTGCATCTTCACTGTCTGTTGACAATACATTAAAGGGTATAAATATTATAAACGGTTGAAAGGTTAAAATTTCCAATGATAGCTGTAGTATTTTATTTAAATTCAATATAAATAAAAATTAATAAAACAACTTCAAATATATACCAGTTACCTTGAAGTTTAAGCATTGCCTACTTTATTCGTGTGTTATATATATAGGAGAATTGCTACATAACGGAATGTGCATCCTAAGAATCAACATGTTTGACAATGCATGCCAATGACCTCTTATCAGTCCTTATCAATAGATAAAAATATGCACATGGCAAAGACACTGATACCGTAAACAAAATGATGGAATATTGAGGCTTCCTGATCAATGCAAGGATAACCTACGTTGTTTCGCTTTGTGATCTGTGGACGTAAAAACATGGCATTAGTCTCGGCACCAGATTTTACGTAGTAAGAGGAAAATGCGCGCATGTACTTTTAATAGCAAAATTACATACTTCTGCGCAAATAATGGCAATGAACAACTTTTTTCCCATGCACTTAACACGATTCACAAATTTAAGCCGATGTATAGAAGATAAGTAAGTGTATAAAATGTTCACAGACAATATTGGTTAAATGTTTGTTAGCGAAAAACAAGACTCAATCGTCTTATGGAAACTGTGCAAGAATTTAAAGAACGGCTGTAAGTTTTATACCATATTGACATACTCACCGTGACCTTTTGAACACTCCAAAAAACTATCTGCACTTTGTTCAACGAATCATCGAAATTACAGAAGAGGGAAAGTGAAGAAGATCATTTTTTATAGGTTTCGGGAAAACTGAGTTTTGTTCTCAGACCAATGCGCGTTATTAAACTTGCCTTTATCATTAAAGTAACGATTGCAAGCGATAATGTTAGTGAATCAGATAGATTTTGTTTGTTTGTCGGTATTTGCTCAATCATTCATCTTGCATTGCATTGATTTTGTAATTGAATTTCTATTCCGTTCGTGTAACGGAGCGTTCAAGTATTACGTCACGCAATTTTTGGAGATTATTCACCCCCCCGCCCTCATGTAACGCGCCGTAACGTTTTACAGTACAGTACCCAAGTATAGTAAAACGTTTCGTGACCACCTAGTGACTCTTTATACCTAAATGTTATCATTATGTAAAGTACTGGAAAGTCGAAAATAATATGAACAATAACGCGTAAATCAATCCCCAAAATTCGTTACGTAATACTTGAACGCTCCCTAATTATAGGAATATTTAAGTAGGTTCGGGTAAATAATGTATTTTTAAGACACTACAAACCTTTTAAACACACGAAGTGTGTTGTTTGTAACGCAAAAGCTTCTAAACCAGACTCGTTGTATATGTAGCATAAATCCAAACTAGTACTGGGAGGAAGTCAAAAGGCAAGTATATACAATATACAGTTATAAAACACAGTTTTAAAATTGAAAACGTGATTTGCGTGTTGAGTAGGATCCGTGTTTGGGCGCGTGCAGTCCCGTTGCGACGTGCGCGCGAGTTTTCACTTTCGGCGGGCACTGTCCGCAACCTCGACACGATTTGCTTTACGGTCAAGGTTAAAGTAATTTGAATTTTTTTGTAAATTAAATACTTTATAGGTGATAATGGTGTAAAGTAATCACTTGTATATTATCATCATCACTAATAGTACATTTTTTATTCTATTGAACCCGTTTCTTCGTATCTGATACATAATTTTTCTATCCTCCCAATCAACCGTTTTGTGAGGAATTGTATCCAGTGCCTGGTGACGTCATTTGTGATAACCACATAGCCACGGAAGCAGTTACATAAGTCATCTAAGGGAGCAACTAAATAGACATTAGGGACCTTTTGACAAGGCCTGGTTTACGGAAATCAACCAATTATTTATAATATAGTATTTCAAGTATTTGACATTAGCCTACATATTTTGCCAAGATCTGCTTTATCCACTTTATAATTTAAATTTTTGGCACAGACAAAGCTGCAGTTGCATTTATTTTTTGGGTCACTTTTTGCTTTTGGTCATTTCTCTTAAATGTTTAGTACTTTTCCTTATATTTTTGCGAGTAGATTTTACCTAATGAAACTTCGTAGACACTCGAAACTTATGAAAATTGTGATTTTAATAACGTTCGTATCAAGATAGCAAATTATCGAAATTTGAGGACAAAAATTCATACCACGTTTGTCAAGGTCAAGGCACAGAAACGTGCGAAAATTACGAGGTCAAGTAATTCTTTTGTTTTAACGTACAAAACGTTCATCCATAAAGCTAGCAAGCATTTTTCCCAAAACAATTCCTCAGTGCCAAGAGGAGATCTTATTTTCTGCGATATTATTTGACAATTACGGTAAAAATCTTGGCAAGTTACTTGGTAATATGTAGCGTAATTCTATCCCATTGGTTAAGCGTCATTGTATCTCAGAACTGAAGTTCGAATCAGCTGTGTACCAATTTATTTGTTCTATGTAGTTATATAATCCCGTGTGTCACCACCATAGGATAATTATATTTTATATAAACAAAAACCCTTGCAACATAGTAGTACAAAGATCCTTTATATTTCAATAGCCGAAGTGCTGTTACATGATTTACGAACCACTCTTACATGATTTACGAACCACTCTTAATTCTTACTAAGTAACGTTTCCTTGTAGAGCGTGAGAACAATGTGTCAGCACAACGGTCACGTAGGCCTTTAAGAATAGGATATAAATATAATAGAATACTTGTAATATTTAGTATTAAACGGACCTCAAATCGGACCGGTTGTATTCATTTTAACTTTAAGTTTTTAAAAACCCTTTTTCGCGGACCCACTACTTGACTGGCGCTGAGGACAGGATAGTCGCTCTAGCTGCACGTACTTCTCAATTATCGGTTCGAGCATCAAATTCTGCTTACCTAAAAAGGGGAAACTACGTCGCGATTGCTAAAAACGGCTATTCAAAAGAACAAATAAATTTGTCAAGAACGAAAATCCAAAAGCGTTAAGGGTATTTTGTGCGAGTGTTGAGGTAGCGATGTACTGGTAAGTCACCTTTTCACCTTTCAAATCCAGCCCTCTCCACTTTTCTTTTGTTATTTTGAGATCGACATCTCTCATCTTAACGATAGTTTTAAGACTTTGTTAGAGTTAAATTCATATAAACGTAAATTGTAATAAGTAAATTAAAGAAACATAGAAGTAAGTAGGTTAGTGCATGAAATTCTGCAACCCTAAAGTAAGTGTACCTAATTATAAGTTTACATTCACATCAAATTCTGTGAACCATAATTATTGTGTAATTGTGTAATTGTTTAAACAAACTTAAAATGACGGAAATTAAGATACTGCCACGTGAATTCTCATGTGTTATTCCGCTCTTTGATGGAGACGGAAAATTACTTAACACCTTTATCGACAAATGTGAATATGTTATTACCGTTTACAATAGCGTTAACAACCCGGAGCAGGAATTATACCTGTATCATTTATTAACTAGCAAGTTAGTAGGCAAGGCTGCAGTGTTAGTTAGTGAGAGACGGGACATTAAAACATGGCTAGAATTAAAAACATTATTGATTCAACATTTTGGCGATCCTCGCTCGGAGGAATGCATTGCTATTGAATTGGAAACTATGAGATTACAAAACAATGAAAACTACATCGATTTCTGTAATCGAATTCAACATGTTAAAAGTTCGTTAATCGCGAAAGTAAACTTACTTACAGACAATCATTTAAAAGCGAGTAAAATCACAATTTACTCAAACCTTGCGAAGAATGTATTCTTATACAATCTTCCCGAGGACTTAATTAGAATCGTACGATTAAAAGGATGTGATAGCCTTGAAGCTGCCCTCTCCATCGTATTAGAAGAGGTCAACTTCAAATACCAGTACCAAGCCCATAGCACTATGTTAAGGTCTAATATGCAAAAACCATCCATATTGATGTCATCCCCAGAGCAATTAAATAACCAACACCTACGAAATAATTCATTTGTGAATCCATCCCAATTTAAACCACTCTTTTCACAACCGCAGATGCAACAAGCCCCACAAAGTAATTTTAAGTTTGGCATTCCCCAAAATACAGCATTTAAATCTAACTTTCAGCCCACTGGTAATAGACCACCATTTCAACCCTCAGGATACAAGCCAAATTTTCAACCTATAGGATATAAACCCAACTTTCAGCCCACAGGTTGGCATAGGCCACAATTTCAACCGACTGGATATAGGCATAATTTCCAACAGAATCAATTCAAATATGGAATCCCCAACCAAAACTTTCAGCGATTTCAAAATCCACCAAATCAATTTAAATTTGGCATTCAACCAACACAACAACCGTATAGACTAAATAGTGCGTTAAAAACTGCTGTTTCTATGAGGACAGCTCCTCCTCAAAGACCCACTAATATGAATCAACTATTTTATAATCAACTGCAGGACGATTATGTAAACTTCCCCGAATCAGAATACTACCCTGAAAACTACGATGATACCGAGTACCCTGAATATTACCCCGAGGTCGAATATATACCCACAGAGGAAACCCCTGATACTTCACAGGAAACTGAAACCGAAAATTTTCAGACAGAAGCCTCGTCCATAAACCCGACATAGTTCAAATTAATACGGAAAAGGTAAATAAATTACCACATATTTATATCCCCGAAATTGACGCAAAATTTATGATAGATACTGGCTCTACTAGATCATTTATGAGCCCTGATATGGCAAACTTTTATTTTTCTGATTTTAAGTACGAAGAACCGTTCGAGGTGATAAGCACTCACTCACGAAGTAAACATAATGAAGTCATACACATTCCCTTACTGAAAACGTTTCAGAGTCCGCTCAAACATAAATTTTATTTATATTCTATAGATAAAAATTATGACGGCTTAATTGGTTCCGACTTACTGACAGAATTACAGGCAAGTGTAGACATGAAAAATCAATTGTTAATAACACCTAACACAGTAATACCTATTATTTATAGCCCCTCTCGTCAAATCGTACTTGAACCACGTTCAGAAACCCGTGTTAAAATTCCAACTAATTTACAAAACGGTGAAGCCCTAATTGAATATACAGAATTCAGTGACGGCATCCGCATGCCTTCAGCTCTTGTGAAAGTCATAGAACATCAAGCTTCAACAGTTATTCAAAATCTAACTGACCAAACTGTCACAATTACATTTCAAAAACCATTTAATGTCCAGCCCTTTCAACAAAACGATATCATGTGTTACTCCAACACAGTTACAGACGACATTCAGGTTGACGAAATCCTAAAAGAAAATCTTAATAAAGTCCGCCTTGATCATATGAATGATGAAGAGCGAAAAGCCATATCACATTTATGTTACGAGTTTCGAGACATATTTTATACTGAAAAATTACCGTTGTCATTTACAAACCAAGTTAAACACGAGATACGTACGACAAATGAAGATCCGATATATGTAAAACCCTATAGATTACCCCCGATTTTAAATGACGAAATTAATCGACAAGTAGAAAAATTACTGCAGGATAACATAATACAGGAATCACACTCTCCCTGGAGTGCACCAGTTCACCTGGTTCCCAAGAAATTAGATGTCTCTGGTGAGAGAAAGTATCGCATGGTAATCGACTATCGCCGCCTAAACGAGATCACTATCGATGACAAATTCCCCCTGCCAAACATAACAGATTTATTAGACAAACTAGGAAAAGCTATATATTTCAGTACAATTGATTTAGCTTCAGGTTACCATCAAATAGAAGTTTTAGAAAGAGACAGAATGAAAACCGCGTTCAGTACACAGAACGGCCATTACGAATTTACGCGTATGCCGTTTGGTTTAAAAACTGCGCCTGCAACTTTTCAGCGAGCAATGAACAACGTTCTCAGAGGTCTCCACAACATTCATTGTATGGTGTATCTTGATGACGTCATCATATTTTCAGCCAGCTTACAGGAACACATACATAAATTAAGAACAGTTTTTCAGCGACTTAGAGACTCAAACTTAAAAGTACAATTAGACAAAACCGAATTTTTATGTAAAGAAGTTCTCTACCTTGGCCACAAGATTACAGAAAATGGCTTGCAACCAAATGATGATAAAATTCAAGCAGTCCTGAAATATCCTTTACCAAAAACCACAACTGAAATCAAGAGTTTTCTTGGCCTTATCGGTTATTATCGCCGATTCATAAAAGACTTCGCTAAAATCACAAAGCCGCTGACAAATTGCTTAAAAAAACGTAATAAAATTGTAATAGATCAACAATATATTGACGCCTTTCAAAAGTGTAAGGAACTATTAACAAATGCACCTCTTCTACAATACCCAGATACAGAAAAAACCTTTATCCTAACGACCGATGCTTCACAAATAGCCTTAGGTGCTGTACTTTCTCAAGGCATAGTAGGCAACGACTTACCCGTTGCTTACGCGAGCAGAACCCTCACTGAAACTGAATCTAAATATAGCACGATTGAACGTGAGCTTCTAGCCATTGTGTGGGCTATCAAACATTTCCGCCCCTATCTTTATGGGAAGAAGTTCATTATTTACACAGATCACCGCCCTTTAGCGTGGCTGCATTCTCTTAAGGAACCCAGTAGTAAACTCACCCGTTGGCGGTTAAATCTCCTGGACTACGACTTCGAAGTAGTCTACAAAAAAGGGAAACAAAACTGTAATGCTGATGCTTTATCTCGTATTAAAATTAACGCATTATCCGATAAAGAATCCATGAAAGTAAACTGTGATAATAAGGAGATACAAAAACGATTGCGTCGCGATTCACAAGACTCGAGAACAATTTCAATTACTGACTCTGAACATACAATCACTATTTCAGACATAGATTCGCAAAAATCCAATGAATCTTTCGAAAAAGTTACAAACCCGATTCCATCTCTTTCGAGTAAATCTGAAACTATACATTCAGCACAAGACCTTGAGTCACACGGTATTCCTATTTTAAACGAAGCAATTGATTCGAAGCCTAACCAAATATTAATTTTCCAATGGTATAAAAACAGCATTCAAGTTCGTGACGTGTCCCGTGAAAAACAAAGAATCTTAGAAGTTTTTCTACCCATAGATAATGAAAATTTAATCAAACAATTCCTGAAAGAATACATAAAACCCAAAAAGAAATATTTTATATATTTCGAAAATACGGAACATCGCAAACAATTCAGCAACATGGTAATTAGGCTTTTTAAAGGTGGATCAATTCAATTTTATGAGTGTACGGAAAGAATCGTTTTTATTAACGATGAAAATGAACAGAAAGCCATTATTCTGAAATTTCATCTCGGAAAAACCTGTCACAGAGGTATTCAAGAAACTTTTACACACATCAGGCGACACTTCTTTTGGAATAACATGAAAGAAACTATATCAGCAGTAATTAATTCTTGTGAAGCCTGTAAACAAATGAAATATGACCGAAAGCCTTTGAAACCATATTTACAGTTAACTCAAACGCAAGATGCCCCATTCCAGGAATTATTTATAGATATATTTAGTATCGAAGGAAAAACATACCTCACCTTAGTTGACGCTTTTAGCAAACTAGGACAGGCGATTGAAATTCCTAGTAAAGGCACACCTGACGTTATCCGCGCACTAATAAAATACTTTTCATTTTACGGTATACCTAAGAAAATAAGCTGCGACCCTGGTACTGAATTCAACAACGATCTATTGAAAGAAATGATGTCACTCTATAAAATCCAAATACATATCGGCACGCCTAGGAACCCTAATTCAATGGGAATAGTTGAACGTTTTCATTCCACCTTAATCGAAATTTACAGACTGGCAAAATACGAACAACAATGTACCGACGCCGCATCTATTATGACCTACTCTATCATGGCATATAATAATGCGATTCATACTGTAACAACTTTAACACCGTTTGAAGTAGTGTTTGGCCATGTAGATTCTGAAAACCCATTCAATATAGACTTCGAGAAACAATACTTGCAAAAATTAATTAAAGACCACGCCAAAAGAATAAAAGTTTTATACAAATACATATCTGATAAAATGTTAACGTTTAAGGAAAACTCTAGAGAAAAACGCGGTGGCGAATCCGACGTCCCGTTACCAGAAGGGAAAACCATTTTCACAAAATTAATAAACACTCGCAGAAGTAAGGACAAACCTTGTTTTGAAAAGGCCATAGTTACAGGAAAACCTGAAAGAAACACCATCCCTATTACAATTAGAGGTAAACACAAAAAGGTACCAATTAAAAACATAAAACGACCTTCAAAGGTGGTGCTTAGTGATCATGATGACACTCACGAGCCCCAGTTTGGGCCTTCAACTTCAAAAGGTTGAAAACAATTCAGGGATCCGTAAGACAGGGAACATCCTTCATCAAACAGGATAACTGGCTTATTTTAAGGTATTAGATTTGAATGGCCTACTAATGGAATTAGAATATAACAATAGGAAATATAGTAATTTTAGTAAGATAGTAAGTGATGATAAGCCTTAGTTTAAAGAATTTTTAGGAATTAGGGAACAAGTAGAGTATTTGCAAAGAATAACGACTGAAAAGATTAGGCAAATAATCCCTTCACACCTAGGACGAAGAGGAATATTGAACCCTTTTATTAAAATTATAACTGGAAACTTAGATCAGGAAGATGCTCAACGATATGAACAGTTAATAAATCAATTAGGTACTTAGTCAACAAATTTTAAACAAACATGCGTTTAATAGTTGTTTCCAAAATGTTAGATGGACTCATTAATTCATCAGAAATATTACACAATAACTCAAAATTATGGACGAAAGACTAAAACGTGTAGAAAAAAAAAAATGTTAAAAGACATAAGTACTAAAGAAAATAATGCAGTATACTCTACATATGTTTTAAGTTTATATAATCTTTTTGTAAGTAATTTTAGAACGCTTTATATAAAAAATAAGATAATTAGAAATTGCTTTGGCTTTCACCAAAACCAATGTTTTACACATTTATTACAGATTTTAATTTATATATCACAGTCAGAAAATCTTATGTATCCACCCACTTGGGATAATTTAGTTAAATTAGAAGATACGATTAATGTTAAATCATACATGATAGACAGGAAAATAACTTTTGTATTAGAGGTAGCTTTAATAACCAATTCAACTTATAGTTATAATAAAATGTATCCCTTACCTATCTTTCATGACCCTAAAAACCTAACCTTAATAATCATTCCTAAATATCCCTATATCCTGGTGAAAGGTGTAACATACTTACCGCTTATACAGCCTTGCAAACAAGTCTCTGAGGAAAATTTATTATCTCTGCACACAAGAAAACAGGGGCACCGTATCCTGAAACGACATGCATTGAGGAGCTGATGACCTTCAAGGAAAACCCATCCCACTGTTACCAGAATACAGTAATTATAGAAGAGAAAATCTGACATCAGAACGTATCCCATCCATTAAACTGCTGGAGTTACAGCCACCAGTGAACTTTAAGGAAAATCAGAATCCAGTAAACATACAAGGAATGGACCTTAGTGACCTGCAACACATGTCTTACATGCCGAAACAACTTAACAGAGAAAGTGATAGTGAAATGGGCAATTCAGTGAAAGTGAAAAGCATTAGTTTAGGCACTCTTTTATTGTATTTTGCTAATTGTTGTGTTTTTTATAAAAAATAAGATTATTAATATGTTGCAGTGGCGAAATAATCAGAATTTGCATGTGCAATCCCCTGATAATTTCGCTCTTAAGGAGGGAGGAGTTATATAATCCCGTGTGTCACCACCATAGGATAATTATATTTTATATAAACAAAAACCCTTGCAACATAGTAGTACAAAGATCCTTTATATTTCAATAGCCGAAGTGCTGTTACATGATTTACGAACCACTCTTACATGATTTACGAACCACTCTTAATTCTTACTAAGTAACGTTTCCTTGTAGAGCGTGAGAACAATGTGTCAGCACAACGGTCACGTAGGCCTTTAAGAATAGGATATAAATATAATAGAATACTTGTAATATTTAGTATTAAACGGACCTCAAATCGGACCGGTTGTATTCATTTTAACTTTAAGTTTTTAAAAACCCTTTTTCGCGGACCCACTACTTGACTATGTACACAACACCTGTGTGTACAATCAGAAAACAACAACGGGGAACTCCAAAAACTTTTATAAACTAAAATATAATTCGATCCACACAATTAAAACCTAAAACTGCAAATAGATAATGGCGAATAATGGTTATAACTTACTTTTGAGGAAACATTTTTAGTCTGTGATAGTGGGTGTACTTTAATTAAAACGTTTTATCGCCTCTTCTACTGTTATTTTTGCGTTATCAATCATCATTTAAAAGGAAACATCGACGTTTATCAGTAACACATTGTAGAAGTGTTAGTACCGGTTATAAATTAGTACTATTTAAAATTTTAATCAAATATAACTGTAGTTTTTCTACTTAGTTTAGAGGATCAACTTAGGAGTTGAAACTTCAACTGCTTTTGTGCATTTTATCTGACGACAAATATATTATATGAGTCTTAATAACTAAATAAATCAAAACTTCACAAAAGGAGGTTATCAATTTGATATTGTTGGAAAGATTTGTATATATCTTTCGAACTTAAAAACATACAAGTTTCAATTCATTATAATAATACCTAATACAATTTTATTTCAGATACTTTAGACATAAACACATTAATATTTCTTTCTCATTTTTTTAGCAATCTATGTGCACTTTTTTGGTAAAGACCTCCTCCAAATCCTTCCTATCTGCACTGCGCCATGTACCAACTGCTGTTTCTCTAATTTGGTCTATCCGCATTCTAAATTGTCTTTCTGTTTTTTTATTAATTGTACCTTAGGCACTAGTTTAGTACTTTCTTGCTCCACTTTTCTGTTCCTCTCGCCATGTGCCCCGCCCATTTCCAGTTTATTTTATTTATTTTTACTGTAACATCTGCTACCTTAGTTGTTCTGAGTACTGTACTATTTATTTTATATATTCTCTTCTTCCCTATCAAACATTGTTTCATCAATTCTTCAATTAAATCGGTTTAAACATAGGTAACTCAATAAAAGTTCTTGTCAGGTATATGAAGTGGGTTTAATGTTTCAAAATTTATGTAAGCATTTTGTTCTATATTTCAGAACGAAAGCTATCATTACAAATTCGGACACTGTAAACAACAATTTAAGGGCACGTCTCAAGATCGCGTGAACCAAAATTAACATTTTGACGAGTCTTCAAGCGAGGCTGACGACAAAATAATTGCCGTCAAGGGAAGACAAGCTGCCGAATCTTGACAGAATACAGCCTATTTAAATTTATTTTATCTCCTTTATTCATAACAAATAAATCAGTCTAATTAGACCGCTATAACTTAAGTATTCATTCGTCCCGTTTTACCGTAGCGAAAAGACAATTTGACAGAAAGAGACGAAAAAGTACATTCGTTTTATTTATAAGAATGTATACTACAATTGGCATAACCTGAAGAGATCTTATATTCTATTTATAAAGTAATAAAAATAAACATCGAAGTTCGTAAACACCCAAATTATTTTCGTCATTAGTAAGATTACTTAATTGCCCACGTTACGCCAAAAACATGTTCCAAGAGAAAGTAATTAGTATTGTTGAAAACGATTTAAACAACCAATTTTATTTTTGAACTACTAAGGACGTGCCAGATGTGAAAAAAAAACTACGCGATTGAATAGTAAGTGCTGGTAGCACTTTAGCACCCAAAAATGTATGTCTACTAGCCTTTTGACAAAAAAAGATCACTGATCAAAGGCTGTACCACTGGATTGATATCAGAAAATATTTCGATTTAACAAAAAGCTAACGATTGTACTTTAAATAATTAATTAATGATAATGTTCGCAGTAATGAGTCTCGTTAACACTATCGATTTTCAATGTTTTATGTTCACTATGGTTGATATTTTCATCACATGGTAATAATATATTTAATAGGTTGTATACCTACTGTTTTATAATTTCACTCAAATGTATCGCTTACAAATGGCGCCATCTTTGAATAATTTTTTTTTTCACTTCATTAAAACTTAAAAGAAATATATATAGGGTAATTCCGGGGGAGATGGCCCTAGTAACTATAAAACTGTATTATGAAGGAATTATGATGAATAAAACAGTGAATTCGTATAGAACATAAACTTTATTTATTATTCTTATCAAATATTAACGATACATCACTTTAGACAACGCTAACAATATAATTTTAAACTTTAAAAAAAAACTAGGACTGGCGATCTCTCACCGAGTGCCCGGGGGAGATGGCCATAGTGTTCGGGGCTACTAATACATAGTAGTACTTTTTTTACCTTTCCCGTTGCCCTTGAGATCTTTTAACAGGAGTTAAAAAAAGGATTTTTTTCTTATTGCCGCAGTGAGAACACATGTCATCAAACTCGGTAAAATTTTCGTGCACCCAGAGCATACAAATACTGCATTGTATCCAATCTTCAAATCTTCATTCTAGAAATATGTCAGAGGTTATATAGGCGGATTTTTGTGACATATAAACCACTGAAACTGGAGGCAGCCCATCTTCTTTCATCTATTTTATTAAATATTAAAAATAAATTTAAATTTGGGCATACAATTTTATGGCTATCTCTCCCGAAAATACTATGGCCATCTATCCCTATTGACCGGGTGAGATGGCCACAGGGCGTAATAAAATCAACATCTCAATTATGGAGTTAATTTATCAGCTAGCAGGCTAGAACACGAGAAAGTTCTTTACTTCACGCAGATATCACGAAAACGTACAAAACTGTCCAAACTTATTTTTGACCACTTAATGTGTCAACCCCTTAGTTTAGATCTAACGTGTTAATAAAAAACAAAGTCAAATTACTTACTTTTGCCTATTTTTTTTGCAAAACAATTCACTGTCACTTGTTGCCGGTCCCGACATGAATGGAAATAAATAAAAAGTATTGACATCTATGAATTAATACTCGAACTTTTTTCTATTGGCCATCTCTCCCGTACGGCCATCTCCCCCGGAATTACCCTACACTTATTCGAAATAAGTAATCGGTAACCTATTTAGACCAGAGCTCTTTTTAAATTTTTTATAACAAACAGTTCAACAACAAGTATTTTTTTTGTTCTTTTTAGTCTAGGGCATTATTTATAATTAATAGGATTGATCCTATGATGACATTTATATATTTTATTAGTCTTAATTACTAAATAAATTAGCCGACCTCACAAAAGGAGGATATCAGTTTGATCTGTATGTATGTGATAACGTTGGAAATAATATTTGATTTGATTTTATTTAAATTAAATGGACTAGCGTTAGATCAATTTTGTCATAACCAGTTTTGTAATAAATATAGTTTTAACTAATTCGAATGTTTCATTTTTAGATCTCAAATGCGCGATGATTAAAAAATATATGATAAAGAGCGTACCAATTCTTAAAAGGCCGGTAACGCACATGCGAGCCTTCTGGCAATGTGAGTGCCCATGGGCGGCGCTATCACTTAAGATCAGATGAGCCTCGTATTACAGAAAAAAAATATCAATGGATAATCATCAGCAGGGCGCGAACAAAAACATCACCGGAAGGGGGCATGCGCCACGAACGGGCCAAAGCTCACCCCTCTCGAGGGAGTGTGCAGCACACACCACCATTCGCCTAATATTTAATTTCATTATTAATTCTGTGACTGGTAACACCTCATAAAAATGTCAACTCCAGTGTACTTACTAAAAAGCACGGTTTAAATTCAAAGTGTTGTGACCGTATCCAAATGTGCACCATTGTTTATGCAACATCAATTCATATTTGCACGTTTATATAAAAATTGCTAAATAGTATTGTCATAAATAAAACACTTATATAAAATAATCGAATCAATTACGGGGATGATCCGTATTACATACTAAACACGACGCAGTTACAATGCCTACACTTACAGATAAATTCTCAATGGAATGATTTATTTGGTTTACACGAGTACCTACGACAAATTAACAGCGCTAAAAAGGGAAACATAGTAACTTCACCTTTAATTAGATAATAGAGTTTTAATTTTCATCTATAACCACTTTCTTTCGCCCTTGATTTGAGAACTGGCAGTAAATGTAAAATTAGAAGCATTAATATGTATTTCTTTACTGACAAGTCATAAGTGTACATTATGTTACCTATGTGATTAAATTATTTTTTTTTCTTAAGAAATAAACATTAACTATCTATACATTCACTAACAGTCACAAAAGAACCAACATCTTCTAAACCTGTCCTATGCTGATACCGAATGTATTCTTCAGTCTTCTTGTGCAACAGTAGTTTAAAAATAAATCATATTTCAAATGGAAGAGAATTATCTATTTCTTATAGTAGTTTAGTAACGGTTATTATTATTTTCTACGATTAACATTATTTTTCTTTTTTTGCGTCTGAGGCGGAAACTAACAGTTGTGGTCGCTGGCAGAATGACCAGGGCAAGGTTACCACCACAACACACACACACACACACATTACACACTTAAATGTACCTTATTCCTTATTTTTGATTATTATTATTTGGTGTGTATCTGTGTGTGTTTCATTAGTAATGTTGTTTAAGAGACTGGCTGCCCACGACACAGGGAATCCTATTGGACTTTCATTTTCAACTATACATCCTTTTTTATTATGTGTAATAATGTTTTTTTTAATAAGCTTCCAAGTATTAATCATACCACTATATATATTATGTTACATACATTCATCAAGATAGTATAAGTAATACAGTATGAACGTGTATAAAAATTGCACTTATATCCAATAAGTATTTATTAGGTCTTATAACGTTTGAGATTAGTTGTAAGAATCGAGAATAATGATGAATTGAATCAATGACGCGGTAATAATGCTGTGTAATCCTGCGCAGGGCAATTTATTACAAGTTGTAAGTACGTAGGCCAACGAGAAAACATCCTTCCGACACGCAATTGTTATAATATATTCGTTATTCTGAATAAAAATGAGGAATATGTCTGTATTTGTGAATGATTTATTCAAGAGTGAGGGACTATGTAAACATTGGCCCAGACGTGCGAGACACCTCAGGAAGCTGATAAATTTTCAAGGTTAATTTATAATAAAATATCAATAAGTTGAAATGCTTTTTAAATAATCTATTAAAAATCCTGCAAGGACAGCGTTGGCTGACAAGTAAACTAAATTAAGTCGCATTGTATAGGAACATTTACTTATCCTTTAAAATTTATATGCGAACTAGCAACCTCGGCGAACTCCGTTTCGCCACCAGATGGCTTCGTTTTATGTAACATTTCGTTTGGTGATCCCGCTTTTCGGTTGAAATTTTTCCTGAATTTTCTGAGTCCGAGACCTTTCCAACGAATGCAAAACCGTGGAAATCGGTTCGTGCGTTCTGGAGTTATAGCGTCAGGAAGGAAAACCCGACTTATTTTTATATAGTAGATGTATAATAAATAATAAACCTGTTTATTTATGACGACTTCATAATGTTGACTGGAAGCCCGTCATCCCGAAGTTCATTTTATACCTATTTAATTATTATTCTGTTATAACTTTAATTATGTTAAAATGTTTTTAGTCTTTAAATAAGGCTGTCACGCGTTTGACCTTTAAAAACGTCCTTGTATTAGAAAATTATGACTCCCACATGTATGTCTGTGACACGGGGAAGACATAATTTCAATAGATTTATTGATAGGTGAATAACACTAGCTATATTGCCACGTAAATGAAAATGTGTTGTGTTGAATCGATGGAATTAATTTCACTGTATGTATTTGCAAATAACAGAGAGAGACGATAAATAAAACTTGAGGTAGGACACGGTACAAGGGCATTCATATATCGATCTATCATTTTATATCAAATCTAGGCCAGTAGGAATAAATACATACATGTTGACTAAACTACAACTATATATTCCAATATAAAAACGTATCCTTGAAATGCCATAACGCGTAAATTCCAAGGAAACATTGAGAGAAAAGCGTTCCATAGCCGATTCAACAAAGAAACTGCTCACATACATAATATGTTTATGTTGCAATGTAAACACGTGATAAAAAAAAACTCGTCCATATCATTCGCCAATGCAGGCGGATTACGGATTAAAATAGCCGAACGAAATAACGACTAATGGACTGTAACTTGTTTCTTGTTTGTCAATAACAAGCAATGGATAATTATTTATGTATTGAGGCGCGCAGGGTATCACCCAAGCAGTATGGATCCTATAAGTATCGTTCTTTAATTGTTTTATTTCACTCACCGTTATGTTATAGAAACATTTTGTTGACATGACGCTGTTACAAAAATGAAAAAGTAGGTAGATGGATGTTGTAGGTAGGTAATACGTAAGTGTTTATTAATAAGCGTCAAGTAATTAGCACTTTTCTACAGATGGCAGCCATTTTAATTGAATCATGTACTTTTATTATCAAATGTTTGTGATACATAAATACATACTTTCTATACACCGGAGCCGAGAGCATTCGCTATCCATAATACCTACTCACCAATAGCCCACAAGTGCGCGACGTTTTTACTCAGTTACTATGCAGATAAATATAAAAAAAACTTAAGGAAATCAAGAGTTTAGTCCATTAATACAAATAGAATGCGATGTTACAACTAATAGCCCAATTGGCCTAACTGCTATGTGATTTTTGCTGCATAATTTTCAAGGGCACTTCAATCTACCAACTTCTGTAACCAGTATGGAGAGACATAGAAGCAATTTTTGCGATTTCCACAAAATTCATGAATGAAACTGACATAGGTGGAACTGAAAGCTATTTCAAATAATTGTCTATTTAATATAATTAATACAGTAATAATAGAAAATACTTACGAACTCGGCAGCGATACGTGTATCACACACATGACGTCATTTGACGCAGCACAAACCCGAATTATAAAGGAAAATTTACTGTTAACGAGATGAAAATAGCACTATGATGAACTATGCACTCGATTTTATTAGATACAATACAAAAGTTAAGTCATTACGAGTGATTTAGGACATTTTATAATATTTATTTATTGTCACTAACTCCAGTTTTGACAAGATGGTCGCGCACCGACTGTTTTGCTTTGCTTGTCAGGTCAGCTGATACGAAACACAGTTTTCAGTAAGAGACTGACAAAAGCTATCTGTCTTTGTTTATTTCGCGGTTCTTCGATATATGAAGAACGAGACAGCCTGCTCATTACTCGCAAATTGAAAACACTGGAACGCAATAGACGTCATTTTTTGTTGCACTTATGAATACAAAAGGAAAACACTAAAATAAAACTTTTATCCGTATAAGATGAATTGAAAACCCTAAGGAAATTATAGATATTAAATATCTATTTCATCATATCGTATAATCATTATCAGTTTAGGTATTTTTAGACATAACAAAGCAATGTTTACGGAACTACTAGCGCCATCTAGTACGAAACGTCTAAAGCTCGATAAGAAAGGTAAATTTATTATCAAACGAAAATGTGTTATGTTCTTGTTACACTACAATCAGTGTTATATATAATAATTATCTTTGATCCTAACTAATATCATAGCTTTAAAAAAGTTATTGAGCTTAAAATTTGAAAATTTCATTTTTCGTATTTGAACACCATTCCAATGGTATTCTATAGATGGCAGCAGTACATTTTTTTTAATAATTATTATGACGTTTTAAGACAAAACAGTTTTACCAAATTAAATTTTAAAGTGTAAATTTTAATATCTGTAACTGCATGTGTATCTGTGCTACGGCAGAGTCGAAATAAATAAACAGTTTTAATTATTTTTTTGTTAAAAGTTTATAGATATGTTTTATCAAAATTGGTTAAGCAAGAAAATTATTCTTGTTTTTGAATGCACTGGTCAAACGGGCATGAGGTGCATCTGACGTAAAACATCTTGAAAAGCTAATAAATCGCATTGGAAATCAAACACTAAGACAAATTTCTTGTTAATTTTACAATGACAAGCTTCGAAGTACTTTCCATACAATTTGTTTACCAGACGAATTCAATTCGATGTCTGTCTCGTGCAGCGCTGCTTTCCTTTAGACATTTTTTTTTATCGTTACTATTCGCTCTATATTTTACCCATTATCGAGGCTGGACATACTATATTGGCTCGTACACGTATCGTATTTACCCCTTAGTTAAATAAAGATAGTGGAAAAATATCATTACAAAAGGCTTTTTAATTTAATTATTATTATTAACTCGGTAATAAAAAAAAATTCGCTAGCATTATCTTTTTAAAAAGGACTTTAATGACATCATCTAACCACAAAGGGCGAGGTAGTTCTTTTAATATTTCAGTAGCCCTGATGTCACTTTCTCAAAATTACGTGGTACGTAACTTAAAATTGGCGATGAGCGGAGAGTTTATTGCCAGTTCTTCTCGTAAACTTTACGCCCTTTTGAGAAATGGCAGTAAATATAAATTTAAAACGATAGATTGTTTAGAGATTCATAAGTGTACATTACGAAATAAATCATATTTATAAGCCATATTTGTAAAAAAATGGGTTTAGTTGCTAAATAAAACAATAAAAAAGGTTCACGTTTCTTTACTCGACACCAAATACACATTTAATTGATTTATATGTATTATTTACAAAAAGTGTTATATACAATTTTGTACATTTACTTAACAATTAAGTTTTATTTTATCTCAATCTTAAATAAAAGACAAACAAGATAATTGTTGTTTTATTATTAATAAATTAAATTTAAATTGACGCTGTTTTAAGAATGATGTTTGCTTTATGCCTTTTTGAAAAAAACCTTAAAAACGTAATTCAAAAGTTCACTTTTGCATTATACATATGTTGATATTATCACAAATAGTAACCTCTATCACCTTCTAACGGGAATACGTCGTTAAAATCTTTCAGGGCGAAGATATTTATGTGCTTTTATCTAGCTTATTAAATTGAAATAAGAGAAAACCTTTAATAATAAGGTTTAAAAAAAATAAAAATAATAGTAAAATTTGTTTTGGTTTCATTTGACACATTGAAAAAGACACTAAGAAAACAGATAGACAATGACATCAGTTTATGGCTGATAGTTTCAAGTAAGAAGTTTACATCATCAATAACCCTTTAGGTATATTTCAATTCAAACCCAATATTAACTGTAATATTTTGTTGATCTTTTACAACATTAATAGAAATCGTATACATTCAATTACAAATCTTATTAAGCCTAATTAATTAAATTGTTTCACAACCGCGGGAAGGAAGTTAAGGCTAACACAGAGCAGATTAAAGTTTATTTAACGTAACGCCGTGGTTATTCAATTGGTTTATTTTATATGTAACATCGCATACACAAATGTAAGCACAACCTTAAATCTCATTAGATCTGCTTGTCTGTGGTAGCCCTACTAAGTATATTAGGTGGTTAAGCGATATCATAATCTCTATTACACAGACAATTTTACAACAATTTTTACACCAATCAATATTTTTTACATATGTACAGTTTCCAGTATTAAAATAGACACTCATTTCTACAATCTTTTCGATTTATTCGAGAAGGAAATATGTTTCTTGGTGCCAATTGCAATTTAGAATAAACTAGAAGAAGATTAGTTGAGTCAGGAAATTGTTGAAGCTAGCTGCTTAAACCTCTAACATGAAACTTCAAAAATTGAAACGCTACAACCGCTACTGTGTTTCAACCGGGAATCAATCCTGATACCTCAGCCGTAACCTCACTTTATAAAACTTTTGAGCCTCAATATTAATTAAATTCTATTAAAATCAAATTAATTGGGAAAATTACTATTACGTAGTAGTTTTTTCCCAAGTTTGAAGTGTTCCCGTGACAATTAGTATTAAAAGTGTACAAAATGTAAAGCTCGAGTCATTAAGTACGTCAAACTATTAATACGGCAATTACATTCAGCTCCAATACGAAAGAATCACTATCCCATTCATCTATTTTCACATTTATCACAATAGTAAAATACTCTTCTATTATAATTACGTGGGCTGAATAGTTCGTAGGCTGACACATAGATGGCGCTACTAGTATTATATGGATTGAACGTTCAAGAGACATATGTATAAATTTGACAACTGTCGTTCTCTTAGTTTGTGAGAGTAGGTGTGTAGTATTTTTAGGGAAGGAATGTTTAAAAAACGAATAAAAAGGAATTTCGTGTGTTACTAAAGCATTGCTTTTTTGGCAAAAAAGTACTATTGAAGCCAAGGCATAAACATTAGTCGGACTCAGCACTAGTAAAATCAACCGTACAGAACTGGTTTGCTAAGTTTAAACTAGGCGAAATGAGCACCGAGGACTATGCATTGTTATCGACGAATATATCAAAAAAGTCCACAAAATAATTTTGGATAAGCAAAAACTGAAGTAGATAGGTGAGACCCTAAAGATATCAAAGGAACGTGCTGGACATATCCTATTTTGAAATGTGAAGGTGGGTGCCGTGCGAGCTCACAATCGACCAAAAAACAATAACGAATTGATGATTCTGAGCAGTGTTTGAAGCTGTCTGAAGAAGTGAATGTGACAATGGATAAAACAGGTCAACATAATTTCACACAGAGTCCAATCGACAGTCAGCCGACTGCACGTGATGTACCGACTCCTAATCTTGGAAAGTCGCCAAAGGCTGGCAAGGTGATAGCATAAATATTTTGGGGTGCGCATGGTATAATCATATTGTCGATTATCCAAAAAAGGGAAAATTCATCAACAAGCGTTTAAAAGACATCATTGCGGAAAAACCGCCCCATTTGAAGTAGAAGAAATTTCTTTTACATCAAGACAAGGCACCGTATCACAATCAAAAAAAAACGTTGGCATATTACATAAATTGGGCTTCGAATTGCTTCCGCATCCACCGTATTCTCCAGATTTGGCCCCTTGCGACTTTTCCTGTTCTCAGATCTCAAGTGAATGCTAGCTGCGGTGTTGAAATGGCCGAAACTGAAGCCTATATTAAGGCTAAAGACAAAATATCGTACTATAAAAATGATATCGATTTTTTTTATTACCGCTTTAATCGTTGTGTCGCTCTCGAAGGCATTTATTAATTAATCAAGGAGTTTTTCTATGTTAGCCTACGACGTTATCAGCCCGCTACTTGAAAAAAATGAAATTTAATTCTCTACTACATGCTTTAAGAACAATACAGAATTTTCCTAAATGCCTTACGAAATTCTGGATTAAAGATTGTATAAATCACTGGATTGAGAAAGGAATTGATGTAGCCAAGCCAAGTTGTTAGGATGAAGGCGGTGACACCCGGTGAGCAGCTCCATCCGAACTTGGTGCAGAGAGCATCCAGAACTGAGCAGGTAAAGAATGGGGCCCAGCAGAAGAGGAATACCCCTGAAAATAGTATACAAAATTATTGCATGGTAAAAACTATTTTGTGTAAACATAACCAGTAATTGAATACAGCCATTTTGGTGTCTATAAATTTAGTTCTCTAGTAAAATACACATTTTACTACACACATATTATTTATTAGTATAATAGTATTGTGAGGTAAGCTTTTGTGCATTCCAAACTGACAGAATAATGTATCCGATTATCGAAGCTTTGTAGGGCAACTATCATTAAACCATGTCGATATCAAGAGTCATGGAGATAGTATAATGAAAGAAAAGACTCTGTCTTTCTTATATATATGTCAACAAACATTTCACATATACCTGCTTAAATACTATAGACTTTAGCCGTTGCGTGAATAATAAGTACATGCATGGTCAATTTGTAAGAATATCTTGGACGTTATCTCAAACTCAAGATGAACATGAGGAAACATACGCTTCTCAATGATATCATTAGGACCATTCAACCATGAACACGTACCTAATACAATAGCAAGTGTCTGAGTAGCTTTCTTCTCTTTCTTGGCGAAGGATTTGGCTCTCATTTTTCCAGCCCTGTTCGCTTTGAAGATGGTAAATCTCGCTGCAGATGCTGCACTTCTGAACCTTCGACGTGGAGTCGATATTAACGAGCTGTTGCTTATCCGGCTCAACTTTTTTCTGTAAATTTATATAAAAAACATTTAAAATAAGTTTGGGAAAGTAATCAAAAACGTTTAGAATATTAACCCTCCAGGAGTTCCATTGAGAGATAATTAGATTCGTTAAATCATTATGACAAGACCTCAAATAAACGCGAATTTATTACACTACTGACTGACTTACATATTCGTATCATATAGAGCAGTGTTGGCCTAGTAGCTTCAGCGTGCGACTCTCATACCTGATGTCGTAGGTTCTATAACCGACTGTGCACCAATGGACTTTTTTTCTACGTAAGGAAAACATCATGAGGAAACTGGGTTACCTTAGGCATAAAAAGTCGACGGCGTGTGTAAGGCACAGGAAGCTAGATTGACAATTGATAATGAAAAAGATTCAGAAATCTGAGGCCCAGACCTAAAAAGGTACCACAGATTTTTTATTATTATTCAGATCATATACGTACTAGATATTATATATTTGATTTGGTATAGTTATGTCAGATAATGCTTTAACTTTTATTTCTTTTTATTTAATTTCTGCGCTCCAATATTTCGTTTTAAGTTTTCCATACAAATTTTCGTTCGAATCAAGTTGAGGCATTTAAAAAGTAATGAATATTCATAAGTAATTGATGAACAAATGACACTTCGTTGTTATGCTAATAATATTGAAATCAGAAATATACATAATGATGAACCGTTTGTTCTCTCACCCGTAAATTATAAGCCAAGGGTTGAAATTGGGCATTTTCATCTACAGGTTCTTTGGTTGGCTAATTTTTATTATTTTTTTATACAGATATTTTGTAGTAGTTTATTGCTCTCTGGATGAATATAATATTTTGACAAATTCAGCAATAATAATTTTGTTTACTGCTTGTCATTACAGTAGGATAAGCTTAGGTTTGTATTTCTTTGTGTCTAGTAACTAAAATGCATTACATCAATATTTATTATTAAAACTTTCGTTTTGTGTTCGCAAAGCACCATACACAGCTTCATACTAACAATTAAATATATATGAGTTTCGTTTTATGAAAATAAAATACACTTAAAAATATAATAATTCGGCTTCCTTCAAGAAAATAGCGTACCAATTTTTGAAAGGTCGGCAACGCACTTCTGCCAATGTGAGAGTCCATGGGCGGCGGTATCATTTAACATCAGATGAGCCTCCGTTTGCCTCCTATTACAGAAAAATCTTACAAAAGAAATTACAGTTAGATATAAGTATTACTTTTAAATTCATGATATTGTATAAAACATTTGGTAAGATTATATTAAACGTAAAGCAATTAGTATTGGCTACAAGAGCTACTTAATCTGATGGGATGGCGAATAACTCTGATTACCATTTCAAAGCTCAGAAAACATTTTAAAGCACTTATCTCGCTGATTGTACGCCCAATTAGGGGATATTATGTCTGAAGTGGCCAGATGTCGTACATTTTTCATGCTGATGGAACTGACAGTTTTTATACTAGAAGAAATTATTTGAGATTTTCGTAATGATTAAACGCAAACTAACAACGAATTTCTTGTGTGAATAAAGCATTGATTTTTGACCAAAAACATACAATTGTGTGTGATGAAATTGTCATTTGCTTCGTTTGTTAGTAAATAGTGTGATGCAACTGCGGGGGCGGGAGCCGGTCGAGCGTGTGATGTGCTAACGTCTCGTTCATTCGCCTGGGGTCAATGACCATACCACGTTTCCGTAGCTGCACACTTTTATGAAAATAATATTTTATTAAAAATTAAAAATAAATCTTTTTGCTTTGCTAGCTTTATAAAAAAAAATGATTTCAATGTTAGCCTACGAACTTTTCAGTCCACCTAATACACAACTGCTCGACCTTAGTCACTGGGGCTTTCGGGTCAGCCAGTCAGTGGTTAGACTGGTCGGGGATCCTCGTTGGAGGAACAGTACAGCATCCTTCCTCCACGACTTTACATATATGAAGTATGTATTTGGAAAACTCAGCAAAGTTTTACATATGCTACTAATTTAAGATTGGTTCTTTGGAATTAATATTGTCTAAACTAACATTTTCATAAAGTACTCAACAGGAGCCTACATATCATGTAATAAATTCCTGTAAAAGAAGAATAATTTGTAAACGACCTTAAGGAGCCAGAAAATAGGGAACAGTTCGCAAATGCTTTTGAAAACTTTTAATGTTAAATATCTTACTTCAACTCAGGTTTCTTTGGTACATCAATTCGCCTTTCTTCTTTCTTCTCTTCACGGTGGGGTGAAGGAGGGGGTGAATGTTCCTTCTCCAAGTCCATATTGGAGGGAACATAGCCAGAGTCGTTATTTGTGTTGGGATCTATCATTGGTATTGGTGATGCTAGATTGGCCATTATTCTGAAAGAGATGACTTTCATTTTGTATTCTGCTTTTGATTACTTCAATTAATAAGATTAGCTATTTTTTATTGATTGTTTTTATAAGTAAAGAAACGCACAGGTTTTGAATATATGAAGAAAATAAATAAAAAACATAATTTTCGATAGACCCTTGAGAAATCGCACACAAATTTTATATTAAATGTAAATTATAATTATTACTTACAGACCAGTCTCTTCGACGACAGCGGCTAGCATGAACCGCGCCGACCTAGTTCTCGCCAACTCTTCAACATATTCACCCATCTCTGTTTTATCGTAGCTATACAAGTATACAATGAAATTAATTTTATTTTATGCTTTTACATCGCTCGAACGGTTAAAGAAAACATCATGAAGAAACCGGCTTGCCTTATACCTAAAAAGTCGACGGCGTGTGTCAGGCACTGGAGGCACCAGGTGATCAGCACCTGCTTGCCTATTATATTGAAAAATTATCATGAAACAGATTCAGAAATCAGAGGCCCAGACCTAAAGACGTTGCAGCGCCACTGATTTATTTATATTATTACCTATATTTTATGTATACACAGAAGTTAGACTAGTTAGATATGTAAATATTATATTGTTTTAAACTTGTCGGTCGTAAAAAGAAAAAAGATTTTTTTAAAGAAAATTGTATAGCTGTCAATCAAATCAAATCAAAAATTGCTAATCAATTTCATGTATTTTAGTAACAAATCTCAAAGATATAGTTCAAACCGGAACAAATACCTAGGAGTCAAACACCCGGCTTGAAAGTATAAAACCAAGAAAACGAAAGCAGTGAAAGATCTTACTTATCATCATCATCGTCATTGCTACCGGAGGCTGTATTGGTCGCTCTGTCTTCTGGTATATTAAACCGATGCCCATGCGCAACGTTCTCAATTATGACAGCCGTTGCGCCTGTTGACACGGCCGAACTGAGTGTCGAAGTCGTTTTAGCTACGCGTTGCTTCTTTGCGCGCTGTCGTATCGCCTGAAAGTAATAGCAGGTTTAGGTATGCTAATAATACGGTTTTGTACGCCTTTGAGCAGTATGGAAGATGGATATATAATTATACTTCTTATTGTACTTAATACATAGAATACATATATGTTCAGAAGTGCAGCGTCTACAGCCAGATTTACCATGTTTAAAGCGAACAGGGCTGGAAAAATGAGGGCCAAATGCTTCGCCAAGAGAGAGAAGAAAACGATACAGACACTTGCAGACATGTGTTCATTAATGGGCATCATGAAATGAACATAAAATGTTTGACAGTTGACAGAGATGAGCATTTTGTATTTTTTTCTTTTATTTTCTTTATAGTATTTCTACTATTTGCTCATAGCAAAGCACATTTTTTCCTTCAGCGTGCCCTTTGAATGATCAACTACGTAACCAACTTAAATAATTACCAAATATAGGTAACTAGAAATTCATAATCACCGGCGGTTCATAAGCAAATGTTTATGAAGCAAGTTCAGCACATCGTCGATATTTCTCTAAAGCTATTAAGTAAACCCCAACAGACGCCTGAATTTCACAGATATAGGAATTTAGATAGAATGTTGTCTTTTTAGTAAATTAGAGTCAACGTTTATGGCAACATTGTGAATGAACGTCATTATAATTAACAATATATCAATCACTTCTTAAAATAATTACGAACGTTATAACTTAGCTATGGTCAAACATTCTAATTACTAATCAATGCTATTTGCAATGTTGGCCTAATGGCTTCAGCGTGCGACTCTCATCATGAACATTTTATCATGAAGGCATGGTAAAATTCAAGAATTTTTTTTGCCTCTTACTTTCTATCTAACACTAAATAATACATCAGGCACTAATATATGTGCCAGATGTATTGAACATAAAGTCAACATACATGAATATTCGAACTTTTTACGTTCGAACTTTCATTTAGATCCAAATACACCCAACTATGTTTAAATTTCCATTAAATATTTAATGTTACTTATTTTACATTAAGTATTCCATTTACTTCTTCCTAAGGGCCTTCTTTCCTAATAGTTTTCCGCATTATTAAAATATAAGTCAATCTAATATCACCGTTTTAATTTCATCTGCCTTTTTCATCACAATTTGACAGAAATCAAAAAGTAGGTTTCTTAAAAGATAGATTTTGGTTTTATGTATTAAGGGTGTAGTTTTTATATGTTTATTACAAATAATTCGTTGAGAAATTTATATAATTGTAATTCTAAGAAGAAGATCGGGAAGACTTGTGTCTTTATTTAGCAGTAAGAATTTTTTTTCTTGATAATATTACATAGTTGTTAATTGTAGTTAGTTTAAGGTTTAATTTCAGTTTTTTTTTGTCTATTAATGTATCTACTTATGTTTTCTGTTTCATATATTTTGTTTATCAATATAATCTTGATCACAGATTAGTTGTTAAAAATAACAACTAATCTCGCGTAACAGCACATTAATAATATTGTTAGGAGCTAGGGGATCAGATAGAAAACGCCGTAGATATCTTAAAGGGTTTATTTTTAAATAAATCAACGAGGAATTTAATTACACTAAAACACAAATTACGTGCCGAAATACATTAATTACGACACTAAATTCTGTCACAATTTTTTTCAATTACACTCACTTCACACGGTACTTTATCACTTGTCTTCACTATTCGCACTTTATCTTATCAAGGTTAGTCTCTTGGAATCGCACTCGAAACTGATTAACTGCTCGAGTTTCGGCTCGCTTATATATCCCAGGGAATAATCTTGAACTATGTCCGAGAACTTTCTAGACGGGATTGGTACTGAGTAGCGGTTGTACTATCCTTATCTGACAATTCTAGAACGTACGTACTCTTTATCTCTTTCGCACATTGCTCCGTCCTCGTCTCACACCTAGAAAGTTCACTCAAACAGTCCTGAAACTATCTTACCTGAAAACTGTACCACAAAAATACACGTGTACACTAAAAAACAGTCTGAAAAATGTTTCAGTCTCCTGAAAACGAGGGTATCTTTATGCAAATTACATTATTCTAATATGTAATATACCCTCTCCTGAAATGGCCAGGCAAGTTTCAGCTTGCTGAAAACGTCTCTAAATTGTTGAAAAATCGGTAATTATTTCAGTCGTCCCATATCAGAAGAACTTAATGTTCCTTTGATTTCAAAAGCAAAATTATACAACAAGCAAACATGTTAAAGAATAATGATGTTCAATGTTGCAAGAGTAATTTCGTCTGTATCTAGGCAAATGTAGGCATATAAATGGTTATATTTTCTTGCCTTATTTCGTTAGACGATAAAGGCTTATCGAACTTATTAGTTATTTAGGTCAAGTGGGACGTTAATAAGATAGAATATTTACTGAATTTGCGTTTCTTATTTCTGAATATAAAGATATTGCAGACCTTAAACATAATTTAAAAAGGACGTAACAAAAACAGGCCTTTAGACATATTACATATTGGAACAAGTGTCATCGCTTTAATAAATCTTCATCGTATAGTACGCCATGTTTTCTTGTATTTTTTAATTATGGTTTAGAACTTATAACTTTTTTAACTCATATTATACGCATTTGCCGTAAGCTTACGGTACCTGCAAGACTGTTATCTAAATCATTATTTAGTTTCAGTATAAACAATAAACTACAAGCTCCCACCTTATCAGAATGCCAAATCATAAAATGAGTTACAGAATAGCAAGGCTGTGCTCCAAATATTAAAAGTAAATATTCTTATTGTTGCTGTCAATTAATCACTTTCAATAAAAAATATATAGCTAATAAAATTAACCAAATAAATCGAGCCCCTTTTAAACTAATCTTATAATGAGTTAAGGAGAAATACATAAGACATACGTAAAACCTTGACACCGGAATAGATAATAATTGGTCGGATACAAATTGATATAATATGTACTACCATAACCCGAAACAAATAAGGGTAACGAATCTAAAACGCATTGAATTAAGTCGATCAACTAAAAAGGTTTAAAAAATCAAATCATATAATTAAAAAAACATTTAAACAGAATAGTTTTCGCCGGTTACCATTTAAGGTAAGGAAAGAGTTCCAATAAAAATAATGCTGACAAAAAGGCGCAAGCGTTTTAGGAATACAAATCGAACCATTACAAAGGATGCTACTAACTGACATGATATTTCACTCGTTTAACGGTACATTTGAAGTAATACTATTCGTAAGATATGTAGACGTTTATAAAAAAATCTGGCAAATACTAAAAAGTTGTTGGATTTTGACAGTGATACCCGACCCTGATTCTTACCCACAGTTTTCATTTTTAAAATTATATAATAAACTTAATTGAAATATTAACTATAATAAATTTTGTACTTCAAAAAAATTATTAGTAAAAATATTTTTTTTAATATGTTTATGGTGAAGTACGTTTATAACCACCAACCACTTGAAACGTCGAGTTGAGTAAAGTAATAATTTCAAGTCTATGAATGCGAAATACTAAATCAAAGATATTACTACAAACCTCGCCTTTATTTATTTAAAAATTAGTTTAACACTAGTTAGTTTCAACTAAAAAACTTCAGTTTAATCTAGCCAACCAACTATACTTAAAAAGCCAAGCCTAGCTATTGTAATATTTTATATTCCTCCTATATAATCGAAAGTAGGTCACATGCCGAAAGAAAATGCACACGACAGGCACAAATCATGCGTTACCTTACTCAAAGGAATTATTTATACATTCAATATTGAGTGGCAATAATATTTGTTTATCCGTGATTTACGATGTTTTCAAAAGCGCTTTTTGTACCTTTATAACATTGTTGACGAAGTGAAACTTCTTTCATATATATAACTAGTAGACTCGGCCAAGCGTTGCTGTGTCTAAGGTTTTTGTTACAGATGTTGAATAGTATCTAATGTAAAACGTTGGTACTTTCAACACAGCGCGGCGCCATCTGTTAGAATTGTGATTTGTGACTGTCAAATAATAACAGACAAATAATTAGCAATAAATTAAAATTGCGACTATAATTTGAGATTTAAACTATCCTATCTCTCAAGTTGGATCGAACTGCACATGGTGTGCAAATTTGATTGATATCGGTTCGGTAGTTTAGGAGTCCATTGAGGACAAACATTGTGACACGAGATTTATGTATATTAAGATAGTAACATTTTGTTTACGCATGTTTTGTACGCCGATACCAAGATTCTTAGACAAACCTTAATGATAGTGATATTATAAGCGTTAACAATTTAAGTCTTTAAATATAGATTAAATAAGTCACACAGATGAAAATTCAAGCTAAAAGATACTGCCCTATGTTTCCTTGAATCATCGTGTCCCATCGGAGTGCACGTCTTTAGATATTTAATTGGTTTTGTCTGCCATTAGAGATACGAGAGTTCTTTAAACTTGTCTCTCAATCGCAGGCTCAGTAAACATTTAATATACCAGTTTAAAATTGTACGTTCCTAATATACACATTGAATAGTGTGTGCGTGAATGCGTTACAACTGCAGTAGTTGTTAAAACACTCACAATAATCACAGAAACGATACAATTATTACTAAATACAGCCAACATTTTGTTTCCTTCTGTTGCTCTGCTTATCACGCGTTTGATTGTTTGGTTCACATACCAAATAAAATCTTTTACATACTTCTAAATGTTATATATGTTAAATACGCATTATAAGGCTGCTGCCTCGAATTCTGCGGGCAGCGGGGCGGCGGCTGCGCGGCGCGGGAGCGGCAGGATCTTATGCGTAAAATCAAATGGACCGGTTCTCGAAAACAGCGGCGTGGCAGCGGCGCGAGGGCGGGTAACGAGAGGTGCAATCGCCCGCCGCCAGCCGCCGCCGCCCCGCTGCCCGCAAAATTCGAGGCAGCAGCCTAAAAGTGTGTAAGCCTATAGGATAAGAGGAATTTGCGTGAGAACCCACAGTGTAGATGTTTATTTTAATGCGCAATTAAAAATCATAATCATAATTTAGTACGTAATCTTGCCACCCTTTCGAATGTCCTTTTTTTAGTAATGTCTTACTGTCAGTTCTCAAATTAAAGTATAGAACGGACGTTAAATACTGGCTGTACTCTTTTCATTTTAATCGTCAAGTATTTTGTTTTACAAGTTGTTTGTAACCATAAAACCTTGCTCCACTCGACGTGGAGTTAATAATGATTCAATTTATAAAAAAATATATTTATGAACATTAATGCAAGGCCAATATTCCTGAAGCTTTGTAGCGCCACTGGACATAGCTAGTGTAATATTGCATTATATATTATACAAAGTACAAATATTCGCAAATTTCAGGCTATATCGCAACGAAAATTACGAACATTTCCTAGAATTAGGTTTGTTTCAAACAGATCCAAACCACATGTTGTCAAACGATCGTGGTATGTCATCGGCAGGTATAACGATATGCATTCACAATTCATTTAGGTAATAGCTTTGGGCATTTCAAATTAAATTTCGTTATAATTCAAATTCAGTGTTAAAATGGTTGTGGTAAATCAATGTCTGCTCAGAGCTAACTCGGATATAGTTCAATTTATTTGATTGTTATATTTATATTAAATCCGCGGATGGGTGTTAGGGATTAATTTTTTTCTTAATATATATCAAAAAAGGGAATGTAAAGACATAAAATACGAATTGGCCTTATTTCTTATTTCTGTCTAATCAATATAAACTGCTTCATTATGTGATAAGTAATAAAAGCTATATTCTCGAATATCGCATTAAGAGTATTTCACCCACATATATTAATAACTCCTTATAATGGGGGTTCAAGATCGGATAGTTGTTTCGGGTTTGTAGGAATATAAAGCATCTACTTGTACATCTAAGCTACGAAACTTAAAAAGCCAGAAACGTTACATAAAATATTCCAACTTCCAAACGCTCAGTCTTATTACACTATTACCTAAGATAATTCAAATTGTGATTATGTTGTGATAAAGAGAAGAATTAAACAATAGGGTATTTAACTAAACGAAGAGAGGTATTAAGATAATTAGATTAAATTATTCCGTTTACAAAGGTATATCCACTAACCTTAAAAATCCTATAATACAGGAACATCATTATGATGCACGGTATGTAGAAGGATCCGAGTGACGAGAAAATCACGTAGTCTGTACTATTGAAAAGGCATTGGTGTTCACTGCGATCTGGTGTGTTGTTGAGACCCAAGACCACGGGTGAGCCAATAGCAGCAGACACCAGCCAGGCGACTCCGATCATCAGCCACACGCGGAGGTTGCTTTTATGTTTTGCGTATTTTATTGGTTGCGTGACTGCTATATATCTGAAAAATTTTGAAATTTTCCATTATTTACTAGAATTGAATTGAAATAAAAAAGAAACCAGTGGCGCTACAACCTTATAGGTCTAGGCCTCATATATCTGTTGATCTTTTCGTTGATCAATAGACGAGTAGGTGATACTTCTGCCTGACACACGCCGCCGACTTTTGGGTCTAAGGCATGTCGGTTTCCTTACAATATTTCATTCAGCGAACGAGGTTAAATACGGAATCTATATTTTATATATATCTAGTGACTATAATACGTATTCCTTATTATTCCAAAAAAGGTCGCTTATTCGCAATGCTCGTGCATGATTAATTCAACGGTTTCGATATTGTAAGGAAAAATGCGAAGAAAATAACATTTATCATTTTAATACAAAGTTAAGGTTAATCGGTTAGTTATAAACCGAAAGATTGCTTGTAATGTAATACATAAAAAACAGACCATAAATATCACAGGCCAACAAATAACCATAATAACAAAACCAGACATAAATAATAACAAGATGAATGCGAGGGTCATGTTATGCTGGCTAATATCTGATTTAATTTAGCAAGATATTTATCACTGGAGATAAATGACAACGGAACGGCAGAGAATTTAATTTCTTGTTTAAGGATAATGATTAAGATAAAATGATAAGTTTCATTTGTGTACAAAAGTGGAAAGAGAGATTTCTGTTTATCACAACTCAGCCGTCATCAAGCCAGTTCCATGTTCTAAAAAATATTTTATTTCATTCAATAAAAATAAAGACATACATTTTCCAAAATAATCCATGAAAATCAATGTGTATAACGATTTAAATCGATTCCAGAAACTAGGTAAATATTATGTATTCAACCCCAAAAAAAATGTATATTTATAACCTTTCAGTGCCTTTTGGTGTCAGTTGTATTGTAGGTGATGAGGAAATAAATTTTAATTTATTATTGAATTAAGAAAACCGGATTTCCATTTTAACTTATTGCGTAAAAATGTGTCTAATGCTGTAACAACTTCGTAGGTATGAGTCCTTTAAAAAATATTTAAAAGAAACAACGACTGTTGAGGAAACGTGTGATACATTTTTAATTTAAGTTTTTTTATTTGAGTGGGCGTTTTAACGAAATTAAATTATTTTATTCGAAAACACGCATATATTTTGATAATAATTTATTAAGATTTGTTTATGGCATATATGTGTGTAGGAAAAATTAAAAGTAGTGAAAGTTCTACAGTTGAAAATATCTTACTAAATGTGTTTTAAGAGATTTATTCTTTAGAATCAGTTTTATTATACCATCTGAGTCGGAATTGTAGATAATTTTAATGTTTATTTTAAGTCTAAGTTTAGAAACTTTATTACTATCAGATTGTATTGTCTTTGATTGACATAACCTTTACACATTTAAAGAAAAAACTTTTTACCGGATTAAAGTTATGTCTTATTATAAATTTACAATTACTTAACATAATTTTAAAGTCACCGTGACCACGCACGCTGTTAAGCACGCGAAACGTCGGATAAATTTAAAATTATGTTAAATAATTGTACATTTATAATAATACATAACTTTAATCCGGTAAAAAGTTTTTTCTTTAAATACTATCAGATTTCTTTTCAAGTATATCAAGAGATTACCGCAAAAGCGCTACCAAACTCGCGGTCTCGTGCATGGGTTTTTATAGTAGACCATATGTAGCTATTCATAGAACCAGTAACCTTAGAGATAGTTAGAAACATTTATTACCTGTCAACTGAGATGGCGACAAGATTGAAGATGCTGGATGTGGAACAGGTGACATCCATCGCGATGTAGCAGTCACATACCACGGATGGTAGACCCCATATTCCATTCACCTGGATACAATGATAGTATTAATAACGATTTTACTTGCTAATGTGAAGTGTTCCCTGTTATTTTGGGATATTGAACACACGGTTTAGGCTCATGTGGGCTGTCAACTCTCAGTCGTGAGAACATTTTTTTGTAGTATAAAAGAGGATACGCTTGTTTCTTGGCGGACTCTAAGTCTAAGACTCAGAAAATTAACGCTAAGTTTAACTTCCATCCGTCATAACGTAGCGAAGTTTGACTTACGGGAGTCTTGAATCGCGCTAAGTCTCTGATGTTGGTCTATTAAAAACATCATCAGGTCATTAAAATTCTGTCAAATACTAAAAATAGTATAGGTTCAAGTCAGGCTCGGTATTTTTTTGTTTAATAACAAATAGTAAAGCGTACAAAAATAAATACCCAACGACTCTAGTTGTAATTAGAAAAATATGTCTGATGAAATACACATATCAGAATCAAGATTAAAAGCGAATTGGTGCACACTTCATTACACTAAAAGCTTGAACGACGCCTGGCTTTGTCCGCACTCTCGCGAAATTAATCTGATGCCCTTTCATACTTTATTTATACCCGTTTCAGCTGTTTGAAGGTTAATTTTACGTACAAAATTTCATGTGAAAGAAAATACGTTTTTCATTTAGTATGGAGAATTAGGGCTGTATAAGCTCTAAAAGTAATGTTACAACTTAAAACACTGTATATTTTAATCAGTTTAATATGGTTTTGCCTTTATTATTGAGATGTCTATGAGCGTGATAGAAGAATATATAAAGATTACAATACATATTTGCGTATAATTTATTAATAAAGGCAAACAGTATCCAAGTTTTTATGTAAGAGATCAATAAATCTTCTGTTATCTCTATTTAAGCGTGCCTACAGTTTCAAATATAAAGTTGTAAATAATAGGTGAAATTAAATTTTTGAAGTGAAACTTCTTTAAGCACATGAGGGTAATTTTTTACGGATGAAACGCAATATTAATAATATTAGCGTCACGAAGATGTGCAGCGTTGCAAAGGGAGAGAGCGATTGAGAGAGACTGAGAAAAGGCGAACGTAGCATGAAGCAAATAGCCATGGAGCGAGAGTAGGGAGCAAGCAAGTGAGAAAGATCGAGAGAGAGAGTGAGATAGAGCGAACGTCGCATCACGCACAGACTTTGATTTCGCGAATAAAATTTCATAATGACACTTATTTCGATCTAAATTTCAGTAATAAACCACACTGAGATACTTTAAAAGCCACCTGCTCGCTGAATTAAGTCTTAGCTAGGTGAACTTGGGTTGCGATGCCCACTGTTTTCCCTACGGTTCAAAATTGGGTTAGCTCAATACAACTATAAAGTATGTTTTCTATCAATACGGCCTTACAAACAACAACTAAAGTTAATATTCCAATTGTACGATTTTAGCTATCTTTATTTTCCCTCTTTTAAATATAGCTATTGAAACGTATTAATTTAAATATGGATTAAGGAAATGAAAAGAGACTTTTCATGTCTGGCTGACACAGCATTAATTCAACAACGAAATTAAAAGAAAGCCTATAGATTTCTTTCCTACTATGGCAGACTCTTAAAATCAAAGGAGGATTAATTTTCCGTATAAACAGTGAGGATATCTACCGATTCCTGGCGAGACAGGTTACCCATATCAATATACGTCCCTGTGTCAATTTCGAACAAATTTATTTTATACTAGCGGACCCGACAGACGTTGTCCTGCATGATATTTCATATTTGTATATGTATATGTGCGATTTGTATATTAAACAAAGTATGATAGTACCGACTGCAGCGCCATATGCTGGGCTGATTTGTGAATCTAAACCATCCAGGGCGTTGCCCAAACGCATACAAAAAAATCATTCATATCGGTCCAGCCTTGCATCCTCTTTGACGAAATTTGCAGAACGCATTCTGTCAAGGCTTGCCTTAGACCCAAAAAGTCGTCAGAGTGTGTCAGGCACAAGAGGTTTCCTATTAAATAGACAAATGATCACGAAACAGATACAGAAATCTGAGGCCCAGATCTAAAAAGGTTGTAGCGCTGATTTATTTTATTTTTATTCATTACTGTATAAGAATGGATAGAGCTAGAGATAGAGCTTATAACAGTAAAAAATAAATCCTTCCTAAATCCCTTGTTTTCATACTCCAAGGCTGGCCAGGCAGACAAATAAATTCTCACGTCCATATAAGGCAGAAATAAAAGGCGTCGAGTAATAAATATGAACCTACTCCGAGTATAATAGAGAACCAAGGCCGTAGAATACATTCTTTAAGAAATCTCGGCCCTAATTGAACTTTCATGTTTTAGGTAAGGTCTGACGGTGACCTTGACAACTTTCCCGGAAGTTTTTTGAAACCAAAGAAAAATGATTGTAATTAACTAAAACTTAATGAAGTAAAATATGTTCGTGAAGTTTAAAATTAAATTAAGTTTTAGCCATTCTTCAAAAAATGATTTTCGTTTGTTGTAAACTGCTTAAAAATATGATAGTGTTTTTGCTTCCTCAGATTATAGTTATTTGAAGACTTGTATTGACGAAATTAATTTTTAATGAAGCGAGTGAATATGTAGAAGTTATATGTATTTATTTGTATGCTTTGGTAAAAAGCACAATCAAGTCGGATGTTGAGGAGCTTTTTTAAAGGATAGGAGGAAAACGTGCCTACGAGACGCCAAACAAGGGCAGTCTCACAGTCCATGGAGACCAATTTTATTGGGTGCGTCGCCGGACTTTACCTTTACGTCATTTTAGCACCAAGAACTAACTTTTAATATAATTTGTATTAAGTAAAAAACAGCTTAGCATTAAAATCATTTCGGAAAAGGCTGGGGATAAGGATTATCTGTAGCCATTATTCTTTATGTAGAAAAAACAAAAGAAGTCCAAAGCAGTTTTTAATAAAAAATTTCGTGCCTTGAGGCAGCATTTATTAAGACTTACGTAAAATTTCTAGACATTTCAAAAATGTATAAAAATTTCAAGGTTGAGTTGTGAGAAAGCTGAAAATTCTTTTCAATTCATGCAATCTAAAACTTCATATGACGTAAAATAAAACCATTTTTGTGGTATTTAAATGGTTACCATTTGTCAAGCGTTAAATGATCAAGCTTCGTGTGAATTGTTGCCAAGTTTAGTTAAAACAAGTAGGTGAAAAACGCGATAAGGAATTTAAATTTTCCGATGGCAGGCCTTTTTGACGACCATACATAGTATTATTAAGATTGACAGAAGTTTATTTATTGATAAAAAGCTCTCCAACGTTTGGCACACTGATAGCACCTCCTCGTATAGACAAACATAACATACTCGAAGAGATAATAAATTATAAAAACCAAACAAAAAACGATGTCAAAGTTATGGTCATTTTGCTAAAAAATCTCTCAGAAATTGTATGTATAATAATAAGAAAAGTTTTAGCATACAACACAAACGATAATTTTAAATTATGGCATTTACAGGTAAAGCGGGGCTGTGTATAACAGATAATTTACATAAGAAAAATAATGATGTCTTTAAGTAATTGGATATAGCAGATTCTAGAATAAAAATGTTCGAAACATTTAATTGGTACAGATCTCTCAGAATATTATTAGAGAGAGATTCTCAGTATTGTGAATAAATTGGACGGTTTATCAAAAACAACTTTATTAACACACGTACAGTTCAAACATGCAATATTGTGTATTTTATACAAAATAAACAATTTTAATTAAAACATATTTCTGTTTCATATTTTCAGTTAGCAGCGCCTACATGTATTTTTTAAATGTTTAATGCTTTCCAGAGGCCAAAGGCGTATTTGAATAAGCTCTCAAAGTACATATATGTAAGGTCAAACAGAAATACCACACGAAACAGAATATTAAGTAATCTGGTTTTCGTATGGCATGGTCTACCACATAAGCCCACAAAGACAGCACAGCTAGGGAATATATTTCCATCATAATATAGCATATTACGAGAATAGTAGGTGCCGTTTATAGCAATAATGGACTTTAAAGACATAATGGTTTACCTATACATTACTTTATAAAAATCTGTTTAGCCGTTTTGCAATATTTATATCTCTGATGAGGTTGAGGTTATGTAATTTTTTTTAATAAATAAAAATAACGTTACTAAACATTGAGTTTGTGGTAAATAGATATGATATTGCCATGCCGAGAAACCACGCAAAGTGGAATTTTATTTGAAAAGAAACAGGAATTTTATTCTACGAAGAATGCTTTTGATAGTAACTGATATTGAAATGAAAAGTAGGCCAAGTGTGAGGGTCAGGTTCCTATAAGCATGAACTTACTCAATTGTAGTGTGAAAACAAACAAAAATTTTATTTATACACACAAATTATTAATAGTTCTCTTCTCGTTAGGCCTACTTAAGTTTCTTGGAATAACGGATTTTGAATTACAAAAAAAACGGTTTTATTACAAGGTTTTTTCCTGACAATTTGGTACAATCTACCACCAATAGGGACGACCCATAATTCGAAAGGACTTTTGTAGATTAATTGTTTCTATGGTTGCTCGCCGCTGTACTTTGGGAGTATTGTTGGACTACACCACGTAACCAAATTTTAAAGAAACACCTATAAGTTTTAAACAAAACACATTTTAAATTTGTCAAAGCTTTTTGATTTTATATCCAAATTGCTTTCAATTTGGGTATAAAATGTTGGTAGTGAAAAAAAAAAATCACCATTTTGATGGCGGCCATCTTGGATTTTTTTTCAAATTGTAATCTATTCAACTTGTCAAGATCTTTTATTTGATACCCATATCGAATGGGTAGTGAAAAGAAAAATCCAAATCCAAACACCAAATCCGTCAACAGGAAGAGGGTCAAATTTCAATCACTATATTTGACACAAACAGGTCAAGCTACGGAAAGCGTTTGAAAAACAAAGTTACAAACTCATAAGCTTAGGCAAAACATTACAAGAGACAAAACAGCATCGTTCGATTCCAAACTAAAACGTTAAGTCATCGGTTTGGTTAATAACATTAATCTTTGACTGTCTTAATCAAATTCAAATTTCAAAATCATTTATTCAGTTAGGTAACAATGATAATTAATCGATTAATCGATTTAAAACAATTTACAGTTGATCGTCAATAAAGAAATACATATTAAATGCCTCTAATTTTACATTTACTGCCAGTTCTCAAATCAAGGGCGTAAAACGGACGAGAGGAACTGGCAATAAACTCTCCGCCACTCTTTTTAATCGCCAAATTTTTTGTTTTACAAAATGCTTGTAAGGAGCTGTAACCGTTACACCATGTTCCACATGACATTTAAGTAATTAAGTAATAGTTAATATAAAAAAATTAAAGATTATCCTCTATCAGCAGTAGGCATGGTGACATCGGAGCACGCACTTACATTCTCGTGGGAACAACACGCAAATCAATATAACGTGTAATACAAATTATACTTTTTCATAGTTACTTGAGTAACAAAGTGTCTGTTGTAATTAATAGGTTCATAATTATAGTTGCAATATTTGTAAATATGTGAGCACCATGTATCTACATAAGAATACGTATAGTTATCAAAATGTTTTTATGAGTTTCATACCCATTACTATATGAAACTACCGTTTGGAAGAGGCAACTAGTCTTTTTCTTTTTTAATATTTTTAACTTGTTATTTTGACTTTCAAAAGTGCCTTTTAATAGGCCTAATTGAAATAATTAATTTTAATATATATTTGTATATATAGTTTAATGCAATATGTTTTGACTTTGACATATTTTCGGCTTGATACGAATTTTAGAATATACTTCCTACTTAGAGAATATTCAAGGAAGCTTTAAGTACTTTGGATTATGTGTGAGACTCTATATCCTTACGGCTTTTCACTTTACGTAGCTTATGTTACGAGCACTAGAAGCAATATTGGGATTTCCATTTTGTGGAAATATTGTATGGAAATGCGAGTATTTGCAACTAGCTAACATAAATTATGCAATTACAACTATACGAGTATTACTCTATGTAATCGCGCTCTTCTCTTTCCACGTTGAGGTGTTGTGGAAAGAAACCTTCTATAGTTTTAGTTATGTTTTTTGAATATATTATAGTATACATTATTTCTTTAGAAATTTTAATTAACTATAGTACAAAATATTTTTTTAACGAATCGCAATCAAATCGAATTATAACGTTTGCAGACTTAACAATAATATTATCAGAGAGAAAGAAGGCGTGTAAGGGTGTGGGTGTGTATTTATGTATATATGTGTAACTGAAGCCTGTGTTATGAAATTATAATGCTTGTTTTAGTATTAGATGTGTTGTTTGAACGACCCTCAACCACGAGTATATCGATAAAAAGAAAAAAAAATAATGGAAATTAAATTTGTATGTATGTGATGATATATTTAGACTAACAGCGGGTATTTCGGACTAATTAAATCGATCAACGTTGACAGCCCTCTCAAAGCGATTTCGATATTTATTTCCTAATTAACCAATTCTATTTGTGTGTCATGGCATGATAGTAAACATCGTTCTGCTGGACACATTGCTGGTTAGATTCCACTGGATATATGGAGAAAATAAGTGTCTTCATTAAAATGTCCATTATTGAGTTCACTTGTGAACTTACTTCACACGGTACACAATCGTATACATATATTATTCAGATATATACGATTATATTTACTGTAGATTATATTATTATAGGCTATTTCATAGATCTGCAGCCAATGAACAATTGAATCTAAGTCATCTCCTTCGTAATGTTGATCCTCTGTTGCAATTTAAACATTTCATATCTCATTTATCATTTTGAGCAGTGAGCGGCTTGAGCATGCGACCTGAGGTCGTAGGTTCGATCCTCAGCTGTGCACCAATGGACTTTATTTCTATGTGCGCATTTAACATTTGCTCGAACGGTGAAGGAAAACATAGTGAGAAAACCGACATGTCTTAAACCCAAAACGTGGACGGCGTGTGTCACGGCTGATCACCTACTTGCCTATTACATTTAAAAATGATCATGAAACAGATTCAGAAATCTGAGGCCAAGACCTAAGGAGGTTGTAGCGCCACTGAATTTTTTTTATCTCATTTATCGCTACGGCAGCAAATAGAAAGTAAGTGTATAGCTATGTTAATCAATCGAATAAAAAAAGGAAAGGTTCGCTTTTGGTAGTTATGGGATAAAACGCATGAATAATCCCCATTATATCGTTAAACGTCTAATGAAGAACGGTATGATCGAATTGCCGATACTTTTCGCTTTAATCCGTAAGTGACAAGATGATTTTTGGGCAAATAAGGTTGATATTAAAATACGAACTATAAATAAAATATAAATAAGGTTGTTATTGTTAAAATGATTTAACCGTGTATTTTAATATTCATACAGTTTCGTTTATTCGTTTTAATGACAGCGCGAAAGTAATCTCGCCAACGATTTTGAGAACCCGCTTCAGTTCACATGAAAATAATTGTCGAGACGCGTTCCGTGCGATTGACATTCCCATTACTTCTCAAAAATTCCCATAACGTACAAAGTACAAAACCTACCTTACTTAGGCTTTCAAAGATCATTATCGTCTTATTATAATCCCCTCTTAATTATTCTCACGTAACAACATCGTATTATAACAACAAGTATTATTAAGTTACAGATTTATTTAAAAATCATCAAAATAGCGAGGTGATTTAAATCGGCGCGTTTGTTTTTATGGATAAAAATATTCCGATAGTATTACTACGTGACTGAACTCACTGACGATCACGGGCTAAATATTAATAAATCTATAAATAATAGGCCATTGTTGCTCCTGAAATAAAAATTCATAGGCCATAAATGCCTTTTTATTATTTGAGAACAGGCAAGTTCAGCCTAGTAAAACTCGGCTGTGCGAACATGTTTTTCTTTAAAGATGTTTCATAATGTATAATGTCGCCAGGAAACTTGCATGTTTAAGTCATTTGATTCATAATTATACATAGTTTATCGTTATTAGACAACACAAATTTGGTTGGCGAAGTGGATTATCACTAAGTAGGTACGTCTCATCGCGGTCTTATCAGCGGGGCGGGCATTAGCAATGAGAACGATGGCGATAAAATCATAATTAAGCTGACTACGAAACAAGTTTTAAACTTATCTTACTTTGGAGGTATTTGCAATAAGATGTTAAGGCAATACATGATAAAAAATACGATAAATCTCACTTACCAAATAATAAACTCCAAAAGGCATCACAACCACCGCCACCAGCAAATCGGCTACCGCCAAACTGACGATAAAGTAATTTGTAGCTGTTTGTAAACTCTTTTCCCTAGCCACACTTAAAATCACCAGCACATTTCCAAACAGAGTCAGAAGGGGAAACACTATGAGTGACAGTGCCCATAGATTATAAACAGATTCCGTCGAATTCGAAGTAGTACTGTCATTCCTGTCAAAGTCAAATCCATATAATGTAAAATTTGTTTCGTTTAATGTTCGATTATAATCTGTATAAGTTGAATTCGTTGTGCATATTGGTGTCTCCATTTTATGGAGTTGTACATTTTGATTTATGTTTTGCCCATATTCATTGGGTCAACTTTTGCACGGAATTCCGTGTTAGCTCTGACGCCATCCATTATGGGTCCACGAATCTGGAACAAAATTGTAATTACCAATTACTATGTTGATGAAACAAGAATTCACTGAGAACTGAGCTTTGACATTTGAACCGCACATAATAGGCAATTTGATAAGTAGTCTGGCATCGATGTGAATTCGAGCGTATAATCAATAATGTTATAATTATTAAGACTAAATTCATGATTAAAAAATACTTGATTGAGATACAAACTATAAACAGTTAGACAGGAAGTTTTAATATATACAACAAAAAATTCGTTTTAGTATTCATCAAATTTGTCTTCCCTATACTGTGTTTTTAAATTTAGTTAATTAATTATTTATTATTATCGAGACTGAATTTGTTTTTGATATAATTACATTTAATCGGTAATAACACCGCAAGTACTTGAAATAAATTTCAGTCAGTTGTTATTAAAATATAAATAGCTCACACATTAGTATCTGTTATTTTGTGGTAAACGATTTTGATGAAACTAGTATTAATTAACCATTTCACCGGAAATAATATAAATTTCGGTTACCTATTCAAATAGATTACTTCCTTTTATTTTGATTTTCCAATGAAATCTGTCTTCTCTAACGTAGCGGTATAATTGAATTTGTCTAACGTTATTATGTTTGTTCGTGAAACGTAGAACTGAGTGAGAGTACATTCTGAAAGAAATTCTTTTTTGCTTTATTGTTTAGTTTTCATGAATAGAAGCAGTGAAGCCTGAAATCAAGCCATGTCAGACTAGAACCGATCGGCTGTGAGGACAATAGTTTTTATAACAATATAATTTGAAGAGTCATTTTAACATCATTACAAGATACTCAGTTAACGTTATCGAACAGTACTGGAAAAGTCACTGCGTGTATTTCTTTATTTACTTTATGAGAATTCCGTATCGAAATAAATGAGATTTAATACGTTATTTAAATTTTTTGATCTTTCGCGTACTTCTCAGAAGTCGAGAGGCCCTCCTGAGTTTAGATCTGTAGTAACCAAAAGATATATTGTATATACCTTATATACTACCTGTATGTTAAACTTGGGCGCCCACTAAAGCGCAGTATACGAAGCTACAGATGTGTAGGTAGATAAAATAAAAAATAATAAAATAATCTTTAAGAAGAACAACTAGGTAGTAGAACTTAAGTGGAACCTAAGCTCACTTAAGTTTTTCCGAACCAATTCGAATTAGGGTCTTTCAAGAAAAGAGCGTGCCAATTCTTGAAAGGCCGGCAACGCAGTTGCGAGCCTTCTGGCAATGTGAGTGTCTATCGGCCCACACTAACACAATGATCTTAGTGTTCTTATCTGATGTTAGTGGCGGTATCACTTAACATCAGATGAGCTTCTTGCCCGTGTGCCTCCTATTACCTAAATATATACCAAGGCAAGAGGAGCAGTAAAGAGGAGCAAGAAAGTACTAAACTGGTGCCCCAGGTACAATAAACGAAACAGGAAAACAATTTAGAAGGTGGATAGACCAAATTAAGGAAACAGCAGGTGGTACGTGACAGAAAACGGCATGGAATGGCGAGATTTCGAGAAGGCCTTTGCCCAAAAAGGGCACACAGATGCCTAAAAAGAATGAGGTAGATTATAAATGTGTTTAACTGCAAAAGTATCTAAAATAAAAGCCTATAATAAAATATAGTAAAATAAAACCAAAACACATTACTTTCAACATAATTCAGTAATCACACAAACGAATTAAGCGAAATTATGTTTTTCTATACAGTGTTTTTATAAGGTTAAATGACCATGACCAATGATTTCCATCTCTTAAATTATTTGATGTTGTATTTAATACTAAAAGCCGTACCTCAGTATTCAAGGCGAGGTGCAGTCCAAGGCTAACACACGTACGAGAAATTATAAACAATATTTTAAACTTTAAGTACCGCAACTTATTAGCAAAATAAATAAATAAGGAGCATAAAGATATCTTAAACTTTATGTTTATAAACTTTATTTTACACTTTATACGACAGTATAATAGTTGAATATAATATTCTAAAGTGGACATACTCTTGTTTCCGGACGTCTTTTATGGAATTGAATTAGGGGACCTAACGCGAGCTCTAATGGACGACGCGAATTGGCATACTCCCTAACAAAAGTGTTTATAAGTTTTATAAGGACTTGCTTTTTTGCTTTTATTTATTCGTTATTTTTTTCGAATTCCGAGCGATTTTGGCTAATGGGGTAAACGTGCGACTCTCATCCCTGAGGTCGTAGGATCGATCCCCGGCTGTGCACCAATGTACTTTCTTCCTTTTTGGGAATTTAACACTCACTCAAACGATGAAGGAAAGCATCGTGAGGAAACCGGCTTGTTTTAGACCCAAAAAGTCCACGGCGTGTATCAGACACAGGAGGCTGATCATCTTTTTACCTATTGAGATTGACAAATGATCATGAAACAGATACAGAAATCTGAGGCCCAGACCTAAAAAGGTTGTAGCGCCACTTATATTTTTTTCGAATAAAGTCTATTTATAATAAGATAAACTATAACAATACATCCGTATGTTTTCGTTTCGTAATAGTCAAGAGTATTTGTTCAAAACATGCTTTGTCTAGTAACTTTAAAAGATTTTACTTATTGCACTGTAGTTTATGATGTAAATTAATTCATAGTAAACAAGTTCTCTACACGACTGTATTGGAATCAATGATAGCTCTACTGTTCAAAACGTTTAAGTAATCGTACTGTCATGGACGATATTTGAATTTTTATTAGAGCAAAATTTTATTGGGTCACTATCTTGTATAATATAGAGTCTCAATCGCTTTAAGATATATTTTATATCTGTCTTTCATTGTCTGTTTGGTAATTGCAGACCTTTTTTAAATATTATAGACATCTGCCCAGCGATTCTGTAAGTCACTTTTCGAACTCACACAGCGGTTTTCGCATCGGCGGTCGCTCTCAAATCAGTCGCGAAGCAGTCATTTTATGATTTAGCATTCTAATAAACAATAAGTAAGTGAGTTACAGAATCGCAGGGCTGTGTGATTATTGCTCAATTTAAATTTAGTTATAACTATGTATTTTGTTCCCTTTGGAATAGAGACCCTTGCGACGTGGGGTTCAAGTGCACAGGCGCTAAATTTAAATTGGCGCCCGGTAGATAGTACTGGTGACCCCAGAGCTAGGGATTTCCTGGCTCAACGAATTAGTATCGCAATACCGCGAGGAAATGGGTAGCTTTAAAGGTACACTGCCACAGGAACCAAACTTTTTAAATTTGTTGTAATTTTCTATTTATGATTATTGAATGGAATGTTGTTAACTCTGTATATTTGATTGATATGTTTAGGTTTAAATAAACAATATAAAATGTAAAAGTCAAAGCATTGTCAACCGAAAAGGCGACACTAATTGTGGTTCTCGAAAATGGCTATAAAACAAAAAGTTAAGCCCGAATTTAATTTAGGATTTAATTAGAATTATGGACAAGTGGAATAAGAAAGTCGGCAGGAAGCCGTTTAGAAATTCTCATAATCTCCGCGGAGTTTCCACTTTTTACATTTACTGTGGTTTCATTTTTAATCTGTCTCGAATCCTGGTGAGGTTTCTCCACTGTTACAACAGACTTATTTTAAAGCTTTGTCTTAACTAAATGAGAAATGAGACTGTATACGTTAATGGTAATGAAAAATTAACTCTTATTCATACATTATATGATTTACTTTGTATTCTTAACTATATTAATAATGGTTATATTAAAACATATTGCCGCCAAATTTCCCGGCGAAATAATGTGGGTTAGGGCGATCGCCTACTTGTCATTGTTAAAATTGAAGGCTGACGCTATGAATGTGATTAATGAATAATTTAAAATGGCGTGAATTCATGACGTCTTTATAAATCTTCGTTTTACTCCTCCTCGACACTGTTTAGTACTACAACAAAATAAAAAAGAATAATAATTTTTGAACGTAAACATATTTTTTTTCAAAGAATACAGACCATACATAAAGAATATATATGAGCCCTGAAGGCGGAACTGGCAGTCTATGGCATACCCTATCTTGTCATCTGAAATCACATGCCTTTGGAGGAATATATTTCAGTGAATAAATTGAGAGAAAGGGAAAATCCACAATGATAACTATAATGTATGATTCTTTTATATGAGTAGTAGGAGTTGTTCTACGCGAAAATGAATGTCTAAATATGGCTGCCAACAATTAAACCCAGCTGAATTTGTATATTTGTATATATATAGGGATTGTTAAATATTTTCTAAGTAAAAAATAGAGACAGTAAAAAATTACGTCATATTTTTTAATAATTGTGAAATATATTACCTTGTTTAATTATGTCGGAACATTCAAATCTTTGTGACAATTTATTACATCGCAGCACTGCTATGTTTCACTTACCAGACAATTTATTCTCAGACAGTTTAACTTTAAGGCTTTTTATAAACTATTCGTCGTACGCTTAATTTTCTTCATTTAATAAAAAAACTTTAGCTACAGGCCCAAAAGGTTTGACCTTGGTGTCTGAAGTATATCATCAATTACTTAACGTAAGGAAAAAATTAACACACTTAATAAAAAAAGAAAAACACAGATATAGCAAACAGATCAAAATGTTATAACATCAAAATACCACGCCTCTATTGTGCCAAGCAATCACATACCATGTTATCCTAGAAACATTCTTGTGATTCTCTGCTGTTTTGTGTAGATAGTTTTTAAAGGTAAACAATTAATAAGAATTTAATAACAACAACGGAACAATATACGCGGTTGTACGTTCCCCGTAAACATTATTCGCACGAAGTTCGCACTACTTCTCAGGGCAGACTCGAATAAGTTTTCCTTGAGACTGGAAGTTGTTCGTTATTTTGCAGTATCTTAATATTCCAAGGTGAAATCAACACTGATTTATACGGTTTATTATTCTTCAAAACGAATATAAAATTTTATCATATATATTTAACTCTTTTTTTGGGGTCACAATTACATGATCTAATCTATCGTGTTTGGATTTTAAAATTCAAAATTCATTTATTCATTTAGGTAACACAATGTACACTTATGAACGTCAATGGAGAAATACATATTAAATGCCAAATGCTTCTAATATATATAATAAATCAAGGATGATTTGAGAATTAGCAGTAAATGTCGTCGTCGAACGGACTAGAAGCAATAAACTCTCCGCCACTTTAAAGTTTTTTGTTTTAAAAAATGTTTGTTAAGCAACCATTACACTATGTTCCACATGACATCTTTAAGTAATTAAAAGTTAATAATAATAAAATAAAAAACAAAGATTTTTTCTCTATCAGCAGTGGGCATGGTGAAATAGGAGAACGCACTTACATTCTCGTGAAATAACTAACATCACCGAATTCAAGTACGACCAATCACCACATGTAGCACCCGTTCATGAGTATGAACATTCACCTGATATGTACAAGTCAGAGCAGTGTTGGTCCAGTGGCTTGAGCGTGCGACTATTATCCATGAGAACGTAGGTTCGATCCCTGGCTGTGGACCAATGGACTTTCTATGCGCGCATTTAACATTCGCTCAAACGGTAAAGGAAGACATCGTGAGGTAACCGGCTTGCATTAGACCCAAAAACCGACGATGTGTGTCAGCCACAGAAGGCTGATCACCTACTTGCCTATTAGATTGAGAAATGATCATGAAACAGACACATAAATCTGAGGCCTATAGAGGTAGTAGCACCACTGATTTTTTTTTATTTAAGTAGCAAGTCACAAAGTCTATTTTACTCTTAAAAGGGAAAACGCTACACTCTTACTAAGAACGTTGTTTTAAACGCTGTAGTATAAAATGCCTAACGTAGAAAATTAACACAGCCATAGCTAGCAATCGCACGGAATGAACCATGAGGCGATGAAATAATTTCATCCATTGTATGGATCTGAGCGACTGCCTGTTACTCGAATTACAACGCACATAGACAATATCTGATGTATTTTATCTTTATATAAAATATGCGAGTATTTTATAAAAAGCGATGTCTTAGTCGTAGCCTCAGATATCTAAATCTGTTATTCTTTTTTTTTTAATTGTGTGTCTGTGTTGGTTTGAAAACAACCAGTGGTGCTACAGCCTCTGGTAGTGGCGTAAGATTTCTGGACAGTGAAATTCAATTTCAAAATCATTTATTCATTTAGGTAACACAATGTACACTTATGAAGGTAAAGTAATGTACATATTAAATGCTTCTAATTTTACATTTACTGCTAGTTCACAAATCAAGGGCGTAGAACGAACGAGAACAATTACTTGCAATAAACTCTCCGCCACTTCAAGTTTAAAATGTTTGTAAGGACCTGCAACCATTACACTATGTTCCACATGACATTTTTAAGTAATTAATATTAAAATAAAATATAAAAATCAAAGATTTGTCCTCTATCAGCAGGAGGCATGGTGAAATAGGAGCACGCACTTACAGTCTCGTAGGAACAACACGCAATCATGGTTATATTTCCTGGTTCTTTTTTCTATAATTAGCTAATATTGGTGTTACAACTTCCGTTCCTAAAACACGTTATAGATTTTCAGGTCCAAGAGATAGAATAATCCATTGGTGCAACCAGAGATGAAGAAACCGAATCGCCTCATACCAAAAAATTTGGCGGCATGTGCTCACAGGAGGCTGATTACTTACTTGCCTATTTGATTAGATTGACAGATATCTGAAGCCCAGACCTAAAAAGGTAGTATCACCACTGAATTATTTATTGATTTCTACCGACATTTATGACTCACCGGAACACACTTTCCAGATATCTTTATAATAAAAGAAAGGTTAAGAGAGATAAAATAAAACCTTCTGAAAAGGTTAAGTTAATCATGTCATAGAGACAATTAGTTTCGGGATAAGTACACCTTTCTTTGGCAGTCAAAATGACATGAACCATTTAGATAAATGTGGGTCCTCCGTTTCCGGGTAAAGCACCATCAATCTGGTTAATGTGGGAATTATCCAGATTGACTATGGGATTGGATAATGACCGTTATTATGTTGACCTCCGTTTATATACGTCTCCCGTATACGAAGTAAATACTTTTTTTAATCAATTTCAATAATAAACCTTTTATTTTGATATATAAAATTCTTGTGTCACAATGTTCGTTCCCATACTCCTCAGAAACGGCTTAACCGATTCTCATGAAATTTTTTATGCATATTCAGTAAGTCTGAGAAACGGACGACATCTATTGCAGTCAAGACCGACTGCTGTAGAGCGGTCGCGTTGAAGTCGTACACGACTGCAACACGACCGCATAATGCAGTCGACTACGACTGCTTGGAGCAGTTGTGTTCGACCGCAAAATAATACTGATGCGAGTTCATTTACAAGATGGATTTCGATGAAGATAAACTGCTTCTTGTACTACTATTATGTAAGTGTAGTGAAAGGTGGGAACACCAACCCTAAATTTTCATTTTTTAGACCAAACTATTTGTTTCTTTTACGGTTTATATAGAGAAAAGTCACAGAAAAACCTAAAAAGTTTTCATTCCAGAAAACCGAACAGTCTCTGATAGACCAGGGGAGAAACAGAATGTATAGAGGAAATAATCCATTTATAGATCATCGAAAGGATAAAAAAACACAAATGAGCATATGGGAATCACTAAGACTTCAAGCAGCGGAAGAAGCCTATAATCGGGTAACTCGGGTTTTGATAGATACCTACTAATATACATTTACTACTAAAAATTATACTAACAAATTAATTAGAAGAGAAATTAAGGCGTTTGTTAAATATATTTTTTATTGTGTAGTTCTATTCGTATAAGTTGGTAGTAACTGTTAAGTAATAATGTGGGAAATAAATAAATAAAAAAGTAAATTAGAACACACCATTTATTTAAATCAGGCGCTTTATGTAAAATTATTAAGGAAAACTTCTTAGTATTATTGCCGATGACAAAAAAGTTAAGCAAAAAAGTACTAAACTGGTGGCCAAGGTACAGCAAACAAAAAAAATAAGACAATTTAGAAGGTGGATAGACCAAATTAAAGAAACAGCAGGGTACATTGCAGAGAGGAAAAGTGGGATTTGTTGGGAGGCCTTTGCCAAAAAAGGGCACACAGATACACTACGTAAAAGAAGATTGAAATAGAAACGTGTTTAAATTGAAATGGATCTGAATTACAGGCTATTATTATTATTGCTGATATTATAATTATTTTTTTACTTACCGAAATTCGAATGACGAATGTTATTCAAATATTATTTTCAGATATAAAAAAAACATAACAGCAGTCTTTTGTTTTAACAGACTTCCAAACCGCGTAGGAGGATTTGTACGTGTTAACTAAAAAAACTAAAGTTTTATGTAACTTAGCCATTATTCAGTGTACACCCATGATGGACCTTTAATAAATTGTAATAAAAATTAAGAGAGCGTAATTTCTTTTCTTCTTCAAATAAAAGTTTATCTATCTTTTTTAAAAGTAAACCTTTCGAAGTGATTAAAAAGAATAATGAGGCGTGAAATAGCTACGATCTTTTACAAATAGCCCTTTGGGGGACACGATCTCTCCATCTCAAAAGACAAGAAACACAATTTAAATATACGCTAAAACTTTGCATAAAAATCCACAGAGCAAATATAATTTGTGTTTCAATTTCTCTTCATTGTTTAAGCTGTTCGCAACTCCTCTCGTCTCGGAAATACTTTTTAGGATTCCCTTATAAAATGACTACTGGAATAGTTAAAACATGGTAAATCTATTATCGTGTCTGACACTCTATAGGTCTTCCAAGGCTAAGATTCAGTGACTAGATTTACCGCGAACTATGAAACCAATACGGTTTTGGTATAGGATAACAATATTTAGTGTTAAGTTTCGACGTGGAGACTCTAGAGTAAATAATATATTCTGTGTATTTAGTTAAAGGCAATAATGGTTGTTTAGTATTGAGAGTTTTGACATTCATATATATTTATTTATTATTATTTATAGATTATCAAACAACAAAAAGTACAGAAAACATCTTAAGCTTGTCTGAAGGGCTACACCACAGTACCAATTTCTTTAAATTCCTTATATCTAAGTTTTAATATATTTTGTATATTCCTTCCTTAGTCTGGATATCCATAATTGCTCCTCTCACACTATAAAATCGTATTTAGTTTTTATATAAATTATATTATTGTTTTGTTTAATTTCTTTTAATTATCTCTATTCTGCTGATTGCCTTTAAGCGCTTGTCACAATGAAAATTGTATTTTATTTTTCTTGTACCAAAGTATCATGTGCCGAGCGTTGGCAAGCTGTTATAAATAAATTATAAACTAAAAAGTTAAAAATAATACAATCAATACAAAAAATTAAACAAAAATCAAACAGAGAAAAAAAATCATTATTATACATGATATTACATGTATCTGAAATGGAGCCAAGCAATCATATCCTAGGTTGACCAAAAATGCTTTTTAATGGTACTTTTGTATCATATACACGGTTCGTGTTGTATCTTGAATGTAAAATAGGTAAATATAAACAAACTTTAAAGGAGTGGTCAACTAGCTTTATAAAGTATGATTAAAGCTCCTTGCTACAGAAGGCCTACGGAACCGCTACGAAGCGAGAAAAGGTTGTATAATTCTGTAAATATGTGCTACGCGTGTCCTATCACAAAGTGTAGGTATTGACAGCGCCTGCATGTTAATTTTTTTGCTAAAGTTAGTTTTCATACTAGAATATACATTCTAAATGTATCATATATGTCGAAGTTATGACCTTATTATATCATCACTGGGCTCCAAAACTTTTTAGTTTTATAAACGTGGCGATTCCTAAATCGTTTTAGTCACCCTCCGACAATATAGGCGGACGCAGTCACTATTTTCAACATTTACGTTACATTCGTTGCATAGCAATTAAGATTTAATTATTTTGCATTTATTCTATTGTTGTACGCAAGTGGTTAAAATAAAAATAAAATTTACTTTATATTAACCGATTCCATAATTATTATTAAAACCAATTTAAGCTACCGACATACACAAATCAATATATATTGTATATACTTTCTGTATCCAGCATATAAGTTGACATTTATATCATCGTTAAAACTGAAAAGGATCCAGTACTTAAATTGTATATAACTCGAACTAAGACCCAAAATACGAAAAGGAGAAACATCGTAAGTGACCGGAGATTGCTTAGAAAAGTAAGGTCAAGAGAGTGGAAAGGGAATTTCGGGTAAATATTTCATATCTCGTAGACTTATGACTGTATTTATGTGACAGACTTGGATTAATGCTAAGTAACTCTGGAGTTTATATTTAATGGATTACGGTTTGGGTTCAAATCGTAAATATGTGGAAGTTTTGCGGTAATAGCCCTATAAACATAATAAATTGTTTATCTGCAAAGAAAGTGGTACATTTAGATTGATTAATTATAAATTAACCGCACAATCAGCCATATAAAAGGCATGCAAATGATTTTTACACTAATACAAATTAATGGTTAATTAACAGTGGTTCAAAAGAAGGAAAGAAAGTCAATGTAGTCAAATGTAATATACCATGATTATAATAATAATCTAAGTATTGTCTTTGATTAACATACCCTTTACACATTTAAAGAAAAACGCGTTTACCGGATTAAAGTTATGTATTATTATAAATTTACAATTATTTGACATAATTTTAAATTTATCCGACGTTTCGCGTGCTTTACAGCGTGCGTGGTCACGGTGACTGAAGACAAAAGATGTTGAATGTCAAAAAGTATCACAGCTGCAGAGAAAGTTGCATTATCTGTATTTATTTCCCCGGAGTTGGTATTGACTAAAAGATGAAGGGTTTTGGCAAAAATGGCTCACGGTGTCCTCTATTTTCGCGGATTGTTTTTCTTTTTGAGATTTTAATTTGGATATTATTGGATCCCAGGTGTTTGACAATTTTAGGCCGTCTTCTGTATTGCAATTGGGGTGGTTTTTTTATTTCAATGGCTTCGCGTACCAATCTTGGGAAGAATCTTTTCTCTTTCGCAAGTACTTTCGGTTGGTCAAAGCGTATGTAGTGATTAGGCCTATCTAGTATCTATTCACAGACTGCTGATTTTGTGTGTCGTCTATGTCTTATGTCTGCAATGTGTTCTTTGAGTGCTTTATAATAATACATAACTTTAATCCGGTAAAAGCGTTTTTCTTTAAATAATAATCTAATATCATTTTGTAAAATCAATAAATATAAAAAAGATAAAACATCGCACGATCACGCATTAAGCGTCTGTGCGCCAATAGAATTTTCATTATATGTGCGTTTCTACACATGTTATTAAAGTGAAGGCAAACACCAGGAATCCGGCATATCTCAAACCCAAAAACCAATGACATAGAAGGGTCATCACCGACTTGTCTATAAAATAAAAATGATCGATGAAACCGATGCAACTTAATGTCAGGGTTATGTGTTGTAGCCATTGGATTATTATTATTATATATAGCGGTGCAAGACTAACAGCATTTTGGCGGTAATTGCAATGAACCGCATACAGTGCCTACACGGTAAAAAACTCTGTGTGGTTTTGTTGGTGTGATTGTTGTAACTATCACAAATAAAACTAAAATCAATAAACATGTGAACTTATGAGTGTCTGTAAATAAATAAATTATTAATAATAATAATAATTTATTTTTCTCTCATATAAAATGTACAACAAACAATAAGATTACAGTAACGCAAACTATTTTTGTTATTGTGATTTCACTATAAAAGTTGTTTGAAAGCATATTCAATAATAACAATGACGACCCGTCAGACAGTCCAGGTAGCGCTGGCAGGTACTTAGCGTAGGAACTTGAGCTCCAAGTGGTGGTAAGAATTAGCGCAGGATCATCGAAAGTGACGAACTCTGGTCTTAGAGGCCATTAGAAATTTAGTTCAGGGCGTTAGCGGAGTAAATTCATAATTGTAAGAATGGGACCCATATTACTAACACAGGCGACTAACATTTAGCTATAAGTAAAACAATATTTGCAATGTGAACTAAGGATATGGAAATAAAAAAGGCTTATAGTTATTACTATGTATAGATAGAGATTATTCGATTCCCGGCAAACAATCATAGTTTCGGTTTAGCAGGTAATATAGGCTTAATATCTTTTAATAATATTTTTTTCAACAGAACTGGACGGCGTTCGGCCACAATCCCACCTGATACGTGGATTGTAACCCTATGGAGAGTTATGTTAACTTATAAACGACATCAAAGTAACTTCATCAATAAAAGTTATTAAAGTCGTAAATGCGTCCATAAATAAAATATCGATATCGTTACATCTTAACTGGGACGTTACATGAAATGGCTGGCATAAACAATAAAGATTTCTAACAAATCTTCCACTGAGTCATAGTAAGTTATCGGGGACTGCATAAATGTATTCAGGCGTTTAATGGCTGAACTTATTTGTTTTATATCCAAAATTTGAAAACTCTAAATTTGATGTTTCATGATTAATAAGAATGGCGGAGAGTTTATTGCCAGTTCTTCTCTTCTGTTCTACGCCCTTGATTAGAGAACTGGCAGTTAATGTAAAATTAGACCCATTTAATGTATGTATATTTCTTTTTTGACGTTCATAAGTGTACACTGAGTTACCTATATGAATAAATGATTGGTGGTTTAGATATACGTTAGACTATAGATAGACGTACGATAGCAATATAATTTTTATATAAGTAAAGAATCATCCATCGAGCTTTTAAAAGGTATTAATTATAGTTAATGGAATTGACAACATATAATAAACAATTAAAAACACATGGTATAAACACTTACAAGAACATCCTAAATATATCAAATAAATTAATCTGAATGAAATCGATTAAGCTATAAAAATAAATACTAACTAGAGTTAAATTCGGTGGCGGTTGATGGTGAGATATTCAAATAAATGAAAATCGTTGTTTGAAGCTGGGTGTCAACTGGCTTTAATTGTTTAAAACACGAGCTTTAACTAACTTGATTTATCGTTTGCAGTTAAGATATTTAGTAATCAGATTGATTGCCCCAACCTTCTAGCTAAATTTAAGTTTTGTGTACGATACCCCAGGCATCCCATTATTCCATTTGTCCCTCCCTTCCATAGAACACGTTTTGGTCAGCTCACCGATGTCCAGATTGAGTATTCCGATAAACGAGCTAGGTCTGGATATCCATAGTTGCTCCCCTCATACTACAAAATCGGTTTTTGTTTAGTTTTTGTAATTTTAATTTTTTTTTATTAGTAATTGTTTTTTTTTTGTAATGTTTGGTTTGTTTAATTGTTTTGATTGATATTTGTATGATCTCTACATGTATGTCATGTTTGCCTTTAAGAATTGTAGTGTGTGTTCATTTTGACCAGTGTGCCAAGCGTTGGCAAGCTTTTTATCAATAAAAAAAAACATAAAATGATGGGTTGCGACGCTTCATTGACAAAAAAACTCACTTGACTTATTGAAGGGTTCTTAAATGTAAGAGACACTTATGTTACCTATAGATAATATAAGTGCAGTCGACCTATTGCACATTATCGGAAACGAGAATGTTATATTACAATTTACGAGTGTATGAAAAAGAAAAGAAAGCAAGCAATACTTACGTTTTACAATATATTGTCTTCAAGTGTAAGATGATTGTTAATATTTGGTTTGCGCTTATAATTATTAAGTTTTTGTTTTGTTTGTTACTAGTACCTACTGCTTCGTACATAGTAATGATCAATATAGAATAGTTCAATTTATTTGCTAACTAATCCTAAATGATGTATTTAGTCCCCAAGTGGGAGATCGGATTAGGAGGTCTGTATGGCGACAGTATTTCTCAGCATGGCCGAATTGACTGTGAATAATAGAGAGGGCAACATCCCATTCATAGGTTCGTGTGATAGCATTTTAACTGTATTCTAATGATGTTTGTGTCGCCTCTGTCTGAGTCTATATAAAACGTTTATAGTTTAAGATTCATAAAGGAAAGTTTGTAGGTAATCTGACACGCATCGCATTGCCGGTGTTGAAGTAAGTGTCGCCATTTTTTAAAACGTAGCATTTGTTGGAGGTTAATGGTTGTAAAATCACTGTGTAAAATGATAAACGTTCCTTTGGGTCTTACATTCAGTTTACAGTTCATAATTACTTAGACCAAGATTAAAATTTAAATATAAATTACCATAATAACTAACATAAAATAGGACAAAATAAATTTACTCCCGCTACAAGACACTCCCTACTCTGTTTACATACTATCTGTACTCAGAACAAATTATGTGAACAACATTAATAAAACTAGAAGGAAAATCCAAATAGCTACATTTGAACCGAATCTAGCCATTTGATATATTAATTTATAATTACCAAAATCACTTAATATGAAATTGATTTAGTAAGGATTAAGAATAGATAATTGTAATTAGATTTAGATTAATGTAAAGAATTATTGAAACCTTCGCTCGGGGAATCAATTTAAGACTCGTTGATATATTAATTTCTTGTGAAATAAAATAAAATAAAATATGTTTATTAAGGAACATAAGATACATGTATCACTTATTCCACAGTCATTAAATTTGAATTTGTAGGCATCCCTACTCATCGGCAAAGAAGACAGAGGGTGTAGGCCGAGAGAAAAAGCCGGCTTAAAAAACTCTCGGTACTCTGTTAAAACAGCAAATCATCAAACAACACTTATTTTAAAACAAATATCGCAAATTAATTAGAAGTAGCCCTTTTATCAACTAGATAATCGTTGACTTTATAGTAAGCCTTTTTACAAAGCTTTTCTTTAATATATTTCTTAAATTTATTGAAAGGCAGTGATAAAAGAGCCTCTGGTATTTTATTAAAGAAGAGTATCCCTTTCCCCAAAAAAGAATTACTAACTTTAGATAGTCTAGTAAGGGGAAATTGCAGCCTGCGTTTGTTCCGTGTATTAACATTGTGCGTATGTTCTATTCTAGTAAACTTATCAGTACTTTTGTATACATACATAATAGTTTCATAAATATATTTCGAGGGAAATTAATATTAATTTCCTTGAATTTATCTCTAAGAGATTCCCTACATTTTAAATTATAGATTGCACGAATATCGCTCTTCTGCAGGATGAAAATAGTTTCGACGTCAACAGCATGACCCCATAATAATAAGCCATAAGTCATTAAGCTATGAAAGTAACTAAAATAAACAAGTCTAGCTGTATCGACATCAGTAAGTGAGCGAATTTTTTTAACCGCGTAGGCTGCAGAACTAAGTCTTTTCGCCAAATCGTTAATACTTTTCCAGAATCGGGACCACTGAAGTTTTGAATCCATGGTGATTCCGAGAAATACAGTTGTATCATCCAGATTCAATTCCTCACCGTTTATAATTGGTCTAGTATCCATAACCCTTGCATTTTTTGCACAAAATTTAATGCATTTTGTCATTTTTGCATTAAGTAGAAGGTTATTCATACTAAACTAATGGACAATCGAAGACAGAGCATTGTTCACATCGTCAAAATTTGTTATTTGTCGTTTGATTTTAAAAATCAAGGACGTGTCATCAGCAAACAAAACTATCTGATGTTTTCTCTCTACCATGAAAGGTAGATCATTTATATTGTAAAATCAAGTAATTATACAATTTCAAGAGAATTTATTTGAAGAATTTTGATGGGACGTTGGTAATTTCGCCATTTATTATATTAAGCATTAAGCCCGCGAGCTTAGTTTCGCCTTAATATGTCTTTTATACTTACCCTACCTTACCTTTTTAGTAGCTATATACACCCATATACATTCGTTGCCTTAAAGTTTATAATTATAGAAAAAGACAATAGAATCTCGAATTGGTCCACCTATTTATATATTTATATTGATTGAGGTTTATTTCCCGGGCACACTCTTATCAAATGAATTTGTTTCCATTTATAAAAGAACTTCCAAATCCTTGTATGATTCATAAATAGAAATATGTATATTTACTGATAAATTTTATGACCTTTTCAAGTAATTTCTAAAAAAAAAATATATTGATTACGAAGATACGAACAAATCTAGAGAAGTTTCAAAGGTTTTACGCAGGATTTTTAGTAAAGTGAACCCTGAATGAAACAACAATATAACTAAATAAGATACGATGATAGAATAGTTTGATGATTAAGTACTATTTTACTAATGAATAATCCACTTAAGCCAGTACATTTACCAACACATTAATTTATGCTTTAATCGCATATTAATCACTATCAATTATCGTGTACACGGTAGATTATTTGGCAGCTCATTTTAATAAGGATTCCGTAAAAATTAATTAAAAACTTTATCCAAAGCAGAGGCGATAATTAAATAATCCACGTTGGAATAAATGAAGTTTCATTTTTTGATAACCTTTTGCGTTCATGATTAATTTATTGGGGATCCCTTATGTAGGTTAGAAATAACTTAATTTTCTAATATACTTCTGAGTTTAACTAAGAATTTTGCCTTTTCAACAAGGTTTGGTCAAGCTTGTTCAATCCATTGTACCTTATTTATTTCGATTCCTAGATCATAAACCAGCCAATAAAGTTAATCGATTCAGAAAGTATAAACCTTACAGACGATAACCAGAATTTACTTATGTAATGGCCACTAAATATTACAAAAACCTTCTTTGGAGTTGGTAATACAAACATGTTTCTTCCTTTATTGGCTGTCTGTGTCTGTCAGTGTATTTAGTGGTGAGTTAAAGTAAATTGTCTTGATGTTTTATAGGTTTTGTTTACAGTTAAGCCAAAGTTTTAATCAAAATAAATGTATGAAAAAATCCAAATTCATAGTAGTTTTTTTAGGCTATATGTGAGTAATTAAGAGGCCGAATGAAAATGGAAAAATTGTTTTAACTGGAGCTCAAAGAAAGGCCATTTTCGAGTACCTCGGAGCAAGTTGAAGAGGCCTGAAATTTAATTAGGGTCCATAATTAATGTTAAACTTTACGTTGTTTGGTCATTTCATTAGTGGGCGGGCATAATTTATTACTATCGAACTTAGTTACATAAAATATAGGTTATGTATACATTGCTATATATAAAAGGAGTTTTATATACACTTGTTTGTAGTGTAGTATTTTATAAAACTGTATGACTTGTTGCTATGAAATAAGCGAACTACATAGTCAGTATTATAAGCAAGCAAGAGAAAAATCTTCTATCTAAACCGTAAGGAAAATTCTACGGATATTATTAGTGATTAGTAGGAATTGTTTTCATCTTTACTTTTTTGAATTACATCACTTCAATTATTAATGTATAAGAATATAATAAAAATAATATAGTTAATAAACTATAATTAAGCACAGCATAATTTTTTTAACGTTAAAATCAATTTATGTTTTTCTGTATTTTACGGTAAGTTGCGACGAAGTGCTTATTCCCTTAATATTAATAGCGAATAATATTAGTATAGCCAGATAGATATCACTATCGTCGTTGTATATCTGATTTTCTTTTAATAAGTCAGCGCGCACGTCGAGCGCAGGCGCCTATCAAGACGAACTGAATTCATCGATCGATCTAATGCACTAATGACAATTGACACTGAGAATATACAACTTTTAAAATGTGTACGATATTGCGTGGTGTTGCCATTCTAATAAAACAAATGACATCGTGTTTTCTTATTACATTATCTCTGACATACATAAGCATGTGAGGTCTCAAAGTCATCGAATTTTTTATTTAAATCCTTAAATAGCTTTATTTATTATAACTTTAAAGGTTAATTTAATTTAGTATTGAGAAATAAAGTCAACTACCAAAGCGTGTGTTACGTTAAGTTCACACAGTATTGTGTATCCCTATTAAAGCGGCTAATGGAGTGTGGTACTGAGGTTTGAGGTTTTTAGATTGATAATTTGATTAAAGCGTTGTTGTGCTCGTATTCACTATACATTCGTTTCGTTTAATTAGGAAATAAAATCTATTTTCTCTTGTAGTTTTTTTGCCGTTTCTAAGAACATAAATAATAATAATATTACGAAACTGAGTTATGAGTAGTATAGGCCTAGTTAATTGAGCACTCAACACCTGCTTATAAAGTATACATCGTAAGACATTTGATATTTCACACCTAAACCCGACGATAAGTGTCAGGCACAAAAGGCTGATAAAGTTATTCTTTTACACCAATTATTTAAGGAGGAATGTTTTTTTATGTTTTGATCTGATTTTAAAAATCCTTTATCATTAGAATCCTACATCCCTGATGTACTCGTATATAGGTTATATAATAAATAGGGAGCCCCATGAAAACTTCGATAGTGGTAGCCAAAGGCGTGAAAGGCCTTTGCTGTAGAAACTATTGACAGTAGAGCCTATATTTATAAATAAGGCATCTAAATCTACAAGAAAGTAATACCACACATCCATACGTGCGAAGCTGGGTCTGAACGCTAGTGGCCAAAATAAGAAAATATATAAATGAAACGGATATAATATGCAAGGATCGTCATGCTCGCTAAAATGTCAATGTTTGTGGCGGCGTCCATGCGTCGGGTTGTCTCTCTCCCTAAAATATGGCGAGGGGGCCGATGGCTGGCCATGCGTCATGCTCGTGAACGGGTGCTGCTTGTGGTGACTAGTCGTACTTGAATTCGTGTATGCGGTGATGTTGCTTATTTCGACAATGTGTTTGCGTGTTGTTCCCACGAGAATGTAAGTGCGTGCTCCTATTTCACCATGCCTCGTGCTGATAAAGGACAAGTCTTGGTTTTTTTTTAATTTAGGTTATTATTATTAATTACTTGATATGTCATGTGGAACATGGTGTAATGGTTGCAGCTCCTTACAAACGTTGTGTAAGAAAAAAAATGGCGATTAAAAAGAGTGGCGGAGAGTTTATTGCCAGTTCTTCACTTCCGTTCTACGCCCGTTATTTGAGAACTGGCAGTAAATGTAAAATTAGAAGCATTAATATGTATTTCTTTACTGACGAGTCATAAGTGTACATTATGTTACCTACATGATTTAATGATTTTTTACTTTTACTTTAAAGAGCCATATAGAGTAGTACCTCTGGTATTATTATTTATGAAAACGTCATCAAAAGCAAGCTATAATTGGCCTTTACAGTTAAAAACAAGTGTTTCAAATTTTCAACATTCTTTTTTCACGGTCAGATATTTAACATTTACAAAGCTAGGCCCTAACTAATGGACGTCTAAGCCTTTGTTGTAACGAACAGGTGCTCGTTGCCCTGAATAGGGCTCTCTACGTTGTAAATTATTCTCAGTGTTTTTAACAAAATTTCTAAACTTAACAATGCAATAAAACTTTTTGTTTGATGCAACAGTTTGTGTCAACTGGCTGTAATCTTTTAATACATGAGCTTATATCATCTTAATATATATAAATTACGTGTCACGTTGTTTTCCGCTATAGACTCCTAAACTACTTAACCGATTTCAATCAATTTATTTTATTTTATTTTAAGCTACAATTTAATGGCATAACCACCAAAAAACCATGGTGTCCATGGGTCCCCATGACTGGTGTTCTGCTACCATTTCCCTTGAATAGTTTACTACTATGTAATATAACAACAACTTTAGCCACAGCAAAGCTTGGCCGAGTCTGCTAGTATATAATATATAACATAAAATTAGGGGAAGTGAGGTTGCGACGCTGGCTTAACAAAAAACTAACTTTAAATCTAAGCGACACTTATGTTATTGGACATTATCGAAGACGAGAATGTGATATTATAATTTATGAGTGTGGAAAAAACAAAGGGCTCATTTTTAACATTTAGTTTATGCTTATAATACATGTAACTTAATCCCAATCAATATAAAATGATTGGTACTGATTACTTTTTTAAGGTAGAATTGCATTATCTATGGTGCATATTTTTGGATGTTGCAATGGTCGTAATATAAGGATTACTTTTATGTAGTTCTATACTGTTAGAAATAGTTTGTCTTTTTGTAAATATTTCAATTTATTACTGCTTAGTGTTGTGTTGTTTTTTTTTCTACGAGTATGTGTATGCACTGTTATTATGTGATGTAAAGGAAATAAATAGTTGGAATAATCTGTAATGGTAGCTTTTTTATTAAATAAATGATTAGAATATTATTGTTTAATACAGTAAGTAGTATCTATGGTCTTATCAAGACTTTTTCTGACAGATCATCTTTTTTAATTCAAAGTTTTCTAGGTCTAAGATATGCTTGTTTTCTAACGATTTTAATGAGGTTTAAGTTTCTAGTTTTAGTGTTTTTTGCTGTTTGCTTGTGTTTTTTTTTCTTGCTTGTTTGAAATTTTTATGTAAATATATGTGTATATAAGTGTATGTGTGTAAAGTCATATTTTATTGTATATATTAAGCATACATGTTGTTTTTGAACTAATAAATAAATGAAATAGTATATTTACTTCAAATTGTAATCTCTATTGAGTAAAAAATAAAAAAAAATATTTTTATTCACATCATAATATTCTTTGTACATTCAGGACCTTCTGTGTTTCAACGAAATCGTGTTACGAACGACAAAGGCTTTTAGCTTGTCATCTTCAACAAACACTTTATACTTTATAAAACGCCTTTGTGGATTCGTTTTTGTATTGTTTGACAACCCTATAACACTGCGCGTGTATCTTTGAATACAGCAAACATTACAGAATGCACGAGGTAACTGGAAACAATCCTTTTGTGAAAGTTACGGGGCGAGCGTTTATTAGATTCGACGTTATGTGAATCAGAGCGTCATAAAATACTCGTACGCTGTATTGTCTGAGTTAATACTTTTTAATGCCATAGAAAATATATGTCTAAACTATTTCTAAGCTAAGCTAATTATTTCTTAGACAATATTCTATCTTATTTCTGCGTGTGTTTTATTCCCTTTTTAGATAAGTAGATGAACTGCATTCTCTGGTTACGAAATAATTGCGGAATCAAAACCCTTCCTGGGTTTGATCCTAGGGGAATGACGGTCAAATTTTTATTATGTTACATCCATTTTAGATTTTAACTGTGCGAATTAATTATTAGAATCTACGTTCTACGTAACTAAGGTCTCAATACACTGGCAATCTATATATCTCAGTTTATCTATTAACCGCAAGGAATTTGAAACTCCTGTCTCAAGTAACCAGCATTAATTGACCTCTCATTTAAGACGGAAACATGTGTTGGGTGAAATTCTATAGTGGCATTTGTTCTTACGAGAGAACAAAGACAAAACTCGGTTGTTAAAACTCATCGGACTTCGATGCAGAATACTAAATTCCACCTGCATCACCTCGACGTCCGCCGTTCCACAGCTGAACGTTTTTCAAGGCAGTTTTTGCCGCTTATCACCGCTATGTGGAACCAGCTGCCGACTGAAGTATTTTCAAACCAATTCGACTTAGGTCCTTCAAGAAAAGTGCGTACCAATTCTTAAAAGGCCGGCAACGCACTGGCGATCCCTCTGGCATTGAGAGTGTTCATGGGCGGGGCGGTATCACTTAACATCAGGTTTGCCCCAGTTCTATAAAAAACTCACACTATTATTATAGAAATAATATGTATATTTTCTCTAATATTTTTGATCTACAAGTTAGTTATTTTATTAAGAAGTTTGATAATGAAATAAGTAAGAAAGAGAAGAAGATATTTTAGCAGCAGCAGTGGCCATTGCAAAGTTTTTTCGAGGTTTGAGAAGATTTGCGTATCTCTTTCTAATACAAAGGTTAATATAAAAAGTTTCCGACATTCATTATGACTACGTATATTTTTCGATCCCAGAGGCATTAAGCTATCAGCCGACGTAAACAATTATTGTTTCAACGGGATCCAGCCCAGCGTTATACGTAATATGCACCATTAAGCAACAAATAATGTATGGAAAGGAAAAGAAGAAAATATTTCACAGACCTTATTTTATTCTTCAAAATAAAAGGAGCGCTTCATTTGAAATCATTCAGGTTATGCCTATTTCTCTCGAAAAATGTTCATTTAAAGACAGGAAAGGAATCAGGTACGCGCGAGAACCGTGAAATAACGGTATATTTAATGATATTGCATTAGATATTCAGATTTTAATTTAATTCCATAATATTCAGTATTTCAGACATTTATTCGTTGAGTTATTCGTTTTGAACGAATAAATCTCTCTCTTTTTTGAGCGAGCGAAATTTCAAAACTTCACCATCACGAAATATTCAGATTATGAATGCAAATTGTTTGATAATTAATTAAATACCTTGTCCTAAATACAGATGAATATAGTTTTCTAATCATATTAAAGTACTATATATATTTAAATTACTACTTTATATAGTTAGGTTTCATTTCGTCTCTAAAGCTTATATTCAATTAAAACTATATAACATACATAAAAGGCTAATCGTGTAGTGTAGCATACATTAATTTCAAATGTGTTTCACAGTCCCTTAAATTCTCCTTCATTGCGTTGGTTAAAAGGGTTGAATCGCTCCCTTGACCTTGCCAAGGAACTTGAAACGCAAACAGCCTTTCATCTTTCGTAAATAATGTACACAGACACAGTACAGCTTTTCCTAAGACAAATCTAATTACAAGTACAATGTTAGCGAACTATTTTTATCCAGTATGAATATTTTTTATCATTTTGACATAACAGCTATTTATAACCATGTCTATAAATGGGTACTGAGTGTGAATTGTGTCGTAACTTCTAAACCACGAAAGAAATATTTACAAAAAAGATTAATTTATATTAATTATCGTTAAAATTTGTTTAAGAAGATGTGGAGGTCCTACTTAAGGTTTCAGCGGTATTTAACTAGCTTGTAGCTTGTTCGACTGAAGATTGGATTAAATATAGCCTTGATATAAGTTAGGAGTGTTTGACCTAGGGAAACATTGATTATAATCGAATTAGCTTTTCGATTTCGATGTTAAGTTGTGGAACTTCTGTGTATCTCTGTTAAACAAACTTTATAGACTCGAATTATTGTAATTAATATAATATTTGCAAAGGAATATATCCTATTATACCTTTACCTAATATATTTTTGTACTATATTAAAAAAAAAATTTACTCTCGATTATTTGGTACGTACTATCAAAGTTTAACAAATATAAAAGCCTTTGTCGCACTTTGGTATTAAAAAAAGAAAAAAAAATGAGGATCTAAATACGTTGTTCTGTTAGTTTAACGCGTTACTTAATTGTTTCACACAGAAATACCGCTGTCGTGTGCGGTTTGAGGTAAAGAGATAACGAGTTAAAATTAGATGTACTACATATTTTGTTTATTCAGAGATTAAATCAAAATGATTTAATTTAATCATGCATTAAAATTGTTTGACTTATATAACAAAATTTAGTATTTCAAAGAAATTTTCAGATCTCATATTGAACAAATATTAAATTACTAGAATATTTTGTGTTCATTCATATTTTCCGACAGTTTTCTTATAATTTTTCGATTCTGGAGTGATAAGATAAAGCATGATTACTAAATCTACCATTATGAGTATAATTAGAGAACAGACAAGAAAGGACATATTTTATTTAATATAAAACATACTAAAAACCTTTTCACTGTATTTTTCTAATTCTCCACACCAAAGCCTATAGGGAAAAATGAAAACGAAAATAAATCACACATATCAATGACTTCCATCGCGGGCAATATATTACCGTTTTTGTATGCGATTGTAAATAGGAAATTCATTCATTTCGCAACTTACTTTAATAACGATTTTGTGTGTTTGGTTGAACGCGCTAATGCCACTTTTGATTTAAATTGAAAACCCGTTTAATAAGTAAACCGTTACAGTTACGCAAAGATGACGAAATTGTTCTTTTCAAAAGCTACAATTGTATTGAGCGAGTAAAATTACGTTAGTTCCATGAATTACGTAAGCTGCGTTAGTCTGATATCGTAGTCATATTACATTTATTTATTTATTATTTTTATTAGTTATATCAACAACATTTAGTTTTATTTATTTGCATACTGGCTGAATTCACAAGAATTGCATTATTTATAATTAGTTATAAAAAGATTTATGTCTTAAGTGTTGTTTTTATTAGGCTTTTAGTTTAGTTTTATATTGCATTAGTATTAAGTTACTGTAAAAATAGGAAATAAGGAAAATAAATAAATAAATAATTTCTCGGCATTTTGCACTAGAGCAGCGTAAAATTGGTTCAGACAAAAAGCTTGATTGTGCCATTGGGGCTTACGTTAATCGCCCTTCTCTATGCGTCTCACCGGCCACAGCAAGTGAACATTATATATTTTTCATTGACATTCTCTTTAGTAAGTTTTGCAAGAAAGTACTAATTACGTACTAAAAGAGTAATAAAAGCTGAAGCATTGGTCGTTTCTGTTGAATGCAGTGTTAACGTCCAGTTTACCCTGACCCCTTCTTTAGACGTCAACATGCTTAATGGCCTTCAGTGACAAAAGAAAGCAGTTTGTTCATGTCTTTTACGTAACTCTAAAAAATATTTTTATCTACATAGGTTTTAGTGATTTTTGTATACCGAGCTAGTGCCTAGATCATTTACCTTAAAAAACTGAAGGAGGTGTGCACTGTGCAATAGGCCTCAGTCTGGGCTAAGCCTTCAGCGAGTTTAGTGATTCTAAACAGACATATTATGCTATGCTATGCCATCCGAGAGTTTTTTACGCCGGCTTTTTCTCTCGGCCTACACCCTCTGTCTTCTTTGCCGATGAGTAGGGATGCCTTCAAATTTAATGACGTGGAATAAGTGATACATGTATCTTATGTTCCATAATAAACATATTTTATCTTTTTTTTTTATGGTTACTCAGAGGCAGGTAGACAATTGCCTTCGATAGCTTAAGCTAATTTTGTTATTTATATATACTAATATTTTGTTTAGTCAAACTCAAATCAACAGATCAGAGAAGAATGGGAAAGAAACTCCATGAAATTTAGTACTTTGTTTCACTAGAAAGGTACCGGCTAAAAATATATTCCGTTAAAATCAATCACAAAAAACTTTGAAAAAGCTATTTATTTCTTAAAAGCATATTCTTTCTAGTTAGATCCTATTTCCACGCATTTTTATTCCATATTTTCAACTGCAATTTTCCAGAATACCTGTCTTTAATTTAGTCATCAACAGACGCAATTCCGGAAAATAATGTACCTCCAGCGGAAAAATATTTTCCTAGTGTTTCCTTAAGGCGCTCGTGTTTTGAATAAAAGAACAGTTTTCGCAGTATGAAGCTCATTTCATCGGCACTCACTCAGATGACGACGAAGTTTTATCATTTCTATCGCTAAAGTAACCCCAACATTTCTTATTGCTTAGAACTTAAATAACCTGCCAAAGCAAGCACAATATAGGGTAAATAGGGAGTTTTATTTATGTGTATGGAATGAAAATCAAATAAAACTATTTTATGTGTGTTTTTGTTTTCTTTTTAATCAATAATAGTTTTCAGTTATTTACAACAATTTTTTTTATAACGGAAAATTTATAAACATACATCATCATTTAGTAAGTAAACAAATGTTCCTCGATATTAAAAAACTTATAAAAAACATTAGCTACGTAAATAAATAATATCTGGGAGTACCCTTCTTTCATGTTCCATTTCACCGTATTCAACGAAGCGTGGATCGAATCGTCGACGACCAGTCACTTTCCAAGAGGGTGAGGGATTCCTTGGTGTTCCGTAGAGATGTGTGGTATCTGCATCCACTACCGCATTTACCATGGAAAGTGTTCTGGGAGGTTGTTCGGATAAATACCTGCAGCTGAGTTTATATCGCCTGTATCGCCACGACGTCCGTCATTCCAAAACTATGTGGAACCAGCTGCCCACTGAAGTATTTCCAAACTAATTCTTAAAAGGCTGGCAACGCACTCGCGAGCCCTCTGGTATTAAGTGTCAATGGGCGGCAGTATCACTTAAAATCAGGTGAATCTCCTGCACGTTTGACCTTGTTCTATTAAAAATCTGTCAAGACAAACGAAAATAATGAGATTGTATGACAAAAAAAATAATATAATTACAGCCTGTATGTTGTTATCGTAACTAAATATTGTGTCTATAATACATGTCTAACTTGGATTTATAAAACGTGTACGCAGTCGGAATTGTGGGAATACAAAGTAGAGACGAACTTAAAAGACGTTTTGTTCAGCGTAGCGAATTTTACAATCTATTTAGTTCACCACATCTTAGTAGAAATGTAATAGAGTGTAAAAGCGGTAAATGTGTTTTCCACATGAATATATATAATTCAATAAGATAATCCCGTTTTTAGTTTTGCTTTGTTGGTTATTTATTGAACTAGATTCTACTTCCATCGAATTCAAATAAATCTTTATTATTAGGTATAGGTTATCTTTCAACAGGTTAGGTAAAAACTAGCTGCTAAATAAGCGAGACTCTAGAACGCTGAAGAGCTTCGAGGAGCTTCAATTGGAATGCCTAAGACATCCACGGTACTCCCCGGACCTTGCTATAACAGATTAAAACTCTGCTCAACTCTGATAAGGCAGTCGAAACCGCCTTCAAAGATTTTTTAGTAAAGAGATCAATCAACTACCTATAAGATGGCAAAAGTGCATAGATAGCAATAGTACATACTTTGGTAATAATTAAATATATTCTTTTGAAAAAAAATCTACTTTTTGTACCTCCTCCATTGATGGACATTTTTTAAATAAATCAATGTTGAAAGAAATAAAACAATACTAATCACACTAAGAGAAAAACTAAAGAATATACCGCAGTTGTTTTCTTTTCATGAAATACCGTATTTTGTTTTCTATTGTTTAGGTTCACTCTTAAAATAGAAGCATATTTTTCATTCTTAAAACCGATTGTTTTTCCGGTTTATAACTTTAAAATTAATTAAATTGTATTCAGTTTAACCCGCTAACAGGCACTTAAAACATAATTAAATTTAAATTAATACTAATAAAAAGACATGAAGAACCAAGGACTTTTAATACATAAATCTAATTGGACCGTCGAGTTTTATAATGACAGTCTTAGTACAAATTGGTGTTTAAAGGCAGTACAAATGACCATGGGCGGATCGTGAACTTGTGGGGCTCTGAGCTATTAGGGGGAAGTCTCCCATAATATACCCACACGCGAAAAAATACATCAACCGAAAACAAGCGACTGGAAATTCCCCGTTCCGTTCAATAGACGCGCATCGCACATGAGTTGATTGATCTCAGGGATGCCAATTTTTTTATCAAAAATATTGTCTATTGTTTTCAGTGGGGACTGAGGGCCCTTTGTATCCACGGGGCCCTGAGCTGCAGCCAAAAAGGCCTTAAGTAGATCCGCCCCTGCAAATGACATACTATTGGCAGAGATAACAACAAGCACTTAGGTATTATCTAGATACTAGTATAAAAAATAAAAAATAAATTAAAGTAGCCTGCATGACTTCAAATTATTCCCTTAATAATGGCTAATTTTTATTTACTGGAAATTCTATCATAACAGCGACGCTCTTACCGGCCAAGAAAAGTATGTGGCACTGTAAAAAAAAGAAAATTGTAACCGTAGTCAACACGCTGCTCTCATCAAAAGGCTAAAGGATTTAAAACATATCAAAATAGATAACAAGGCTTTTGTAAGAACAATTGTAACAGTGTTGTATTGAGATATATGATAAGATGAAGGCATTCATACAATACTAAGGATTGATAGTTATATGACGTTATCTGTATTAGTGAGGACTACACTCCATACGTTATAGCCGCATCTCGCCGTGGTTTAAATGCTAATAGTTGCTGTCTCCGTAGTTCAATTTGAAGAAGCCATAACTCAATAGTGGCAATATACAGTTGAAACGTAGCAAACATTTTGTGGTATAACTTCTATATCACAGCGCAATATATTATTATAATAGATTTTCACCCTTCGTCTAAGTGGCACAGAAACTTTTTGCTGTGCCACTTAGGGGGAATCAGTTACTCATAGAAGTATTTCCAGACCAATGATAACTAAGCGCTTCGCTTAGCTGCTTCAAGCAGGAGTGGAAGAATATTGGCTTTTCTATCTTGAGTCAAACAATGATGTGCCCTAAATCTAGTAATGATTTTTTTTCTCAATAATTGCTAGTGAGATCATCAGCAACTCAAGAGCATACATTTGATGATTGCCCACCTCCAGAAGGTTTAACAGGTTCACTGTCTACAGACCATATGAGGGTTGCTTGCAGGTAGAACTTCTAGGCTTTTTGAAGTTCTGGACGTACGGGGATAGTTGCGTATATGACGCTGACTTGACAGGACATATAACTTAAGAGTGCTCGGACATACAACCCTCTTTTGAACCTCAAAAGAAACTACTTTTCAAAGAAACGCAACTGGACTTGAAGAGTATTTCCACTTCCATGCTTGGACAGTGAACCGGTTAAACATAATACAGTAATAAAACATGATTTAACTTTTTTAACTGGGCTGGTATTTGTCTACGGTATACAAATACGATAATATAGATTAGCGAATGTCAGAGGATGTTATACACAGGGAAATTGATTTGCCTATTCGGAAATCAAATCAAAAATATAACCGAAATAAAAATTGGATTCCGTTTTCCAATAATGAAATTGGGAAAGCAAATTGACAAGTACTTCAAGATACACATAAGGCTGGCTTATGGGATTACATCAACATTAAAACGAAATGTATCGGATACAGTGCTGTTAATACCAAAGGAATGCGATTTTTTAAGACCCTTTATGTTACACGATATAAAATCTCTTTAATGGTTTAGTCGTGAACTTATAAAATAACCTTCTATTCGTTTTGTTCTTATAACAGCGTTGTCATTTTATTATTACTTTAATATCATATCAATGCACATTTCACAACGCAGTGTTGGCCTAGTGGCTTTAGCGTCCGACTCTCATCCATCAGGTCGTAGGATCGATTCCCGGCTTTGCACCAATTGACTTTCTGTCTATGTGCGCATTTAACATTCGCTGAACAGTGAAGGAAAACATCATGAAGAAACCTTCCCGACCTAAAAAGGTTGTAGCGCCACTGATTTATATTTAATTTATTTATCAAAGAACAAACCATTCATTAATAATATATTTAATAATTCCCTACCATGTGTTTGTTTTTGTAAGACATTTATGATTTTATTCAAATAAAAAAAGCGTTCTTAAGAAAAGTGCTTACTGTTTACACAGCGGTGTAATTCATAAAACACAATTTCCATTTAACTCAGCATTTTGATAAATATATGTTTTATTTATTATTTTTAAAATAATTGTTGTACATGCACTTAACTTTGTTTGTTTCGAGCAAGCTATTAGTTTTTTTGTGGCAGTCTCGATTGAGTCTAAAATATTCTCCTTATATTTTCATTTCGCCGTACAAGCATGTCCATGTCGTACATATAAAGAAAACTTATTTGGTTCGATTTGTAACTGTGTAACGTCAAATATAAAATCAAACTTGCACCCTTTAAAAGAAATTGGTAGTTGGAAACGTACGTCCTCATAACATGTGATGTCTTAATGTTAGTAAGGGAAACCACACGTTAGTAAAATAATTAAACAATTTATCTCCCAAAGGGTTGAGCTTTGGGACACCTGACCCACTTCGCTTGACCCCATAAATACTTTTTAACTTTTTAACCATACTATTTTGGATAATGTTTGTAATTTAAGCTTTGTAAATTGTTAAGAAATTAGCATTGAGAAGTATTATAAATATATAATGACATAATAATAATAAAGCCGGCTTATTACCAATCGATTGTTTACAATATACAATGTTTTCATATAACTCGTTGTGGTTGTGGCCTTCAGTACCACTGATCGGAACCACGTATCGAATAAAGGTTGTATTTCTTCTTATTTTTAATAGGCATTTTACATCGCATTTTGGCAAGCTACTACGTAGTTTAGTTTTTTTATTTCTATTGTATGTCTACGTTTAGCATCCGAATGTGAGTGTAGGTAAAGTATAGGTGTTCCAGAAATTTTCAATGGGTGAATGGGAAATTCCCCGATTACGATCTCTTTCAGGGATCAAAAGTTTTTCCAGCTCATGTTAATACGCCGCTCTCCCTCGTCTTTTTGTCTTCAAATGATAATTGTTTAAATAAGCATATATTTAGTGCGTAATGGATGAATTTAAAAAAAAACTACTAGTTAGATTTATTATGCAAATTTTTAAGTTATTATCAATCTGTAATACCAAAAATAATTTCCTTATGTGAGCTTGTGAACTAAAACATTACTTTTCCAATATCGAAAGATAACTAATGTATCCAGGTAAACTACGATAGCAAGTCAAATAGCAAGAAGCACTTTGACAGAACTTGTTACTAGATTGCCAAACCATAAATGTGCTAAAATTGCCACTAATAAGAGAAAAGTTAGCAGACCTAATGGTTTAATGAAATATTATAGTAAACTGAATATTTGTGAAGAAGGATAGACAAGAAAAAAATCAAAATTATGCTTATCAATACTTAAACTTATAATCTATATCCTCTTTTAAAGAAAAAAGCTTTTACCGGATTAAAGTTATGTATATAAATTTACAATTATTTGACATTATTTTAAATTTATCCGACGTTTCGCGTGCTTTACAGCGTGCGTAGTCACGGTGTCAAATAATTGTAAATTTATAATAATACATCACTTTAATCCGGTAAAAGCTTTTTTCTTTAAATGTGTAAAGGTTATGTTAATCAAAGACAATATTATCTATATCCTCATTTTATTTGTTGCTTAAAACAGTAAATATAATTCAGTTATTGCTGAATATCAGCACGATAAGCCTGAAAGTATATTCCTTAAATGCTAATTGTTGGAAATTCACTTTAAACTCGAATCAAACCATTATACAGAACTGGTTATGACTTGCGAACTTTTCAAATATCCGCGAAGTACACAACAATGGGAAAATTCTTTAACGACTTAACGATTGTATGCTTTATTACTAAAGCAAAAAAATTTCGTTTGCTTAAAATAGATCTTAATTTGTATGAAGTAAGTAAGAGCAAATTAAAAATAATTTCACAATTTTTATTTAGCCATCAAGAAACATGTGAAAAATGATTCTCAAATTTAGGCAAATAATTTTAATAGAAATAGCAATTGCGTAATACAAATGTAAGTTGAATTTATAGGGAAAAGTTGTAATGTAACTTTTAAATTAAATAATAACTCCTAAACTATACCTACGTCTCCCGACTTCAGAAACATCATTCGAACTATTTGACAGCCAAAAACTGTTTCATTTTATGCTAATACTAGCTGACCCGGCAAACGTTTGTCTTGCCATGTATAATATTATATTATTTCTAGGAAACATTTTAGTTTAGTTTAGTTCAATAAAAATAACTATCTTTTATAATAAAAAATAGGGGTTGATCGTAGAAGAGTAAAACTTAAGGGTTGTGTGTATTTTTGTGTGTTGTATCATAAAAAAATAAAAACAAAAAAAATTATTAAAAATTTTAAAAATTAAATTTGGGGTGACTCCCCTTGTCACTTAAGGGTTTGAAAGCCGTAGGTTTAAATACATAGTAGCCGATTGTCAGACTTACTGAATATGCATAAAACTTTACATAAGAATCGGTCGAGCCGTTTCGGAAAAGTATGGGAACGAACATTGTGACATGAGAATTTTAGGTTTAAAGACATTTATTTATTCTCATAACAGACAATAGTCACTTACATGAGAACTTATATACTTAAGATACAATTTATCACGTCGTGCTTAAGCTTCAAGGATCAATTATCGAAGTATAACTTGAGTGGACTTTCATTTACGCAGGTAACTGGGATCACTCAGGAGATGGTCTTTTAGTCTAAATTTCAATATTGCCAGGCTGTCTGCACTTATTATATTTTGTGGAAGTCTATTATACCGCAGCACTCCCCCAACGCTCAATGTTTTTTTACCGTTATTGGTTCTAAACTTCGGTACAATAAGATTGTGAGGAAGTGAATTTTATATATTAGATTTTTTTTTTTTATCACACCAATTGACCGAGTCCCATGCTGCTGGTGAAGCTTGTGTTATGGGTACTAGGCATATACATACATAGATAGATAGACATATAAATACATATTTAAACACCCAAGACCTAAGCACAACATCAAATGCTCATCCCATCGGTCTCAGCCGGGGATCGAACCCGGGACACATGGATTCGCAGTCAGGGGTACTAACCACTAGACCAATGAGTCGTCAAAATTAGATATCACTTTGTCCATGATCTGTGTACCTCGGGGTCAAGTAAACAGTGGATTAATTTATGTAAATACTAAATTAATAAGAATAAATTGAGTACTACCATCACATCCATAATAAACAAATTTTGTCAATAAAAAGGCTCAAATGACAAGTAAATGTCTGTGAACTACCCTCTAAAGTTTGGATTGAAAATGTTTGAAATGAAATGTCCTGTGCAAGGGATGTTGGTAAAGTATTTCTATGAATTTACTGAAATATGAAAATAGTTTCTGTGAAGACTTCGCTTTGTCAGTATACTCGTACACTTGAGTTTCCTCTGCTTTCATTGCAAGTAATGATATTATCATACAAACCAGAACTACAACTCTAAGGGCTCTTATGACTTTAATTTCATGAAGTATATCCGTTAAGTTTATATTAAAAGGCGGACAACGCACTCGCGAGCCCTCTGGAATTGAGAGTGTCTATGTATTAGTAACACTTAATATCATGTGAGTCTTCTGCCTGTTTGCCTCGTTATAAAAAAAATCGTTATAATAAAACTTCAGGTACAGGACAGGATCCTTTTAATGTCAGAGGGCTCGCGAATGCGTTGCCGGCCTTTCAAGAAGACTCCGAGGAAGTTACTTGTGAGCGTTTGGTGGACTAGTGCTGGAGTCGTTCACGATAACTTTCTTAAATCTGGCCAGACTACGGCAGATGTCTATTGTCAGCAACTGCAAACAATGATGGAAAAGCTAGCTGCTTAACAACCAAGGCTGGTCAATCGCTCTAGGCCACTGCTGCTTCACGACAACGCTAGACCACACACTGCACAACAGACGGCTACCAAATTAGAGGAGCTTCAATTGGAATGTCTAAGACATCCACCGTACTCCCCGGACCTTGCTCCAACAGATTACCGTTATTTTCGAAATTTGGATAACTTCTTGAAAGTAAAAAAATTCAACTCTAATGGGGCAGTCGAAACCGCTTTCAAAGATTTAATTGATTCCCGTCCGAATGTTTTTTTTTATAAAGGGATCAATGAACTACATAAGATGGCAAAAGTGCATAGATAGCAATGGTACATACTTTGATCAATTAAATATATTCTATTTAAAATAAAACCACTTATTGTTCCTCCCTTACAAAACGCCAAGTTCATGTGTAAGGACCTAATAATACCAGACCATAGTAACAAAATAAGTATACGTACGTGTATAAGTATGAATCGTTTAACTAAATTTATATTAGAATTGCAAATTGTTTTAGTTTTCATGGTTGTTGACTGTCTAAGGTAGCAATAAATGTCTTTTTCAATAAATCGTCTCACCAATATCGTCATGGCAAGACCGAATTGATCGTTAACTTGATCGATAGCTGCTATCGGATGAGAGACATTCAGTTTAAATGTTTCGCACTGTAATGTTAACGAAATGAAAGATTTTTCTCCAATAAATTGCCTTATTTGAAATATATAAGTTCATTGTGGATGTGTCAAATGTCAATAAAAGTAAACGGTCGATACAATATTAAACATTCAAAGTCGAATTTTCTATACGATATTCGAAAAAGTCACAATAAATTTTTGGATTGAATCACTGGTTCAATATGAAACGACGAATTAATTAAACGAATTAAATCAATAAACAGATATTGTTTTCCAACACACAAATATATTGTAATAATGTATTTGGAATATTCTTAACCTACATAGTAATATTATATAATATATAATGTATATATATATTGTATTTAAAGGTACACTACCACAGAGACCAAACTTTTTATAATTGTTTTAATTTTCTTTTTATCAATTTTTAATTATTATTCTTATTATGTAGATTAAGAATAGATAAATTTGTATTGAAAATTAATTTGATAGAATTTACGGAGGAGCAATTTTAGAAGGTACGGTTTAATTACCGGAAAATCAAAAATATGGCGATGCGTACATAAAGCTTCAACATCATTAAAAATAGGTACATGCTCTGTTGAGTGGTTACAGGATTTATGGAATATCATAATTTGAGTGATTCGGGTACCAAAGGGCGGTAAACAATCACACGGTAATTGCTAAAAATAGGTTACCTTCATGTATAATCGTTCAATATAATCCTATAAAATCGCTTGGACAGTGTATTTGTGGTCATCGGAAAATTTATAAAGGGTTTATAGTCTCCGGGGAAGTTCAGCAAAGTTTTAATTAGGAACGAGCAATTTGTATCAATTTAAGCTTTATTAGTATCCAAGCTTCAAAGCACGATTATTATATAGTATATAGTATTATACTGTTTCTCATAAACCACTCAATATGTCTATATTATGAGTTTTTTTTAATACATCTACAGCAAATTATCATTACACTGAACATTGAAAATTAAAATTAATCTGCAGTAATATTACTATTATTTAGATGAATACACTAGCAGCTTAATAAGCTGATGCACACGTATTTGCGGATTTCTCCCTAAAATATGGCGAGGGGGCCGATGGCTGGCCATGCGTCATACTTGTGTACGGGTGCTACTTGTGGTGACTGGTCGTACTTGAATACGTGTATGCAGCGATTTGCGTGTTATTCCCACGAGAATTTAATGCGTGGTCCTATTTCACCATACCTCCTGCTGATAGAGGACAAATCTATGTTTTTAATTTATTTTATTATTATTTATTTCTTAAGATGTCATGTGGAACATGGTGTAATGGTTGCAGCTCCTTACAAACGTTGTGTTTCTATTTTGTTTTTATTTTTATTTTATTTAAAGTTGGATTTATTTTCACATGACCGAATAGTTTCTAGTTACAGCCAGTAAAACACATAAACTGACAATATAAGCTAAACCAATCATTAGTTTTTGTATTCAAAAGGGGGTAGAGCGAGCAAGAAGAACTGACAAGAAACTTGCCGCCACTCTTTTTAATCGCTAAGTTATGAGTTATACAAATTGTTTGAACTGGAGCAAATCAATCCCAAGGATTAGGATCATTCAAATTTATAAAAAGCTTTATTGTTTTATTTACGTTTAACGAGGGCTTTGAATTTATTTAGTGATAATTCTCTAATTTCGCTTCGGAGTTTGTTGTAAAAACGAATACAATTTCCATATAAGTGTTTTATCTTCTGGAGCCTGGTTGGTTAGTCGTAAACTCAAATTAGTTCTGTTTGTTTGATGAGTGGATAATTAGACATTAATTCAGTGCTAAGCTATTAATAGCAATCTACTTCTCTAATAATATTTTTCTTTAGATGTAAATTTGTAGTATTCTCTCAACATTCCATGTAAATTGTACCTAACTTTAAAATGATTAAAAAACACCCAGTAAATATACAAGTTGACACTTTAAATAAACTTTGTGGCGAAAGTGTCGCGAAATGAAAAATGCAAGTTGTGTTCATATTTTAATGCGCATTTGAAATTACCAGTTGGCCTTTTTATATTATTTTTGCCTTAATATTGGTCTCTCACATCGTTTTATGTGTTTTTTACATAGATACATTTATATACTACTTAAAGTGATATAAAGTAGACAACAAAAAGGACCGAGAATTGTTGTTTAGGAGTACAATGGAGTAACGTACGACGGAATGACAAAGCTGGGTCAACACACCATAGTAAAACGACTTTTTATTTATTTAAAAACAAATTGATAAGCAAGCCAAATTGATTGTCCTATTACAGCGATAATCCTATTTTTTCGATAGATAATTGATAAAATCATTAAATGATGTATATTTATAAGTAAATTCACAAACTTATATATTATAATGTGACGTTCGTACACAAGTAGTAATATACAATTTTCTGGTTTTAATGAAGAAGTCATAGAAATTAATGAGTTTAAGGTTGCAAGTGATTTATAAAATTGCCATATTTATAAATACGGTCTGGTAAATACCAAAATAGTTTTATTAGATACGTCTTTTAACCATGCAAAGTAAATTTTCAAAAACTTAAACAATTATAATTTAATTCAGTGAATTCATAAGTTTTAATTACATTTGCGCCGTGTCTTTGAGGTGCTAATTCGTAATTGGTGTGCAAATGACAGACTATTTCAAATGTACTTCTATTTTTAATCACAGGTTATTTTAATTAATTGCTGTAGGTTATATTTAAATATTTTGAAGGCATCTTCAGTGATAAACTAAATATGAATAGCAAACTATTGCGTCATAGCTTAGTGCTTAACACATTGCTTTCGGTCCTGGGATCGATTTGATTTACTACCGTAATAATAGTAGTAGTTTCATAAAACTACGTAAAATTAAATGGAAGTTCTATTAATGTCCATCGTCACAGTCTGCGGTCAATTGCTGCTGCATTAAATAGTACTTTAGTCCTACTTTCTGTTTAGAAAAACGTTTGTTTTTAACTTTGTTTTTGCCTTTTCCCATAAAAAAGTTATAGTTGTTGTATATTTTAGTAAGTACTAAATATTAGTAAAAGTAGCAATTGATTTCAAAAGAGTGGTAAAGTTTTAGTTTTTACTGCCTGTCAGATAACTATATTATTGTATTTATAAAAATACAAAGTTATCTGGCAGGAAGCATAACCAAATTCATATGGTAAATGTAGATACTTATTATTGCAGCCTGTATAGAATTCATATAATTCATATCATATCTGCTGTATGATCCTTCATTCTTTAATAATGAAATATTGTGCAAATAGCACATGCAACAATAGTATCTAAAATAGTTTGATTATTGATTCCCAATTCTCTCTGTAAGCAAACCTCTTCTCACCCTTAATGTCCTTTTTATAACATTTTTCATTTTCTGTGTTTGCTCATTAGAGGGTTCTAGACTTCATTTTAGGTACTACTACTATAGGATAGGCCATTAAATAATAAAATATAGGTCAAGTCACTTGGTCAAGGATGTAAATAGGTCTGGAAATCATACAAGCCAGTGATTAGTTGAATACAAAGATCCTACACGCTACGTCATCTTGATAAGACGAGTACCAGACCTGTAAGGCAGGTATGGGCTAGACTTAGGTTCCAGTAGCCCCAAATGATTTCCTATGACATATTTTTGAAGTTATACTTCTTCTGGCGCGTTAGGGAAAAATTATGAGAGTATATTTTTACGATGCGCGCGCACACCGCCACAAACCCTGAAGTTAGCTATAGTCAACATTTTAGTATTTTTTGAAGTTATATACTTTTTTAAGATTCTCTTCTCTGAAGATCCACAAGGAATTTATATAATAAAATATGAATTTCTAATGTAGTTTTGTTTTTAGTTTCCTTCATGATTAATGCAACTATAAAATCGTTGAGTTCGGCGCTGTCTATGTTAAATGCAAACCAAATTAGCATGAGTATAAAATTCCAAACTCAATTTATACCCAATGAATCAAAGGACGTACTGGTATTTAATAAATACCTAAATATTATTGGTAGATAAATTATTATTATCTACCAATCATAGAATATCTATACAAAAATATCAAAAAGTGCTGTATAGATTAAGTTTTGTAACTCATCATTTTCGCAATCACTCATGTACATGATAAAAGTTGTGGTATAAAGGTATAGAGTATTGAAAATATTCCGATATCCACTACTTGTAATTAGGAGTAAACTTCTCGAGCCTAAAAGCCACTCGGACATTTCTTTACGCTGAAAAGTTTTAATGAAACTTCTACGAGATTGTATATGGCTTCAGACTTCAACACTTTTATTTTGTGTCAGCCACTTTTATGTAGAACTTACATGTAGCAATCCTGGAGATTTCTGAAAAAACACTCAAATACCATGTTGCCAGCAAAAAATATACAAAGAAAAATACATTCATATTAAACATTTAAAATCGTTTGAAATATATGTTTAATGAAACATGATTACAGAATATAGGCAAAAACTGAAGGATTTCAGAGGCAGGAAGTAGTGCCACCAAAGAAATAGTAGTGGAAAATGTCAACGTCTACGAGGAAAATATCAACGGTATCCTATTACAGAGGATAAGAACTAATACGGCTTACATACATTATTATATGTTTAATAATAAATGAAAATTACATATTTGATGAAACGATCATATTTATTTATTAAACAGTACCTAGTCGCATTATTATAGTGGAAATAATCAAAAAATGTTCCTTGTATTTTGTAATACCACTAACACTACTCTGGCCTTTAGTTTTTCCAGTATAATTATAAATTACATTTGGTAAATCATTAAATACATATTTAAATAGGCTTAATTGTTTTGGGTCTACCAACATCAAATCAGCTGTCACAAATATTCCGCAAAACAAACAATATTTTCCCTCGAGTCTCCATGATGATGTAACATATGGATTGCTTTATTTGAAAACCTGTAGCTCAAACTTGTACTTTATTGAAATGCACTGACCCAATGCGAAGCGTAGGTTTGTTTGCAAATATGTACGCTGCCCGATCGTACTGACAAATACCTGGAATTTCGATATTGGTGTATGAAACTGCACAAATCGCAAACATTTCTCCTTTCAGCTACTATTAATGTTTGTTTATATCGTTTCTTGAGTATCGTCGTAATCAGCGTTATTATAGGTTTATTTTAGCTTTGATTATTATAATTTTTGAAGTGAAACTTCTTTATCGGGGTTGGAATTAAATTTTGTGTAACATTTTTTCGTTACGCATCACATGTTTCGGTTACGCGTCACATTTGACCGTTACGCGCGTCTTTTTCTTGTCCCTACCACGGTTGATTCAAAGAGATTCTAAACCATTAATAACAAAAATGTATAAGAACGATAACAATGAAACTAAAAATTCTATTACAATTTATGAAATTCTGTAATAATCTTAGTGGTAATAAGGTAAAATGAAATAATTGTATTATTTGTATTCAGGTCTGTGATATTAAAAGCCTTTTGTTAAACTTTATCTAATTTAACTTTATTTAACCAATTTCTGTAAAGTTGCATATACACCATTTTTCGAAAAATAAGGTCATAAAGAAGTTTCTCTTCTAACGTGTGTACACTAGTACACGCACATTTTTTTTTATTATGTTGAGCTGCTACTCAACTTGTTTAAATTTAATTATTATAGACATATATCTGATTCTGATATTTTTTTTTGTATCTTTCATAGATTAATTCTATATAAAATAGACGAATAGGTGATGACAAGACATGCAGGTTTACTCTCGATATTTTCTTTTACGGTAAGGGGATGTGCTAACTACATGCACACTTAGAAGAAAAAAAACTTATATGTATGTGTTAGCCACTAGGCCAACATATTATAGTATATCGTCTTTTATTACTATTTTAATAACATAGTTTAGAGGTGCAACTTATTCTTAACAAACGGATTTTGATTACTTTTCCTCACTGGAAGTGGTAGCTAGTCAATATTAGGGCCCGTTGTATATATACGTATATAAATACTCGTAGTACTTTCCTTTTACAAATGCGTAAAGTGGAGCTGTCACTAAGTGACGTGAAGGCTCGGTGGAATTCGGTATTTCTGTTAACAGCTAAAAGCTAAGTTGGGTTTTTCGAGTAATATAATGTATTTTACGCCCTTAAGAATTTCACATTTTTGTATTCATTTTGTTGCATTTTAGTCTTACTATAGTTGAACAGAATATAGATTTAATAAGCAGCAGGCCAAGATCGGCAGCAGGTATGTTGATAGATATTCATCCCGTCGTAAATAAAAAATAAAATACTTATAGAAATAAATTTTACTCGATTTTTTGTAGCCTTTTAAGACATATTCATTACGTTATATTAAAATACGAAGATTATATTGAAATCGGCGTGTAGGTATACAATAGGTTTACCCTGTTGTAGTCGCGTTTCACACTTGTGATCCTTCTGGCAGTGTGAGTGTTCATGGGCAGCGGTATCACTTAACATCAGATGACTCCTGGCCGTTTGCCCTCTGTACTACTGTAAAATTTACTAATACATACAAATTTGCTCGTTTATTGTCTATCTATATATATAATAAATTTACATTTAAAGGTAGTTGATTAAAAAATATAATTTAACCAACTATTTGTATATTTTTATATTGTATATACTATTTGTATAACACAAAATTATAAACAAAACAATATGTATATACCTACATAATATGTGTAATTTCACTAAAGTTTATGCAGTAAAATTGTATACGCTTTTATCTAATTCCAAAGTGCCCATAAAATGTAATTCACACGCAAACGAATGAAAACAATAAACGTTTTCAAATAAACCTGTACAATTCATGACATGAGTATTGGATTTTCGGTTTGATTGTTTTGTTGCGATTACAATGCCCAGTAGGTAAACTATGCCCTGGGTCATTTACTGTTATTTGTTATTTATATGTTGAAACATAGGGCACATAATAAAAACCTTTTTAACACAATGACAAATATAATTGCCAACTAATTTTTATTTATTTCAAACGAATAAATATAAAATAAAAATAAAAAAATTATATTAGAAGATGAAACATTCCCAGGGTTTTCGCAGATAGATAGATTACTTACACTTTACTTAGGTTACATACAATATCATAAAAAAGGTAATAAAATTTTACATAGAGATGGTTTACTGCTAAGACCAGTTTCTTCCAAGAAACCCAGGCGTAAAATACGGATTACAACGTGCAATAAATACCTTTTTACGCAAAAAATTGTTTTTGTGTAGAAAAAAAGCTACTGTCCTTTCATTTGTCTTCATGATATTGTCATTATAGATAACATAGCCTGCCGATTAATCAAGGAAAACCACGCATTCGTATCTTAAGTTAGGTTAAGCTCCAAACGATTCTTAACTGTATAATAATTACAACAATTCAGCTGGTGGCCCTCTACGTACCTCAGGAACTGGCTGTTAATAATGGTTTCCATTATTTTGGAGAACTAGTCCGTTATAGCTATTGGACGATAGTTTGACGGATCAGTGCGATCGCCTTTTTTAGGGATCGCATGTATTGAAGCATGTCTGGACACTTCCGGACAGTACGCAGCACAATTGGGGGGATGCCATAAGGGCTGTTCAAATTATGAATGTCCAAAGCAGTTAGAACATTGCGGGTAGCACGTTGCCGGAATATAGTTTCCCACATCGGAGTATCACACCGCGATATTGATAGTGGAGACTTCCCCTAGTCATTAAAAGTCGAGTTGGACGCCAAGAGTTATACTAAAAGGTCGGCTTTCTCCTTTGCGGTATGAGCTAAAGAATCATCCTCCCTGTGCAATGGTGGAACAGGGGGCTGACAGAAATTCCCTTGGACAGCTTAGGCAAGATACCAAAATGTTCAAGTCCCCGAAGGGAGGAGGGCTAATTTCTCGCCAAATCAGGCAATGTTCAGACTCCCGTTTGAGGGACTTGGAGGCTAAGTCATATGATTAATTGGGTCTGCCGGTATTTGCAGCGCAAGACGACGCTTCTACCTAGGTTTTAAAGCAATCTTGACGGGAGGCCGGCTTGCAAGAGCGTTTAAACCAGGGCTGGGACTTGTTACCAATTAACACCGCAGAGAATGGAATGAACAGTTCCATATCCTACAGGACTTTTTAACAATACTTTAAAAAATATATCTTTAAGAAAATACTTTTCCAGAAACAAGTTTTTCAAGATGGCGTTAGGCCAAGGTCAGCTCTGTCAGGCAAGGAGAAAGAAAGATAGTTAGAAGTTAGTTTAGTTTTACGAAGAGATACATATAATTGGGACAGGAAAAGTCCTATTGCTTAAATGAGGGTTATATGATCCTACTAAAGCGTAAATAAAAGCTAACGTTATAGAAATGTATTATTTTTCTGAATATCACTCATTCTGAAAACCTCATGTAGGTTTCAGAATGAATCAAAAGATAAATTGGCTGATCGAGGTCGATCATTGTTATCGATTATCCAACTTCATTATTAAAAAATAAGTGAAAATGAATTTTATCTGAAATTTTTAAACAAGATTAATAAACTATTAATTTAATATTGCGTCGTCTGTAAAGTACGTGCAATAAATTCTAAAGGTTTTAATAAAAGCTGCATAAATCTTTCACTTAGACGTTTGAAATTTAAAACTCACTGACTAGAGGTGTAGGGTTTTCATTAGGATTTATTTTGTATATTCGTTTCTATCTACTTAATCCGTAACGATTGAATTGTATGCTAATACAAATTAGAGGATTCTCGATTATTAGATGTTTTCAATAATTCGTACAATAATGAATAAAGAATATGTATATTAATAAACATTATTTAATTATTTACAAATGATTAAGTACATGTATGATAAGTACTTAGTGTATTGCATTTTACATTTATCAATTTGCACGAGAACATTGTAAAGAATAATATACATTTTCGAAAGACGCTGATAAAGTTATTAGTTAACCGATGCTGAAATCTCCCTATTTAAGGCAGAATTGTTTCACTACTATTATAATTTACTGATTTCATACTGGATTAGATTCAATACATTAGAGCTAGATTAATTGATTCACCGAATTAATCGGAGCTAAATTAGGTTGTGAGAAGAATGGCCTTCCATTCCCTTTATATTCATATATTCAATTTAATATTCCACTTTATGGAATTGAATGATTGAATGTGTTTTGATAGCTTTTTTCAAACTATTTTAGTTTAAATAATCTAGTGGACCTACAATCGTGTTTTTGCACACATGCTTCATTAATTATTCTTATTATAAAAGAGAATATTAAGTAAGTATTCAGTCACACATTGTAAATTTGTGAACCTACGACATAATACGGCTTTCTCACGACGTTGAAGTGATGTCCTTTACAAGTATGTGCGTACTTTAAGTTGCACACATGCAATTTAATATCCATTTTCCTGAGGCTTGATCGCACGACTTCTATGATACCACATAATTAACTGCTAAGCTAAAACTGCTTCAATATTTATAACTATGACGACCATCATCATTGTATCGATGCAGTAGGGACAACACTGAAAATATAAATTGAAGACTTAAGTGAGGATTCAATAATTAAAGAAATCATATCATAGTATAATATATATAAGACTACTGAAAAGAGGTATGTATATCTGTATAGAGAGGTAAATGTATAATTTATTTATTTGAATACAAAAATTAATATGACTGTGGAACACAAATTTGTCACAATTTCTCCGTCCACCGAAGCGTCGACGTTCATTACAATACTTTAATAAAAAAAAAAATTGTATACAAAAAGAATATATATTTAATTGATTGATATTTAGTATCTATTTAATACACATATATACATTTTAAAAGCATTGCTCTGATAAATCAGATTCCGTATAGCATTTATGCGAACAAAATACGCGCACAGCTTTCATTACTCTGAAAATTGATAAAAAACTAAATATTTAAAACGAAAGCTTAATTTAATATTTTTATACCGAAATAATTTTATAACGTAATTACTTAGCACACATCCAGTATCAATTAACTTCACTGTTATTATAGTATCAACACGCTAGTGCACTTGTTTGAACATTTGTTTGAAATTCAGAGTTTAATTCCTGGAGCAACAATCATTATCTATTAGATGATACGGCTTGCTAATTTACATTATTTCTTGGTAGGTAATTGAGTTCTTAAAAGCATTACAAATTGACAGAGCGCTTTTTTCGAACGTTCTCTTAAAAATACATTTAAATTTAATAGATCCTTGAACATTTTATTCTCTACTGTATATTTGAGTCCGCGGGTAAAAAGCAAGGTTAAGTAGGTACTACACGAAGTATATAGTCCCCATTCGCTTACTTTATTTTTTACTATACATTTAATTTAGTCCAGCGATTGCAACATATGTGTGTAGGTATGTTTGAAAACAAAATTCCCGGAAACCAAAAGTCATATTGCATTTCAAGAATTTAACATAAAAACCTAGATAAATATCGTTGACATGTATTTGAACTCAGTTTTTATTTTTAGACTTACTTTTTAGCTGAACTGGAAGCTATAAAGCATCACCCTGCAAACTCAAAGCTAGCTACGAACAAATTGAGTCTTTCCGCTAATGGATGTAAGTAAGACGTTTTTAAATAGTAATATAATTTATTAGAAGCTTAGTATAAAAGTTAGTCTAAGTATTATTGGCTTTTGCTGTAAATAAATCACAACTACCTGTGCCTAGCGGTTTCATTATGTTAATCTCTGTCTTTTCATTATCATTCTCACTTTTTATATTTCACCGTTTAAAATGATTTCGATTCCATTTAAAAAAATGTAATTTTAATTTGGACAGATTTTATGTATTTCTTTCGGTATATGACATATACAAGTTAAATAACAAGTAAATAAGGAAGTATAACTCAAATGAATTGCGCTGGTAGCTCCTTGCCGGATACCGCAGAGCTAATATTCCAGACCAAGTGCCACGAGCAGACCAGTTTTGCTCTTTAATTAATCGTAAACATCTCTGGACTTCGGAAGTTGGCAAAATGTATTGTGTCAACTGTTTCCTTTGGGCTTACATTTAAGCATATTTTATCTTCTTAACGAAACTGCAAACCGATGTAAATTATAAAAAATTGTAAAACTATGTAGATGTTTTCGAATGAATGATTATGATATTATATATGTATATATGACACACAATAGAGAGAGCTGGTGCTTTTATCGCTCAATGAATAAGTATCGCAATTCAGCGAGAAAATGCTGACAGCGTTAAAGGTACACTGCTACTGTTTAAATTTTGTTTTGATTAATTTTTAATTTATTTATATTTTTACTAAGTAAGTTAGGAGTATCGTAAATACTGTATATTTGTGTTCGAAATAACTTTAAAAGTGAAACAAAAGACCAAACAATACACATAAATAATATTGATACACAATGAATATGATAAATCCGTTATATCAACATATCATTCAACTTTATTACCAAAATACTCGTTTTATATTAACTCTGTTTACTAGTAGTGTTTGTGATGTGTTGTTTATTAGCATTGACTTCCTTATCGTATTGGTATTTTATATAATAATTAAATCTTATAAAATAAGTTTCGCACCCTTGCATTTATATTTTAAGTGTTTTCTTTAATTAGGATGCAAGAGATTGCTTACAATGCATGCATGCTATTGCATGGCTTTTTTTAAATGGCTGATATTCTGCTGAGAGCGATAATGCCGCACATTGCATCATGTAATAATTGTTATTATAATTATTTAATTGTGAGTGCAATAAGGTGGGCATAAATAAACCAATAAATCCCCGGTCTATCTTGCCTCTGTTCTATTTCTCTTTATAAAATGAACTTTTCTTATATGAAATGGCACGTGCGTGAGTTCAGCCATTGTTGTAATCTGTAGAGACCTGGTTTACTCATGCGTTCCGCACGCTCACTGCAGAATAAAAGAGATCGTTCGTGGAATAAAATCAAAAATGGCGTTGTATGAAAGGGAATTTAAGTAATTTATTCCATTTCCCTGATGACAATCGGCCGCTTGTTACGGCAAATATTTGACCATTTATTTGATAAATGTTGGACGTTTGATTTCTATACATAAAACTACACTTTCTACTTGTTTATTAATTTACAGTTAATTGATCGAATCACGTTTGAAACAGAAACAATCATAAAAGTTAAATTGTGCAGGTATCATCGCTATTAAATCTTCTTTTTAATACTGCATACATTATATTTAAATATATAGGTATCATTTTAGTATACTAGCTTCCGCCTGCGGATTTTTGCAACCTCTTCAAAAATAATAGTAATATTTAGGTATTTTTTCACAGACAAAGAATTAAGACCTTCCGGAAGAATCACTCACCAATAAATCAAGATGAAAATACAAAAATCGGTACGGTACTTTTAGAGGAGTAGTCATGTGGACAAAGAGACGCGGCCGGGTACTTCATTTTATAATACGTAAGTATTTTAATCAAAAGTGAATTTATTGTAATTCTTTATGTAATATCAGTGTCAAAATCAAAAACCATTTCCAATCCTTGTTTAATATTGCACAATTTGTCAAGAGTTAAAATATATATTTTTAATTTAAAAAAAAATAAAAAAGTTTCGTACCTTTAACAGTGTTCTAAAGACATTGTTATAACATTGAGATTTATTAATGCATCCCATTATTTTTGTGATTAAATTGATTGAGTAAGTAAGGGTTAATGTCACGTATTTAAATGAAAACGTTCGAGACAAACATAAGACATTTATATTTTCCAAAGCCTTTGTACCTTAAATAGCATCTCACCCTATATGAAGCCAGAATAATTCAAATAATTTGGCAGCGTAATTACATACTTGAACGGTATACGATTTTTATCGTTGCGTTGGCTTCACAGGTTCACACGTTCTGAGGGTTGTCTAAATACGGGGAATAAAAATAGAAAATTGTGTGTGATTTTTATTTAGTTTTCAAAATTATGTTTAGTTGCTAATTTTATTTATTTATTAACACTTCGTTGAACATTTGAATAATTAAATGTAAAGGTGATCTTTTCCAGACAACTACTGTGAGAAAAGAAAAAAAATGTATTAAATTAGATAAGGTTTTACTGCATAATAATACCAAAAATGTTTGTTTCGGGAAAAAAATCTACATCTGTTTCATAATTAATTTAAATTTTCATGGAATAATGCCCGGTCTCTAGATTGAGAATAGCAGACATGCTTAACCACGAGGTAAACAACATAGTCATAAAAAATAAATATTATTTAGTATCTTATCAACCACTTCGTTCCAAATTAACCCATACAAGACACCTAGTAAAATTTACAAAAAGAGGTGCTTTCATGAAAAAATATATTGTTTCTTATACATTTGTTGACAGAGGATCCTTTAATATTACAATATACTATTCCTACTTTCATCAATACTAATTTTAAAGGCCGGCAACGCACTCGGGAGCCCTTTGGCACTGAGATCTATGGGCGGTATCACTTAACATCTGGTAAGCCTCCTGCCCGTTTGCCCCCTTTTCTATAAAATAATAATAATAATCTCCAGATACAACAATAAACGTTTCTAATTATAAACGAAGGGAGTTCCATTGATTTTCTGTGATTGAGAGCGTGGGAGAGATCGTAATTAATCGATTGTAGCAGCCCTAAGTGTTGCTCATTCATCAAACAAGTTAATTAACGAAAGAATGTTTGCTCGGCCGATATCAGTAATAGAGTTCGCGGGAAATTGATGTTTGTAATTCGTGTCCCCATTCTTGAGCACAAGCTGGTGTAGCCTCAGTCAGTTTTAGGTGAGATCTACTTTGGTCTGGAGATGCTGTTGTCAAAAATACAAATACAAATATATAGATTTTAATTTCTGTTTATAATAAATACTAAAATCTAACTCGAAATAAGTTCCTTTTAAAAATGGTTTTGAATGAGACCTGTATTTGCTAAAATACTTTGGAAAAACTAAAGTCTACGATACTATAATTTAATTGCCCTATAGCTTAAAATTCCGCGCGTGTACACGCAGAGACAGACTGTTTGACTGAGTTGTTGGCGAACTGATGTCGCTCAAGGCAATTACATTAAAACATTCATATTAAATGTGGAATAATCTCTGTTTGTCTGTAAAATTAAAGGGAATATCAAATACATTTTAATACGCCAGCAAATATACTGTATTTATCATTTTAATAATACAATAATTTATCTCCATTTATATTTAGTTCTGGTAAGAAAAAGTGTCAGCGTTTAAAGTACTGACGACTCGTAGTCAATACTTATAAACAAAATTAATATAACCTAAAAACTACGAAATTTTAACGCAGATTATTTTTAAGATTATTAAGTGGTTTGAGAGAAAACAAAACTATTAATGCTACAGCCTTTTAAGGCCTAGGCCTCAGATATCTGTATCTGTTTTGGGCTCAATTGTTCTTTCTAATTTGTCTAAATTAAGTAGGTGCTAATCAACTCTGCTGTGTCTTACACGAAATCGACATTTTGGGTCTAAGGCATGCCGATTACTCACGTGGAGTGGAGTCATAGCCGCCGATCGAACCTACGACCTCAGGATTTCAGTCGCGCACTGAAGCAGGCCAATACTGCTCACCAATCTGAGATCAGGCATATCTTTATAGTTTGACACAAAGAGTAGAAGAACGAAATTATTTTACTTTTTATAATATTTCAACAAGTTTTAAATTAAAACGTTTCTAACTTATATATACGGGAATATACCTCGACGTTTCTAATGGTTTTCAGCAATTGGCAGCGAGCGACAATCACAATAAATTCGTGTAAATAAAGAACGTTATTTAAATGTATGCGCAAAAACTAAACAACTTCGTAGTTGATCGTATTACTTATTTAAAAGCCAGTACTATTACTTGTCAATGTCAAGTACAGGAAATAATAGAGACGCGAACAAAGGGTCTATATAAAAATTAGCCTCAAAGTGCCCTCGAGGTCACCCTTATCCTCACAAAATATCTGATTACGTACTCACTAGAATTAATCTTATTACCACCTACCTGACTGGCTCAAATTATATATTGTGGGTAGATTTTTCTTATAAGATATTCATATAAATATCGACAAATGGGTTAAATTAAAACGTCAGAAATCGAAAATCTAAATTATTTTTTTAAGTATCTCTCCACATCCTAATTGAATTGAAGGTTATAAGGGCAAAGGTTAATTCAGGGATCTAATAAATGAGATCGTATTTAGCTGAGTATTGAGAACTGATTTATCGAGAAACATGTTCGATGCTGTGTTAGTCTTTTTATATTTATTATCCTATTACCGATAATATATAAACCCATACATATACATAGATATTACTTACAGATTTGTCTATTAATTTTAATATCAAACTATGATCAGTTCTTAATTTCTTCTCAGTTGTATTCTTCATTGCTGAAGGTAGTGTCACTGTAAGGTGCCTGCTGCCCGGCTAGTGATCTCTCCACTTTGTTCCATCTATAGCTTCCCTTGGTGCAGCTGTTACGGGGATACCCGTGAGAATCGTTACTTGATCACACCACTACCAAACCGACACAAGATTTAGTATGATAATACCTTTAGTATTTAGTATATTGTAGTAGTCTTTCAGGTGAGCGTTAGTAAAAATTATTTACAATTCCTTGAACAGCCAATAACCAGCCCTCAAAGAGAAATTCACGTAGCCCATAATATAATCTATTAAGCTGAATATGCCTGACGGTAAGACGTGACGTCGAAACTTCACACGAACAAGTTAACGTCAACGTCTCGCACGCCAGCTTTGTAACTTTAACATTACAATTAATATGTAAGTACGTGACACTTATGTTCTGCCGTTTACAGTATTTACAGTTTGATCTCACTGTTTTGCTCTATTGTTATAATATTTATTGATCAACATAATAATATTTCAACGCGATTACGTTCTAGCTCAAGTTCTAACCAATTTAATTTAAAGTTAAGTTAACAGGAGACATAGCGGCGGCAATGACCTTCGGATGTCCAAGGTTACTCACATTGCCAGAAGGCTCGCAAGTGTATTGCCAACCTTTCAATGCTCTTTTCTAGAAGGACCCTAAGTTGAATTGGTTCGGAATACTTCAGTTGGAAGCTGGTTCCATATAGTGGTGGTGCGCGGCAAGAACCCATCTTAAGAAACGCTCAGTTCTGGAACGACGGACGTTGAAGTTATACGATTGTGTTTTGTATTCTGTCTTGACGTCCGATTATGAAACTCAGCTCCAGGTATTAGTCCGAACAACTCCTTTGAACACCTCCTCGTCTTTCGATGTTAGCTGAGGCTTTAAGTGTTTTTTTAGCGGAAAACATTGTTAAGTAATAGAATTGCATTTAGCCCAACCGTTTGTACTAAAATCAATGCAATAGAGCAAACTAGGCCTATTAGTCGAAGCAGCTAAGCCAACTTTAAAGTATATATAGTCCACTTTATCAATTGTTTTACATAAACCCGTTAACTTAAAGGCAAAGTAGTTCAAAGTTCCTTTACATGAAGCCTTCGAGATTTTGAAGCGAAGTTATCACATTGTTTAACATGGATTCACGGTTGGAATAGTTTGTGGCAGAGGCTTAGTGCATACTCTAGATAGAATTATTGTTTATACCTGGGATTATTCACATACTTTTAAGCAATATACCGTGTTCATATCCTGTCAACGTCCACTACTGAACAAAGGCTCTCGAAAATTGAGCTTACCCAACGTGCGATTCTTAAAATATCCTATAGGAAAACTTTTCGCTACTCAACTTCAAAATTGTACAATGAAACAAAACTTTTAACTGTTACTGTTATATAAATAAACAGATTTTTTTGGAAACAAACACCAACAACTCCACATCGTACACAACGCAAACCTATATATAAGCAACCCGAAAAACACATTTTTTCGCCCGAAGCTTTTTCTCCTTCCGAGGTCCTTTCATCTTTCACCACTTTCTTAAAACAGAATTTTCACAAACATATAAAAACTCACATTCATTCACTAAAAATCTTAAACGACATCTTTTCGACCTGTCCTATGCTGATACAGAAAATATTCTTATTGTGCAAAACTAGTTTAAATATAAATACATAATACAATTATGTAGAAATCATACAGTAAAACACAGTTTACATGTCAAAAGGAAGAGACTTGCTGCCCTCGACACAGGGAATCCTAGTGTGGGGGCTAGTGCACTTAATTTTACCTAAATATCCTGTTATTGTGGATAATATAGTTTTTATTCTTTCAGGCTATAAAATGTTTAGTTATAATATGAATAGGACGGGTAATATATGTGACGGAGTGAGAAGAAAACTTAACTTAAAGAGTAAAGACTAAAGAGTTACAGGAACGAGGTCAGAAGCTAAATAATGGTGCAGGAAGGTCAAGGATTACGGAGAAAGGAAATAAGTAGAAAGTAAATGTAGAAAGTAAGCAAGGTAGAAAGTGAATCGCAGGAACTGATAATGAGCAAAGGGATATAGCCGTCGACAAGAAGGCCGGAAACAGGGAGCACGACCTGAATTTTAACAAAAATAGGACCTGCATAAATCACTGAAGATAATGACGTTAACATTGCTTTTGTCATAAATTTGTTATTTGGAATCAGCCGTTTAATTTCGACATTGTTTACTTTTTAAAGCCTTCTACTTAATTCGTCTGCTCGATCAAATTGATGGCTATATTGAATAATCAAGAAAAGCACAAGTATTAAAGGTTTTGCACTAATTTGACATTGACGTTATTCAATTATAATGACAATGGCAGCTGACACTAACGCCATTGCTCTGACATATAATATTGTTTGGTTGAAGATAATATCTCAGAAAATACTGGTATTGAGGGTGGCTTCGTGTATCTACGAACAAATTTAATCGGATGAAAACCCTAAATGAACAGCTATGATGAATAAACATGTACCGCAAGTCTAGTGTAAGTATAAAACGTTCCGCCTGATTAATTATTTAATCAATTAAATTTGCACAAATTTATATGTTATACAACATCGAAAGACAAAGGACCAATTTTCGTTCAAGGATAAATCCGACGAAACTAACTTTCTTTGTTTATAACGAATGACATTCGGTCTTCTAAAGTACCAAGGCTTCAGTAACTAACAGTATTAGGAAAAATACTAGTAAGAAATAAACATACAATAAACGAACATATAAAAAAAATATTTTTTTTATATTATTAAACAAAAATGATAGATAAGTGACACATTACAAATATAAGAAGAAATTCAAGTTATAATTAGAGAAGTGTCCTTAAAAAGCTTCGCAGGTAAGAAAAACATGTTATTAAACTAAGAGTAAAAACAACAATCAATTTTGCAAATTAATCAATTAAAGATTGGCGTTAACTTAGCCTTAGACGGTACGATTTCTATGTATTTGGTGATTTAATATTATGTACATTTAGGAGTTAGGATAACTAAAAAAAAAATAGTGCGTGTACTTATGTACGCGCGTAAGAAGTTATACTTCTTTGGCTTTCTTTATTTTTTTAAAATATTAAATAATTAATAATAGATATTTAGCGTTAATAATTTAACAATATTTAATATTTAGTATATTATTCAATTATTAATTAATATTAATAAGAATTATTATTTATTATTTTATTATATTATTAATTTAATTTAATAACTAGGTATGTTTCATAACCTTTTAACTAAGTAACAATAGGTCTTTGTGAAAAAGTATTGCTAAATTTCTTTGAAAAAATAATTAAAACTGGTTTATTTGTTTAAAAGGTACTACAAATGTCATTATGGTCATACGTCACGCATATTCTATTTCTTTTTACTTGTCTTATTCCCATCTCACTCGCGCACGCTCGGCGCCCATACTGAATTTTGTGTCACGGTGCGCGCGCATCGTAAAATTTCACTCTCATAAATTTTTCATAACGCGCCTAAAGAAGTATAACTTCAAAAATAACATAACAAACGTTAACAATTGTAAAGATTGAAAATAAACTGGCTTTATTATTATTATATTTATAAATAGTATTCTAAAGAAAGTGAATGAATAAAAAAAAGTGTGTGTGCCAGGTACGACGCACGATTGGAGTTTACTCCTTAAGAACGATAATCTATATATATAAAAGAAAATCGTGTTTGTTACAACACTTATAACTCGAGAACGGCTGGACCGATTGTCATGGTTTTTGATTTGTTGGATTTGTTTCCGACCCGAATAGCAGAATAAGCAATAAAATATCGGACAAGTTATCGAATAACAATAAATAAATTAATTAATTTTACGAATGCAAAAACCATATGGTGCCATCTGTTGACAAAACTACGGATCATTTTACGTCGAATTCGTGTCAGTTCAAGAAATTCCGATCTTGAGGTGAATGAGGAGATGCATAACCATGCTTTGATCCTGATCAAAATATGTTGGATATCAGAAAGTGCTTAACATGCAGTTTCGCTATATTGACGCTAGAGAGAAGATGCCTAATGTGTAAAACTGCCATTCTTCTTTCGCAATGGCAAGCAATAAAACATTTCTGTATTTGCAAAAAAGTTGTATTAATGTAATACTTAACATTAATGAAATCCTAAAATAAGTTAAATTAAAGTAACAACGATATTATAAGGTTGTAGGGCGGAACGAAGTTAGCCAGGTCAGCTAGTTATGATATATATCGAATAGAAAAAAAGGGTAAATGAACGCATCTGCTAAAATGATTAGAGAAACAAACATATATCTGTAATTATTCGGATTATTTATATTACTTCAATAAAGCGTATTACATAAAGTATGTTACAAAGCAATATAAATAATAATAAGAATGAACAATCTTTTTAGTTTTAATTTCACTGACCATTACTATTGACAATACTCTATGGCACGCTAGACAATCTACTTTTATTTTTTTACACTTGTCAACACTGACAATGTTGTAACGTGGTTGTCAAAACGTGAATTCAAAATAGAAAAGTCTGTGTAATGTATTCCATCTTATTCTTTTACACGTTCAATATTACAGATATATATGTTTGTCTCTTTTTACATAACACCTCAACTTTTCGTGTTACACTTGATTTTACTCCTCATAAAATTTCCGTACCGGGCCTTATAACTCAAATCGTTTCTTAAGAAGTAAACTCCAATAAATTATTAATTGCTTAATAAAACCCAAGTGTTTAGTTCGCGCTAAGTACGCTCCACCTCGCGTGCGTAGCCCTTCGTAGTTGGGCGCCTAGATGCTAGGAACTGACTAAAAATAATACTGTGTAATCGTTTAAAATAATGACAATAGTATTCAAAGTTCACCCAAACTATTTCATATTTTAGTTTTCTTAAATGATTCGTAAATAAATTCGGTATTTAATTCCGTACCTGAGTTGCCGCGTTCAGACCAGAAATGTTGACATGTTTCGTATAAGTACATTTAACAAGCCTTGCAAAAACATCTTCACTAATGTACTCGTATATACCAATGCTCTTACCGCAAAAATCTATAACCTATAATACATGATAAGAGAATTAATCAAGATGCGAGGTGGTTACGCGAAATCTATGTGAAGTACGTGCGCCATATTGAATTTATAATAACATTATTTTGGTAAACGTGCCGTATAAAGGCTTACATTTAATTACGAGTTTAATTAAAAAATATTAAAAACGCGTTTCGCGATTTCCATATTGTGCTTTTAGATAAATATTGCGTTGATTAAATTACATTTCATCGTCTTTTTTTTAAATGTAATGGAAAATGGAGGCAAACGGACAGGAGAATTATTTGATATTAATAGATACTGCCACCCATGGATACACTTAATGCTGGAGGGCTCGCGAGTGCGTTGCCGGCCTTTCTAGGTTAGGAAAAACATTGTGGGCAGCGGCAAAAACTGCCTTGAAGAACGCTCATTTGTTGAACGACGGACGTCGAGGCGATACATTCTCCATGGTATTTACTTATTGCGGTAGAAGATGCAGAGAGACCCCACATCTTTACACCGCCTAAGGGATCCAGCCGCTCGGAAAGTGATTGGTCGTCGGCGATTTGAATCGCTCTTCGCTGAATACGGTCAAGTGGAAGCTGGTACTGGTTGCGAGTACTGTTTATATAATGTTCGAAATAAATAATTCATTCGAAATAGAGTATTCTTCGAAATTTCTAACATGCATTAATTTATTCATCCAACGTTTTCCTTTTCATGAAACGTACTCATTGTGATTCAAGCTCTCAGCGATAATAATTCTCTATAAAATGGTATATATTTTGTACAAATAAGGGTACATTTTTATTTGAAGCTCAAGCATACTCAAGGCATATTGGTGCTTTTCCGTAAAGTCCCTTCTTGTTTGACCAGAGACAAATCATTTTATAAATATAATTTCCATTACACAAGGTACAGTACAAGATATATTGAAAATTTTAAATATGCACACGCGGTGAGTTTTCGAAAGCAATAAAATTCCAATATTCCTTTGAAATCGACACCTCGTTTCACACGGCCTATTTTAAGGGTCTTCTATCACGAACATTTTATTATTTAATGTATAAAATATTAAATTATTGGTTTATTTGCATGCGAATGGTGTATTATCCGCTCTGGTGTATTATACTATCTTCAATTATAATAACATATTAATTTTTGTGTTCGGATTGTCGGAAATATTTTTTATATATAAATTTTAAGTTTTACTGGATAAAATATTAAAGAAATGAAATCTAATAGTAATTTATATTTTTGTCGATGCATATTTCTACTCTAATGTTAGTGTGTCCTCAACTTTGAAGTCGTGCGTTCCAACCCAATTGATGTTATGTCTACGCAATTAACACATGTTTGTACGGTGAACGGATATATCGTAACGCAAAGCAAAAATGAACGGCATGTGGCAGGAACAGTGGTAATTCTTATCTAAAAAATAAATGAATCAGATAAAGTAATTTTTCTTTGCATTATTCGGAGGAGGGATATTTTATATATTTGTTAAGATGAGCTTGTGTATATCTGACCTAAGCTATAGGAAATCACTCAAAATGGAATACGTTATTTCGAGCCTTGTGACATTGATGTTAAATCGATTTTCATAGCGTTTCTGAATCTGGTCACATTTACATATTCACGGTATCTTGAACACGCTCAACAACTTTGTATCATCTACATACGAAATTTATGCCGACCATGATGGCCTGTATTCATCGAACATGAATCACACCAAATAATTGAATTTACCAAAACTTGAACAACACACGACAATAAAAATACCCAATGAGTTCTTGGGATCTAACATATATCAACTGGATGTAGTAGAAAGGTCGACTGAAAAACTGTGGGTTCGTTACAGGCTATACACAATATTATCTGTAGTCATGTTGTATCTACGCGCCCTACTACGAAAGGCTACGCACGCGAGGTGGAGCGTACTAATCACGCACAAGCTAATCACTTGCGTTTTATTAAGCAAATATCGCTTTGTCAAATATCGTTGTTAACAAGGAGCATCCATTGCTATTTGCTATAGCACTATCTGGATGTGACCTAGGGGTTTCAGCGTGCGACTCTCATCCCTGAGGGTGTAGGTTCGATCCCCGGCTGTGTACCAACGGACTTTCTATGTGCGCATTTAAAATTCGCTCGAACGGTGAAGGAAAACATCGTGAGGAAACCGACATGACTACGACCGAAAAGTCGACGGCGTGTGTCGGCACTGGAGGCTGATCACCTACTTCCCTATTAGATTGAAAAATGATCATGAAACAGATTCAGAAATCTGAGGCCTAGACTTAAAGAGGTTGTAGCGCCACTGATTTATTTTTTATATTAATAAATATCTTAAACCAAATTAAACTATTTATAGATTAATATAATTATTACAGTTTTAACATAATCTACAAGCAGCAGGATACTTTCTTCCGATTACTGATTATTTTAGTATGTCATAAATTCGCAATATTTGTTAAAAAAAGATTGATTAGTGCTTGTATATAGCTTATAATCTCATATATTTGATTTATCATATTCCGCTTGATCTCAAGATATTAAGTGACTAATATTACAAAGTTTTAATTGACACTTTCCTTGGCTTTTCAATAAATTTATCTCTAATTACGGAAACCAATCTAAAGTTATGAATCTTTAATGAGGAGTAACTTTGATTTCTCATTAATATAATATATTTTTATCGTTAATATTTTTTTACTATTTGTAAAAATGGTGCATTATTTTATTACTCTTTATTTAAAAGTCCTTACCAAATATACAAACATAGCTTTCAGGTTACAATCAACTGAAACGACAATTCAAAATCTATAAGAAAATTATTAAGTTTGTGTGTATTATTAGTGTATAAGTAATAATACACTAATTATAGTTTTGTGTATTGCATTTTTTATTGTGTACATTCTTAATGTATATTAATAAATTATATAATGTTTTAACGTATTTCGAACTCAGTTGGGTGAATTTTGTGGTTTACAAATCAATTGAACAACCTGCTTCTGCATTACTAATAAAAAATTAATATCAACTATACTTCACAAAATTACCCTATGATAAATAAAATATAAAACCATTAAAGAATTATACTATAATCATATTCACGGTCTATAAATAAATACAAAAAAGGTTAAGTACAATCAAGTATTGATCAAGAAGCTAATTAATTAAAAATACAATCAATTGAACAGCAAGTAGGAATTGTTAGCCGGAGGGAATGGACGGGAAATTGCAAGTGATGCATACGTACTAGGTATACACGAGTTTAATTGGCTCCTTTGATGGGGTTACAATAAAAAAGAGAGTAAATTGGAAGAAAAGAGTTTCGAAACGAACGAAAGGAGGTAGGAAAGGTTTTTGTTTTGTTAGTTTCTTTTAAACACGAAAGCCAATTCATGCAACTCTATTATAGAGATATTTTTTTATTATTAATTGAATTTTTAACTGGCTCACCAGAGGGCTCGCCATTGCGTTGCCGGCCTTTTTCGGATTTGGTGCACTCTTTTTATATTTAATTTAAAACATTATAAAGTATTTGTATAGTTTACGACACTTCACCGCTGCCTTTTTTTTTCATATTTTCAATTCCAGACAGTCCGAGAGTGATCTGACTATTATATGCTTACGACTTTAAAATTACCTATAGTTTAGAATAGTTTACCTTTTAACTATAAAGGATAAACGAATAAACATTTCCTTCGAATTCACGTTCATAAACCCGAAGAAAGCCATAAAATGCACCAGTTAAGACCCAATGAACGTTTTACGACTCCGTTTGCAGACAATCGCCCAAGGCAATACTTTGTAAAATGGTATAGATATTTTAAGTTTCTTCTAACTAATGTAACTTATTGTAATAATGATGTTCGTATGGAGTAACTAACGTACAAGTTATGTAACCTAACATTAGTTAAGTTACATATGTATATTTCATTTAATAATTAGAAGCCAAATGTTAGAAATTATCGCACAATTGAAGCCAAAATGAGCCCTTTGATTATCGCACACATAAATTATAATATAACTTTCGTTTCTGATAATGACCTATAACATAAGTGTCTTCAATAAGTCAAATTAGTTTTTTGTCAAGCTAGCGTTGCAACTCTAATATCCATAATTTTATGTTAGTTATAAGCTTATGTTTTAAAATATTAAAACCAGTTGACATCCAGCTTCAAACAAAGAGTTTCATTTACCATTTGAACGTCATGAACGTTTTTTATCAAACTGCACCGTTTCTCAATTAGCTAATTTTGAAATAGAATAGGAGAAACGAAATAATATATACTTATATATGTCAAGGAATCCTCGGATTATCAGGAAATGTTCTGATCGAGTCAATGGACCGTTGATTTTTATTGTTACTTTGGATCATTGAGATTCCTTTTATTACCTTTTATTTAAGAACCATATTTTGATTCAATTTGTTTTTGTTTACACATACATAATATTTTACAAAGTCATATACTCTGTGAAAAGAAAATCACACCAATGATTCAGAAATGTGTCGGTCCCATTTTGTGACGGATCATGTGGATTTACATAGTGTAAAAGCAATACTAGATGCTATATGCTTTTTTGTGATTTATGTAAAATTACTATTTCTTATTAGTAAAGCAGTTTTATTTACTTAAATGATATTTTAAAATGCTTCGTTTTGGAGTAGGGCGTAAATTTATGCAATTCTTACCACATTATTAATAATTTGCAATGCACCCCCTAATTACTTCCTTTCAGATTATTAGATACAAACTTACATTTATAATCTAATCAATATACAAATTTTACTTAATGTAACCAATATATTATATCTAACACATTTTTAAATTCGTAACATTGTTATTTACGTCGAACATTAGTAAATTTAAAAATACTCTACATGTAACGAAACATTTTTTAAATCAGTTTAGCTAGATTTTATTATAAATTTTTATAATAAAAACTAAAATTCAAATGCTAAACTTTCTTCTATAATATTAGAGAAGAGATTTATTTGCAGAACTTCCCTGTATACAACATTTGACGTAGTTTTGTTTTGTGGCAGCAATTGCCCATGGGTAAATCATTCTTTTATTGATACGTTTTATTATAATATACAACATTTTTTGTTCTATCATCAATAGTTTCTACAGCGCACGCGATGACAGATTTTTTACGAATAATTATTTCACAACACCTGAAAATATTACCTCTTTATAATATCAGTACAAAATGAATTTGTGGAAGCAAAATTCATATTAAAAAATATTGAACATTAATATAAAGACTAAATTACCAACTTGTAGTCTTCACTAAATTCTCTTTGATTAATTTTCATTCTAAGCTATTTGGACAAAACTAAAACACAATTAATACAACTAAATCTTCAAATACAACTAACCACGTCAACAGCTGGTTGCAAGTTGTAGTTTAATTATGATAATGGATAGTTGCTATACTAGAATATCGTGTAAATTTTTATCCTAATTCATAACTCTTATAGTCTACTTGCTTTGGCAAGTCAATTTAATAAATGCAGTGGGGAATTACCTATGTCTGAGCCTTGGATTTGTGTATTTTTGACGTGATAACGTCTTTAAAATCGTTTTAGTCGGGTGACATGTTCAGAAACTTGTGTCACACCAAAACCTCACGAGCGCGATCGCTTAGTCGGGTGACATGTTCAGAAACTTGTGTCACACCAAAACCTCACGAGCGCGATCGCAGGTATAACGAGAGAGAGACGGACCGATCTCCCGTCTCTCTCACTCTAGCGGCATACAAACGAATGGAGATTTGTATGAATGTATGTATGAAGAAAAATGTATATCATAGTCGAATAAGTAAACTTGTCATTTTACACCCGAAATTTATCATCAAAAGTGTGAATAAAACGATAGATGTAATTTAAAATTTGAAAAAATTGTTATCTTCATTAATTCCTTACTTCCCAAAAACTTATATCACCAATAAGACGTTATCACGTAAACATCTCGATCGTAAACCTACTTTACAAACAACCAATATTTTTTTTGTAATCATTTGATTTTTCTCACAGGAAAGTCACCTAGAAGCCTTGTATTTTTACGTCAGCTTTCTGTGCCTTACTCACGGCATCGACTTTGTTGGTATAAGAAAAGTCTATTGGTGGACAGCCGGGGTGTGAACGACGTAGGTATTTTTTATACAATAGGGGGGCAAATGGCCAGTTGGACGCCCATAAAGGGCAGTCATCGCAGCCCATGGACCCTCATATTTAGTGGGTGCCGGCCTTTGAGGAAGAAGTTCACTCTAACTTTGAACAGTTGGAGGTCGTATCTCTCAGGGAAGACCCCCACCGGGAGTCAATTCGACAGTTCGCTAGTTCGCAAAAGAAAGTCCATTTCACAATAGACCGTGGAAGACATCCTGCCAGCAAGGTGATGTTCATGATATTTTGAATTGATAAGGGGTCAAAGGAAGGTTAAAACCCTCTGCTCTTAGTCAGAATACAAATTCATTATAAATAATCAGTCCGTGCACCGTTTTAACTGTAGTACACGTCGTGTCTCTTTTTATCATAGCGTAAATAAAATTTCATAGAAGAAAACCTACTTTAAGGTAGCGTTAAAGTTAAACATATTGCCGTAGAACACCGCGGTCTTTGAAACAATATAAAGAAGAATCTCATATGGTAATTGGAACATTGAACGCATGTCAATTGGAACTCATTTTTCAGATGTCTGAAAAATGAGCCCCTAATTATGAATTTTCACACACTGGCGTTAACGATAATAATTGATTGATGACCTTCTATTGTTTAGGAACCAAGGCTTAAAGCTTAAAAAATAACCCTTATTCAATTTTTATGGTACAATTTTTTCATCGATAAACAAATATCACTAAAAAATTAATGGTTTTGTCTTTAAACAACCAATAAGCTAATAATGTAATTAATGAATAAGGAATTTGGGAAAATTTAGAATACTAAATATATTATGTTAAATTTAACATACTCATAGTAATATGAAACTTTATTAACTCTAAGTTCAAAAAGAGGTAGAAAGTTACAACAACTATCATTAGTTCCTACAGTGTATATTTCATACTATATTATAGTGAAAGTCTTTTGTACCTGAAACTGTAACTTTTCTTTTACCCTTATCTAATCTAGGATTCATTCGTACAAACAGTAGCAATAACGAAATTTAAAGCTATTAAGCGTTACAAGGATTTAATAAGAATAATTGTTTTCGTTTATTTTTTTCTCTCCTTTTATTTATCTAATTATATTATTTTCTCCCAAGTTTTGAATTGGTCCTCGCTGCTAAACTCAATGCAGGGAGTTAAATCACTTATATGAACACAAAAATGTCTGTTATATATGACGTCATCAATCACATATATATCTCAAACATGAACACAACAAAAGCTTGTAAGATAAATAGCTTTCACGAATAACAAATGTCTGTTTGTTTGTTTTGTTTTCTGCACAATTCGTTCCAATTGTTCCGGGACAACTGTATGGATAGCCACTTTATTATAGCCGTTTATACAGGGTGTTGCAGTTATGTTAATTTGAGTACAGCGTAAACTCGTATTTTCCTACGCTATAGAGTGTTGTTATTTAAAAAGGAAGTATATATATATTTCGATAAAACAAGGTTAACCAAAGTCGAATAATTTCATCGTTTTAGACATAGACATAACATAGACATAACATTTATTACAAACAAAAAACACACACATAAACACACAAAATAATAATACTTAAAGAAAACATAAAATAAAATAGAATAAAATTAAAAATTAAAATTAAGAAATTTTCTTTTGCCATTCGGTTCGCTTCCAGTGTGCAATGTGTGTGTACTGTGGTTGTAATTGGCCCTGGCTCAGCATTATGCTGAGGAGCAAAAAGTTCCACAGCGCTGGTCATTCTGCCAGAGACCATAGCAGCTAGTTTGCGCCTCTAGTAAAATAAAATAAATAATTATAATACAAAGTAGAAAAATAATAATAATAATATTAGAGTTAGAAGTGTGAGTAAATTGTGTGTAACGGTGTATAATAAATAGATTTAAATTAAAAGTTAAAAATAAGAAATAAACGTAAATAAGTATATATTTGTTTGTTTTATGGGTGGATAAAAAGTTTTAGGTAGTTTAATGTGAAATCTAGTGACATCACAAGGAGTTTAAACTGTATTGTTAATCAATTCAATTTAGGAAAAAAGTAACCGAATTGTGAAGTCCTTAAACAAGGAAGTTAAATGAATACATGTAGTTTTACATTTATAGTTTATAATTGGGATATATACACATTTTTAAATAAAATAGAGTTGTTTTAAAAAATAATTAATTTTAATATAACTATTATTGTTATCTACTTTTATAAATATAACAGAAGCAAACGGGAGGCTCATCGGATGTTAAGTGATACCGCCACCTCCCTATGCCAGAGAGCTCGCGAGTGCGTTGCCGGCCTTTTAAGAATTGCTACGTTCTTTATCTACTGTCAAGGTATAATACGATGGTATCTTATACGTAGGTTTTACTATTTGCCAACGTATGTTAGGGGAAAAGAGACCAATGTATCTGCCTAAGGCAGTCATTGGAGTTTTGTACAGGCTTTTACTAATAATTACAGCCAGATATTTTTACTATACATTTTGTAACTTAAAAATTCCCATTTACAAACAAATCTCAAATATTATCGGAATTTTTGAGTGCAATCAAATATATAACAGAAAAGAATTAGGCGTTTGGATAGACTGATAACTTTGTGTGATGTTAAATTTTCATTTATTTTGCCTTTTTAAGTTTAAAAACATATTTTTTACATCAAATACTAATTCTATATTCTATGAAAAATAAAACACCAATGTTTAAAATTTCAGTTTTTTTTGAAAAACACAGTTCAAGGCGGTATCAGGAATTAACACAGTTCAAATACTTTATTTTTGTTTGTGTCATTGCAAGAAAATCCAAATGATTTTTCAGAATATTATTATATTATATTTTATATGCATTAATAATTTTCTCGATTAGATCTAAATATAATAAAACATAAAATTTATTTACCTTTTACATTGTAATTAAATAGTTAGTAACATGCAATGTTATAGTACCTCCTTATATATTATTCGAAAAGCTGTGTAATTAATGTGTAAAATGTTTTATGTAATTTCAGAATTTACGAATTTTATTACTATAAACACAAAGAATACTCACCAAGAAAATAAAGCACTAGCCTCTGAAACCACTTCACTTATAACTCTACAGTTAGTATTTGAAATTAAGATTTTGAAAAGTAACAGCTTTTCCCGCGATTTCCGAGTTTTTCCAAAACCTTGAGCGAGCTCTTAATCTCGGCAAAATTGGGCACCGACTGAGGGAAGTTGCTAAAATCGAGACGTTTTCCCGCGCACATGCGCAGATAACATATAATTTTTACTACTGTACCTGCTGAAATTTTACTCATTATACATTTGTAATAAGTGAGGCTAAACTAGAATTGAGATATGTGTATTTCAAAAACAATCATTACAATAGTTTGAACTTAAAATCTTTTTCCTGTATTCTGCATGTGGAGTACTTTCAAGACACGAGCGTCCCAGGTTTTAAAAGGACAACAATGCACTGGCAGTGAAAGTATCCAGAATCACTGAAACTATTTAACATCACGTAATTTATGACATTTGGGTATGTTTCTTTCTGTTCTACCAAAAAAGGCTCCTAATTAGTCAAAGTATTGGTTAGTTTTATCACTTTTTCTTTTTTTCGAAATTAGTTCTTATTAATACATCTACCAACTAACTACGTATATACAATATTGGAATAAAATTATCGCTGCTAACCAAAATTCTAACTTCATATTCTCATGAACGTATATATTGATTTCAGAATTTTAATTAAGAGAACTTCGATAATTATACGAATTCGTTCCGCTAACAATTTTGTACCATACATGATGAAATTCAATTTGACTGTTTTTTTTAATTATTTGGAATCTATTTTTTTTTACAGTCATAACAAATGCTAAATAATATGAACAGTAAGAGTGAATGATACAGAATGCGAGAGAACACAAAATGGAAGTCTATAGGAAGGCTATATAAAATCACGATATGACCAATTTGACGTGAATATTTTTTCTTACTATAATGTATATAGTAAGAAAAAATATATATATATTATGCTTCTATTTTTTCTGCTGATACAAATAAATTGTATTTAATAGTTTCTTTAATACCATTAGTAATCACTAAGCTGAAAATCGTGCGTTGATTCCCGACTATGCGGCAACTAGAAATAAATCTTTGATCGCGCTGGTTTGCGAATGATAAAAACCAGGCATAATAGGATAATACAGGCATGTTTCAGCCCCAAAAAGCAGGCAAAGTAGGCATAGCTGGATGATCATCTAGTTGGTTATAATATACGAGATGATGCATTAAACTTAGACCAAAGACTAAAGACTAAAAAAGTCAAGGTTATCAAGAATGTATTAGTCATTTTTTTAATAAACTCTAAATTATATCATAGTGGTAAAAATGTAGTTGATTACAGAATATTTTATTAACATATTTATTAACTAAGAAATATCACGTTATCGTTATCACGAAGAAGTTAGTTTGAATAAATTGTGCGGTGGTATGGCTAATGATAAGTCCAATCAACGAATGTGTATAATATGTTGACACTCGCTTTTGAAATGTTAATGTGAAATAATAATAATAATTATAAAAAAAAAATATAAAAAGTATCGGAATAGCTTGTTCTGTTTTTAGAACGCAGTTTTACATATACAACTTGCCGAGTACTACAATCGTCTCGTTAAAGCTAACACAAAGGTATGATTCGCTTTGACACATAGTTTCTGTGTACCGTTTTTCTGAAAATATTTTCTTTCATCTTAGTCATGTTCAAACTTAACAATAATTTTCTGCAAATACCAACGATGTTGTGATTAAACATTCTCCTCAGAGATATCTTCAAAGTCATGCTCAAGCTTTATTTTTACTGTCACTGTTATATGAAGATACATTTTTATTAATATTCGATGTATTTGTAATATTTTTTATACCAGCAAACACAGAAATAAATGTTACAACACATTTTAGACCATAGCCTAAACGTGCTAAGCTTGATTGGAACATGGGGCGACGGGATGAAATTCCACCCATGTCACTTCGATGTCCGTTTTATAACGTATTTTTAACGCGCATAACAGGTGTGTTCAAGTTATAATGTGATATAGAATTATTGAAAATTAAGTATATATCTATCAAGCATAGCCCAGTTATAATAATAACAATAATAAAATAATCAGTTCTCTTTTATTTTTTAAAACTAGGAGTCATTTGTTTGCGTCGTGTGTCACGTTTTTAAAAATGGGTAAAATTGAAGTTCGCGCGGTAATCAAATATTTCTGCTTACTTTTATTACTACCAAGCTGGTTAATTAAGACTTGACAGCAACATTACTTGCTTGGCTTATACTTGTCCATATTTTACGCGCGTTATTGTGTGAACTTTCATTAGCGGCGACCCCCGCGCGGAGCGCCCTACATCGGTGACTGAACAAATGATTAAAAAAGAAGAAACTTTGTCTTGGTGGATCGTCGTTTGTTTTATAGCGGAGGAAATGAAGGTTTCTATATTATGGACACTTCCAAAATATTATACACAACCATTTGGGTATGAAGTGTCGGCCCGCTGGGTGCCCAGAAGGGGCATTCTGGGCGGACAATTTCAGAGTTGCGATAGCTGTCATTCAAGCTGGCTTCGACTTGATAGAACATCTTCCATATTCATCGGATCTAGGTCGGAATGATTCCTACCTACCTCCATGGTAAAAGGATTCCATGAGCCATAAATTTGAAGATGATGACATCGTATAGGCTGGGCAATACGATTTTATTAGGGATAAAAAGGAGATCTTTTTAAAGGGAATTTATCTTTAGAAAAAATATATACGAATTGTAGAAACACGAACGGTGTACGGTACTTCAAAAAAATTACTATACCAATAATTATCACTTTTTATTGAACACTCTGAGTATATGCTGTCATATGCATATATAACACCCGTCGCATTTGCGTCACAAGCTGCTCGTCGAGGTATTTTCTAACCAATAAAATTTAGAGTTCAAGGGCTTACGGAGTCTTAAAATTTCAGTAAAGCGCGGGCCCCAATGCCCAACGCGGTATTTAAAGGTCGCAAAATACAAGTTCTTCTTAAACATTTTTTTTAATTTTCATGGACGATCGACGAGAACAAGACCAGAGTAGGGATGATCGATGTTAGAAAAATATCGATATTGATATTGATGTCATAATCGAAAGCCGAACATTGATGTTCGATATTTATCAAAAACTGACCGATGGTTTTTGCATTAATAATTAACAAAGAAATAAAATACAGTGAAATGGTTCGAAATTTATTAGAAAACAGAACAAATAATTACATATTCCGATATTTTTTATCAACTGACTGAATGAAAATGTTGATAAAGACGAACCTATTAATATATTTATAAGTTGATAAAGAGTAGTGAGGAAGTGTGAGAGAGAAAGAGCGAACGAGACTACGAAGAACGAATGAATGGAACGACCTGCCCTGCGATTCTGTAACTCACATTTCGAACTCACACAGCGGTTTTCGCCTCGGCGGTCGCTCTTAAATCAGTCTTGAAGCAGTCATTTTATGATTTGACATTCTGTAAAGGTGGGAGCTTGTAGTTTATTGTTTATCAGAATGCCAAATCATGAAATGACTGCTTCTCGACTGATTTGAGAGCGACCGCCGATGCGAAAACCGCTGCGAGAGTTCGAAAAGTGAGTTACAGAATCGCAGGGCTGGGCGCAAAGAATGAATACGTGTTCAAAATTTTAATAAACCTGATTTGTGGATGAGTTCGTAGAAGACATAATTTGTTTCGTAAGTTGCATTGGTCATGCGGGAGGCCGTGAGTTAACATCGATGTTCGATTCAGTTAACATCGATGTTACGATATTTTTGGTATAGCAACATCGATGTCAAAACATCGATATTTTTGCTTTCAACATCATCGAGCATCCCTAGACCGGGTATGAGCATGACTGGCGAAGAACGTAATATAGGCGAAAGTGAAATTTAACTTCTAATATTCCATATAATTTTGAAAATGCCTTAATAAATAATAGTCTTTAATTTGTTAACATAAACTAGCAAGAGCTAGTATATACATTAAGCGTATATACGAAGATCAATCAGAAACTTGTGTCGCAAAGTTCATTAACTCAAAGGAGCCTGATAAAACTTACAAAGGTACTAATCCCTGAAGTCGATATTAAACTATAGTCTATGTAAATCGTTCTCAAGGGACCTGAAATTCAATTTAGTTCACTCATTTCATTCATTCAGTGAGCGCATCTGACATTTACTGATTATGAACTAATAAAAAACCTCTCTTTGTTCAACGGCGTCACTTTAAAATGAAGTTTTATTGGAGTCCATTCCTGATTTAAAATGGGTATTCTGTTTGAAATTTAATGGAGATCCTTTTTCATTTTAATATACGTTATTTAGGGAGGAATACTAACTGTTTTATACGCCTGTAGATATTTTTTAAAATATTTTCGAAATAAATATAGTATCTTATAAGTAGCGGCACGAAACTCTAGCGCTGACCGTTATTGCGCAGAAGTAAAAAATAAGGTACCTGAGGGGGGCTAGCGGAATGAAGAGCGTCGATTGGCTCTCCAGTCGCATTTTGTCCCCCGCGCGACAGTACACATGCGCAGCAATCCCCTCCACGTATCGGCCAGCGCTAGACTTACGTGCCGCTGATTATACTTATGGATAACATAGTGTTTAATTTAACTAAGCAAGCTTGTTCATTGCGATCATACCAAAAATATAAATACTTTGTTCAAAATTCTTTTTTTATACCACATAGAGACTTAAATTATGTACAAATACTGTGTTTAAGTAATGTCATTAGACATTCACACACACACACACACACACACACACAGAAGATTAGTTTAGAAGTATATTTTGGGACGTAAATGTTGTAAAGTGTTGAATATTTAAGGATATATTCATATTATATTTGAATAACTCGTGAATTTGAAGGAAAACTTAGTATGGCTAGATTTGAGATCTCTCAATAGTATAATTAATCGCCGATGGGACAACTTCTTCTTGCCAGCATCATTTGCCGCAACATACGAGTATTATACCCATGCGTACATTTATGGATTTAAATATTTCAATAAAGTATTTAGAAATCATCAACAACATCGAACAATCAAATAGTGTTAAGACATAATTGTTTAAAATATTTCAGCTAGTAAGAAACTAAATTGACAATTCGTCAATTAAGATTTCAATAAATTATTAATTAATTTAATTTTAAAAATAGAATTTCTATCAGGTATTCCGCCTTTGTCACTCTCTCTCAATCGGTCTCAATCTCCCTTTTCTTCGACAAAAACGCTGCACATCTTCGTGAGGTTTCTGTAAAAATTTACCCTCATGCGCCTAAAGAAGTTTCACTTCAAAAACCTTTATTAAAATATAACACTTTATAATTACAAAATATATAAAATGACTTAAATTAAACTAGAGCTTAGGGCTATGGGTGATGCGATTGAATACTTGTCGTGAGTCTTCTGTTTATATACTAAAGATACGACGTCTACCGGGTAGGATGCCGAATGCCGATAGTCGCTGGTGTCATTGCAACAATGCTCCATTAAAGATACCCCATTATACCTAATGGCTTATCACCTCCATCTTCGTTGTCCAAGGTGTCATTACCTGGAGTTGTTTATCTTTATGGGAAGTATGGGAGGTATTGGCATTTTCTCAATAATGAGATTTTCTTATCTTCTTATTCGCTTGTCGATTAGACATAAATCTATTATTCTAATATTACTATGATGAGTTTAATTTTAGTTGAATCACAAATTATCAAAAACAATTTTAATCTAACGCTAATTTTACTCACAAAATAATAAGTGATATTACCTGTTTGCATCATAGAAGTTTCCCGTGCAAATCTGAAAAAGTTAATTATTAAAAAGTCCTCTTTGTACGTTCTAACACGGCAGCAATGCATAAGTAATGAGACTAGTAATGAAATTACAAACGGCATTTATATCTGCACGTGGATTGCTACAACCTAGTTTGTCTTTGACTTGAATGTCAAAGTGGCATTTTGTAGTTTGCTTATGAGAAATATGTAGAAGAATATTTCTTTGTTACAAAGCATTTTCGCGTTTAATTTCATCGTAAAGTTTTATATACGCTGAACAGGAGCAGTGTTGGTCTAGTAATTTCAGCATGCGGCTATCATTCCTGAGGTCATAGGTTCGATCCCCGGTTATACCAATGGAATTTCTGTTTATAAGCACAATTAACACTTGCTTGTACGGTGAAAGAAACATCGACAGAAAATGACGTCGACGGCCGACGGCCTCAGAAGTCTGATCAACATTAATTGTCTATTAAGAAAAAAAGAAACTAATAATAAAATATAATATAGAAAGCTAAGGCTAGACCTAAATTTGTTTGTTTAAATGTAGCACCACTGTTTTTTTAGACTTAGACATTTGAATTCATATAACTAAACTTATTACTAAAAAAATTGAGTTTATCAGCTATAAAGACATCAAAAAAATAAGATCTGTTTATAATTTATCTTGAACTAAAAACGTATTGCGTTTATTATTCAATTCGTAAAAATACATTACAAATATATTTAATAACAAAGAATGGCATATGATAGGCTCTTAAAAGGTTTTATTCTAATGTATAAGGTTTCGCAAGTTTATAAACTTTAATAGTGATATGGGTAATGAGGACAAAATTAAAATGCGTTGCGATCCTACCTACAATCTTCAGCTAGATATCACGAGGACCCTGAAGCGCGCTAACAAAGTTACTCCGACCGCTTTTATATATACACCTCGTATATATTATATTCGCCTCACTGGGGCATTTGGGCCGGCCATTCTATAGTTTGACTAGTCGAGGATCCTCTCTTTAGATTCTGATCTAAATCTTCCCCTGGGAGAGAGTTTTTTAAGATGATGTGGGGTATGTCTGCATCTTCTACCGCATTTACCAAGGAGTGTTCAGAGAAGTTGTTCGGTCTAATACCTACAGCTGAGTTTCATCATCAGACGTCAAGGCAGAATACAAAATACCATCCGTATCACCTCGACGTTAAGGCAGTTTTTTCCGCGCACCACTGTTATGTGGAACCAGCTACCCACTGATGGATTTCCGAATCGATTCGACTTAGGGCCTTTCCAGAAAAGAGCGTACCAATTCTTAAAAGGTTGGCAACGCACTTTTAAGCACACTGGCATTGAGAGTCGTACTAGATCAGGTTTTGTTTTGCTGGACAAATTTATATACATATTTGTTAAAGAATGATTAATTAAAGTATATTATAAAGTATTTTAAGTATGGCACAATTGGTACTATTACCACATGTTAACGAAGATCTATGTAGATTTTGTTAGTTCGGAGTGATTTATGTGTTTGTTGTTTGTAACCCTTTCCGAACCACAGCTTAGGATAACTTTCAAAACACATTAGAATAATAGTATGCCTAGAGTAGAAACTAGTTTTAACTTAACATTATTTTTGTTCTATATAACAAAATGATTAAAAGTAAACACGCTTTGCGGAATTCAACGCGTTTGCATACCACAGTTTTAAAGGTCAATTTTTAATTGAAAAGTTAAATTAAATTATTTATTATGAGTGGCCTTGTTGGCGAGGCTAAATAAAATTAAAAATTAAAGAAGTCGTATGCTTTGACTTTGACGTAAATGTCATTGATGTGACGGCCGAAGTGAGTATTGCTATCGCTATTATCTAATAACAATACTCACTTAATTACGCAAGTAGATATTTCTTACAAAAGTAAAGGAGAACATCGTGAAAAAATCAGCATGTCTTAGACACGGCGTCGTGTGTAAGACAGAGGTGACCTTAAAGGTCGGAAAATTTAATAATCTTCTTTGAAACTTTTAGACTATTTCTATTGAAAACTAGACAAATATTGCAAGGACATGACGCATAGTGTAAGAAGATTTGGGTTATAATTAAAAATGGAATGTAAGTAATCGAAGGGACACTATAACGATGACAAAAATCACTTTAAAAGCTTTTACGACCTCTCTTTGATAGCAACACAATATGTTCGTTTGAAAGTTTTTAATATGAACCAAGAATACCGCTTGGTTCGACAATAATCCGATTTTTTTTAAGAGAATGCTATATATGACATAAATTATATTATATAAAACGGTTGTACAGGCAATGTAGTAAAAAAACCTCTACTTTCGACAGTTTCAATTCCTATATGAATCAAAATCACTTCGAACTGATAGTTATTAATTTATTCCCTTGAATTATGCTCAAATCCAATCATGAAGCGAAATATGTCAAATCTAAATAGAAATATGTAATCGTAAATAACATTTGAAATAATAGCTCTATTTTGATTTAAGATTCGATGCTTATAAAGTAGGTTGTTTCAATTGGAGTCAAATTCAGAATAGAATTTAATGGAATAACAAAACAATTAAGGGAGTTATTTCTTAGTCAGCTAATTGTACTTTAAACAAATTGTACAACAACAAGTGACTTAAAGGTAAACTATTTATTATTGGAATATCTGACTTGTCAAAGTAAGAACTAAGTTTAGTAATATATTTAACAAATAAGCCCTAGATAATTTATTGTCCCACATAAACCGTTTACATAGACGATAAAAAAATATAGACATTTAACTAATGATCTAAAAAAAAACAAAAGGTCGTGTCTCCGTACCAACACCGTTCCAGAAAATAAAAATTTGACTTCAGATTACTTTAGAACTTAATTAAGTAATATACAGTTAAATGCTTCTATGGTGAATTTATGTAAAACCCTCTGAATAAGAAAATCAAAACATTATCATACGAATGTTTACCTATAGAAATAAAGGTATTTCCTATCTGCAATACGGGGTTTTCTTGTAGTTATTTGAAGAAAACTATGAAAACGCAAGTGCGCTCGTGCACGTTTATAGTCATGCTATTGAAATAGAAATTGGTTTTCTTAAATTAATTTTAAAAGGAAACCTATAAAATGCAAAAAGTATTTCCTTAATATATAATTGGTCTGAATATTGTGGTAAAATATATTTTTCACGTCAACACGTGAATATTATTTAGCTTTTTCTTAACATATTTCACGGCTAAATTCTTATAAAAATGCCAAGGTACCTTGTTGCCTAACTACTTGAAAAGTTTAACCAGATTTTATAGATTTTGGTATAAAAATTTAGAAAATCCCATAATGATATTTCTCAGCTCATTAATAACTTTTTACTCAAATAAATAATCAAAGAATCATTTTCGAAATATAAAAATAAAATAAATCGGTGGCGCTACAACCTTTTTAGGTCTGGGTCTCAGATTTCTGTGTCTATGCAAGTAGGTAATCAGCTTCCTGTACCTGACACACGCCGTTAGCTTTTTGAGTCCAAGGCAAGCCGGTTTCCTCACGATGTTTTCCTTCACCGTTCGAGCGAATGTTAAATGCGTACATATACAGAAAGTCCAATGGTGCACAGCCGGGTATCGAACCTACGACCTCAGGGATGAGAGTCGCACGCTGAATCCACTGCATTTTCTGAATATAGTATTTCATCCAAAAATCTGTTTTAAACAAAAAACAAACAAAGCTAGTCCCAGTTAAATCTCACTCAAATGAAAATATGAATTCAATTAGACATAGCGTCGCGGTTCTATTCGCGCGTGACACGTTGACGGCTCTTGTGGCGAGTGTGCAAAATAGATCCGTGGAATTATTCGCACTTTGTGTGATAAATCTCGTTTCATAGATTTCAATTGTGTATCTAGTATTGTACGAATTGGAAAATAGGGCAAACATAGGTCAGTATTCTGTCAGTGTCAGACACACAAGTCCTCGCTTTTTGTGTCTTTGACGTGTCCGTTTTCTTACATTACATTTAATTTTGAATACTATGATTATATATATATTATGTATTCATAATAAGAAAGTTAATATTTTAACATTCAATGTTTAACATTCGATCGAGCGGCGAAAGAAATCGTGAGGAAACCGGCTTGCCTCAAGAGAGACTCAAAAAGTCGACGGCGTGTGTCAGACTCAGGCACAGGAGGCTGATCATTTACTTGGCTATTAGATTGACAAATGATCATGAAACAGATACAGAATCTGAGCCCAGACCACCAGTAGCGCCACTGATTTATTATTTTTTGTGTGCCCATGTTACTTGCGGGTCATCATATAAATAAATGACTGGCCTTTAAATCTACTTTATTCTCTTTATCATGTACGTATTCCAGACAAATAAAATGTTTGGATATACCTACATATTAGAATATTATACAACTTATATTACAAACTATTGCCAATTACGTGCACCTGCTTTTACTGGAATATAAAAAAGTTCCTAGTACATTATCATGTCAGTGCACTCACGGGGTAGACAGTTTATGACGCTGCACTTTGAGTAAAAGTTCAAATCACTCATAATTTATTACTTTACCTAAGAAACTTAATGATTAGTCGTGGTTGAGTTGCGGGTTGGAAATTGAAATATAAATTTTCGTTTAATAAAATTATTTGCACAATTTTAGAGTTCTACCGATTGGAGTTTGTCTGTGATATTAAGAAAAGACAGAATTAACACATAACACAGATATACAAACGTAATAATATCATAATTATAAGTCAGAAGTTGCCTCTTGTAGGCTGGGTTGACGAGCTGAAAGAAGTTGTTGGGAAAGATTGGCAGAAAATTATTCTATCTCACTGTAGACTCTTTTATAGGTCCTGGAAAAAAGTTAGTTTTGGATTAAATTATAGGTATATAATTAATTTTAATATAATATTATATTTTCAATTATCTGCATTAGACTACAGGGGTTGTTCCTCAGAAATTGTAACATTGCAACCAACTATACAAATTTGTATAAAGTAGTCTTGAGACACTCATTTATATCACTTTTAAAGTAACCAACTTTCGTAAAACTTTTGTCATGAAATCCTGTCACGTTATTCACAAGTTAAAACTTAGCTGCAGATTAAATTATAGTATTGCAATAACAGTTCTGTTAGTTTATTAGTGCTCTACCCTCATAATTTTATAAAGTTTGAAAGAAACTACCATTGCTTCAAGAAGTTATTAGATAATGCAATTATGAAGAAAATCTTTGAAGTAAATGAACTGAGGTCATTTAGTTTCAAAATATACTCTTCTACTCATTTCTACTGAATAGCAATACTTTTTTGACGTGATAACGTGTTATAAATCGATGAACGCCGACTGCCGCACGAAAACACATGACTCATTGTCACGTTCCACCTGAGACGAGCGTGTAAGCAAGAGCGCGGAAAAAGCAATAGAGAGGCACGATCGACCTAAGCGATTCCCTTGAGACGCATTTATGTCTCTTCCACTCCATTGACCGATGCGTCCGAGTAAGAGAGACAGCGGCAGCGCACAACCTATACGTGAACTTTTTTGTCAACTGTTTATAAAGTGAAGTGAAAAGTTAATGTGAATTAGCACATAGTAACTTGGAATAAGTAAAAAAATAATATTGAATTAACGAGTGCAAATATATGTTAATTTTTATAATATAACTCCTTCGTGTTATACAAAACAATGATAATTAGGTGATAATAATTTAATTCCATTTATAAAATTATGCAATTTTTCGTCATTGCTTTCTTATGATGTTATCACGTAAAATATCGTCCGTTAACCGACTTTACAGACAACCTAATTTTTTATTAATATTTCAATTCAGAGAGGAAATGCCACAAGAATTAAGGGTTCATTGCCGGAGTGGATTAACACATAGATTTAGTTTTAAAATGATATTTTCATTTGAATCACTGACTTCAGGTGGCGCTACAATAAGTAAGAACAAGGAATAAATGTTGGTTCTCATTACATAGAGGCAGTTTTTAGTTTCCTTAAAAATTGAACCTACTTATAAATGACACAATTTAACCCAATAAATATTACAGATATGCTTAGTCGTGCGGTTTGCATAGTATGTTTAACAACCATTAGCGAATAGCGAAAAAAAGTTTAGCTTTTCTAGAGAGGCCATAAAAGCCTGCAATTAATGCCAACCAATGACTTGGCTTATAAATTATTCATACTGGTAGGTCCTCGAGGGTGTAGATTAGAACAATAAAATCGCTGAGTGATGTTCCCTAATCGATTATAAACATTCCCAAATTGAATGAAATTGAATAATTTGTATGTATGCATGATCTTAATACTTTTATAATAAATTAAAAGTTTTGACTGTTAAGAAAGTTTGTACTATTACATCCGTGACTTAGTTCGTGTAGACAAAACAAATTACACAAGTGCGCACTCGGGCAATTCAGAGTAGTGTGTAGCATTCCAAATTCGAACTATAAATGTTAGAAAATACATTTTATTTAATAAATACAAAAAACCTAAGAATAGTCTTGGAATATCGTCGTTATATTGAGCAATTGAAGTTTAATAAAAGAATAAAGTAAATATATTCTTAAGAACAATGGCAATTGGAAAATAAAAATGTAGTCTCATAACCGAGGCTCGTATCTGAGACGTGCACATGGAAAATGCATAAAGTGCTGAATCAGATGCGACACACCGACAGTGGATAGACCCCTACTACAAAACACATTCACGAATAAATCTTTTGAAAATCGTATGAATGTAACTTCAATGCATATTAATTAATCTTAGAAACAGTTTACTACCCTGAAAACAATGCGATTCATTGCTACTACATGACATCATCTCAAACAAAATCGCAGCTCACTTATAGAAAAATTGCCCTTCCTTGTTTCTGTCTACAAGACTTGTAGTCGTCCTTTGTTTTATGTTCCTAACATCAACACTAACTATGCAAAAATCTCAGTTTTGTATCGCCAGCCCGGTCAAACATCGACCAATATGTAAGCCTTGACTTGTTTAAGCTAAGTCACCTTAAGCTAAGCTAAATCACCTGCATCATGAGCATACCCCATATATACACCTTCACGTACATACCCTCACTTTTACACTATTACACAACACAGCCAAATTAGGTATTACTTAATTAAATGTATTAAATAATTTGTATTAATTTTCCCTTTAAATGAAACCTTTTTGTAAATATTATATCCATCCATATATTCCATCTTTGGATATATTTTTAGTGTTATTAGTTATTTGATAGGTTCGACATTCCGATAACTGTTTTTAACTATTTATAATTCTAGACCTAATATATAATGTACTCAGAACCTTATAAGATACAAATGAAAATTGAATCCACTATTATTTAGATTGTATTTATGAACATAGTAGGGCCAAAGATTTTATAGCTCGTAAAACGAAACTAATAAAATTACTTAAACATGATTGTTTCGTTAGGAATCGTAAAAACGTACGATTTTAAGTGTTTTCGTCTATTGTGAGGTAGACTCAGGTCAGCGAATTTGTGTTTACTTTTAAAACACCTGGCTATACGGTTATTGGATGATAATTATGTAGAAAGATAAAAATGTTTATTATAGTTAATTAGGTTTTACATTAAAAAAATAATACTTTATTGTAATAAATTTACTTTGGAATTACACGCAAAAGGGTGGCAAAGGTAGTTTTGAATTTAGGAAGGTTCTTAAAGAGGCTCAGAATAATATAAATACAATTTAATTGGGTCTTATTACAGTGTTTGTTTTCTATAATGATGTTCTACTGATGCTTTAGTCAATAAAGCAGAAATATTTTTTACATCAATGCTTGACATTGCGTTATTTGTTTATACATTAATTTTAATGAATATAAATCCAATTTTATAAGGAAATATGAAAACTTTATGGGTACTTTAGAACCAACGAGAAAGAAACGCAAGTCGACGCAAATAGAACACGTGACTGACTTCAAAGACTTATCTTGCCTTTAACTTCAATTGTATTCCAGTATTCTCAAATATATTATATCTGCTCTACTCTCAAAAAATCTTATTTCGGTAAAGGAAGTACTGATTAAAAATATGTTTTACATTATTATTATTTAATAATTCTCTACAGATACTTGATAGTGAAACGTGAGATGCTGCCAGCATTAGAATACACTTTTATTTATTATAATTAAAATTTGCTAAAATTTCGTTGGCTAAAATTTCAAATTATTTTAATAATGTTTAAAGTTTTTAGTAATAAAGTTATATACCTTCAATCCTTGTTTGTTTTATCCTAACTAATTATTTCTTTTACCAAATATTACTTGCACATATTGAAAGATTTAATTATTACATATGCTATTAAAACACAGGTACACGTTTTGACGATGTCTAGGACGAGACGGCCATGGCGTATATCTATTGAGACTGGCCAAGTAACAAGAGCGGGCAGGGAGTTCAAACATTTGCTTTAAAAAATTACAAACTAGTCACTCTTGATTTAGACATTAGCTATTGTATAATGTTAAAATAATTAGTGAAAAGATTAATATTGTTTGGTGAATAAATAATTTCGAGCTGTGTTCCATTAACAGTGACCTCTACATTAACGGTGGTCAAACACGCAAAGCCATTTTACCATTCTACATTTAGTGAAACCTTGAAATTGTAAACACATCTTTGTAAAACGTGTATACTGTATACGTTTAAGTCTGTTTTGGTCTTAACTTATATAAATCATTAAAATACTGTTTGAAAATTTAATAAAATGGTACATCTTTTTAAAAAGACATAGTCAAATATTGGTATATCTATTATAGGTATGTTAAAGAACGGAAAAATTAAGCCAACTTAAAAAAAATCTGGCTTAAGCGTTCAATCTTCATGAACAAGTCTGACTACAACTGTAATTTACAAGTTAAAGTTCTAGAATTAAAACATTAAGAATCCGTTAATTTGTATTTTCTTTTGCGATAATGATAGTAAAAAAGCGAAAGCTTTTTCTTTACAAACTTCGTATAATTTGGTAAATGAAATTCGAATCTAATGGATACAGTTACGGAGTGCAAATAACCAAGGTTTGAGTCTCTGGAGAAATCACACGGTACGAGGCTAATTCGAGAAAGTTATTGCCGTCACATTCAATTTAACACCCGTACATCATCTTATGCACATACATTTTAAAACGTTTTTCATTTATTTTTAGTATGAGTGTGTAAACCAAGAGCCGTATAAAAATGAACTTTGATACATTATGATTAATAAGTAAATAATGATTTATTTATTTCCAACACACAAATATACAGTATTTACTATATTCTTAACCTACGTAGTAATAATAATAAATTGATAAACAGAAAATTTAAACAAATTTAATAAGTTTGGTCCCTGTGGCAGTAAACCTTTAACGCTGGCAGCATTTTCTCGTTGCATTACGATACCGATTACGATACTTTGCGGTCACCGGTACTATCTACCAGGCGGCAACTTAAATCTTTAATTAGCACTTGTGCACTTGAACCACACGACCCATGGTTCTCTGCTCCAAAGGGGACAAAATCAAAGTTTGAGGAAAGACTAAGAATTAATATTATACGCGTTTTTATTTTTTAGTAGTTTATATATAAATTATAGTATTACTAGCACTTCAATTACAATATAGTTGACTTACAAAACAAGACATTGTGCGTAGGATTTATTGTCATATCACTAAAATAACTTTTGATTTATAAAATCCATGTTAAAAAGATGCACTGCACTTTCTTCCTTAAATCAGTAATTATGCAATCGGAAATAAATTTTCTTAGCTGTTACACCGTCTTTTATGAGTATAGATTAAATTAATTTACTAAAAGAGAAAATGCATCGACGACTGAGTACGAATGTTAGCTCATTTTAGATTCTCGAGAAAATAAGTAAAGTTGGATGTAAAATGGTACAGGTCTAGAATTAAAACTTAACATTCGATGTCAACAACCTGGAAGTTTCCTAAAGTAAGATAAATCTCTTGAAGTAAACTTTTTCTAGTACTAAGTATTGTCTCAGTTAGGACTTTTTAAACTATCCACTAAGTGAGCTAGAGTATTGAAAAGTTTTGATGACTTTTCTTCGATTTTGCAATGTTTATAACTTTTAAACGTCTGTTTGCTTGAAATTGAAGCTTTTTGCTAACATAAGTTTTAAATAAATATAATAATCTAATAAATACATAATAAAACCTTCAAACATTAATTTCAAAAGGATTTTTTTTATAATTTTCTTATAAAGCTTAAAGTATAATAATTTCAATGAAGTTCAAAACTTAGTTTAATTAACACAGATCTTAAAAGTTTTTTGAGCACTACAGCAGACCAAGAAATACTGTTCTGAATTTATATAAAATAAACGTCAAAGCAACTAAGTGCTAAGTATCATCATTTATAATGAATCTAAAAACTACAAATATCACAAAATTTTTCAAAAATACTTTTGACATCCTTTAAAAATTATAATACTCAATAAAAACATACTACTAATATTCCGTAAACTCGTAAAAGCCAAATAAACACACATATTCCCAAAAACCTTAGTCTGACTATGAAAAAAAATCGGAACGATATAAAAAGAAAATGGGAAATTTTCGTTTTATTTAGTGCTTTATTTTATACCGGGAAAGTCTTGATGGGGAAGCATAGCAATGTTCCATATTATGTTGGTAGCTATTAATAATAAAGGTAGGCTGCGGAGATAGTAGTAATGGAAATTAATACGAAACGAAGTTCGCAGGGGCAGCAAAAATTTTAATTATCTTAGACATTTTTTGATAATTCATGTACTTTTTATACCATTTGTGTAATAAATTTTTTTGTACTATTACAGTAAATACTTTGTTCTGAAGAAAATTTAAGTTACCCGCATATATATTTGATCAAAAAACACTGAACAAAAAAACATTTCTGAAGTTTAGCAATAAAAGAAAAGCTGAGTAAGATGGCGCTTAATACAACAACACAATATAATTTAGGTATTACAGTACCTATGAAATATAACCTGCCCTCTATTTAAAATAAAAGGAATCCAGAGCGTACAGGAAAATCTACAGACAATTTGGTTTCAAAAGCTGGTCGTAGATGTCGCAATATGAATTCACCATCTCCATCTCAAGAGACGTTGTAGTTAATATAAAAATTGTTTTTTATTTGCTATGAACATGAGCAACTTTACTTCGAGATTTTTTTCATAATATTTATAATATATAAAGAGTAGTGATTATGAAAGACAATGTTTCAGAATACATTGTTTTCTGCATTCTCGTGAACATCGTTAGCAAAAAATTAAAAAAGATGGCCGACATCTTCTAGTCCGTACTTTGATTTGAGAACTCACAAGTCAATTTAGTATTATTTCAATTTTCATTGAGCGTTATATATACGTATGTATGTTATTTATATAAATAACATAACTTACAAAAGGAAAGTCATTTTATAAAAGACTAAAGACTGGACATATTATTTAATTAATTAATGCTTACTGCATTAAAATATTATATGTTCAATATTTGTCATGTCAATATTTATAAAATATTTATTTAAATTTCTTGGTACGTTACATTTTATTTAAAGAGACATAATTATTAGCTCAATATACATAATATATTATATGGCGTAAACCCCATGAATGTTTAAATAATAAATATTCAAGTATTCAATAATTATCTTATTCGCATAGTATGCGGAGTAGATTTACTATTTATGTAAAGGGTAACAAAGGGGACGGAGTAAATTCCACGCTAATTTGGGGAAAACGGACTTTTCAACGGACTTCTTTGTAATTCTTTGAAGTCAGCCTTTGATTGCCCTCTTTGAATATAATAGACTGCCGAGTATTTTAACGAAATCGTAAAACATAAAAGAAAAAGAAAGGCGAAATAACACAATTAAGTAAAACAATTAAATCCTTTTTAATGTTGATTTTGATTACTATCATACTTCATGTTTATTTCAGACTGATTTTGAATTCAAGTAAAGTCCTACTACCCATTTATTATTTTTGAAGGTAGTACTTTATCTGCCAGCCAATAATTAATTTTCCTAAGGAATAGAACTCCTCTTCTTCAATTAATTTTTGGCTCCATGATACTTGCCAACATTGAATAAAAATGAAATTAGACAAATGTAAGAGGTGACTGTGTTTTTTTTGTATAGAGGAATTTATATTGAATTTTGTTAATTCAAACATCACATACATTAAATCAAATCAACGATGAGTGACTTTAGTTAGTGCCCGCTCTTAAAGTAAGACCAAGCTATCTATTGTTAATAAGAATATCGAATAAATTCATACAGCGTAACACATAGTATGTATGTTTGAGTTGAGTATGAGTTTAAGAGAACTTCATTTCCAAGCGTGATTTCATTGCAGATGAGTTAGTACATAGTTCAATACGTCTGCATCGTGGATGAACAGTTTTCAGAAACGCTCATTTCGTGAAAATAGTACAATTTCCTACAGGCTTTCACAGGATTGGCTCGTGCGCTTAAATGACTGATCAATCCAGACCACTACGTGATCTAACCTCGGTATCCCTATTTTATTTTAAAAAGAAATGCTGAAAAGCGACTGCTGAATTCAGATCGCAGTCCAACGCGTGAATCAAATATTAACTTTCGGTGCTCCCTATTTCACTTTTTATATCTAGTGGAATGGAATGATTGTCTAAATAATTTATTAAACAGTTGTTTATTTTATTAAGAGGTACTGAATTAAATCGATTGAATTTCAAATATCGTAATATATATAAAGCACCCCGATGACCCAGGAACCGTCCTGGGTCATCGGGGTGCTTTAAATTATAGAGAATTTTAGTTTTACTCTCTCGCCCACTCGCGTACAAAAAAATAATATAAGCGCATGAATGCAATGTATCAGTCGAAGAGAGTTCGGGGTGTAACTCCGACGATTTAGGAAACCGCCACGCATATAAAACTAAGAAAGCCTGAGAGAGCAAAATGTACAGCCTCAAGGCTCGTATACACTTGTAAATATCATTCCAATTAAACAGATAGATTCACGTATTTAATAGCAAAGTCTAGTAAATCTTGTATAAAATGCCAAATTAGATATTCTTTTAAAAACTAAACACGTTCTTAAGTTCGCACGATTCCAAGTTTTGGTAAGACGTAAATCTTATAACAGAGAATACCAACACGGGAATGAAGTTACTTCATCGTAATGCCACTCCGACGTGGGCATCATTAAATTAGGAGAATCGTGAAGAACAGTTGTTTGTATATTATGAAAATAGAAATCATTTTATTCAGCATTGGTGTTGTACATGTTCTTATTATGCTAAACATTTTAAATTGTTACATGTCAACTAGTAAATCGTGTAATAAATTCGCGGTTATATCCCTGTAATGTAGTCTGATATATTATCTTGGGAGTCCGCAAGCTTAACATTATAGACTTCGATATCATGAAAACTCATTTAATCATATAAACAGTCACCACTATGTAAAATCTGCTAAGTAAAAAATACTGCCTTTTCAGGTGCAATAACTGCCATCTATTGATCGGCATAATAATTAAGTAATTTATTAAAATGCCTTTGTCCTACAAAGAGAAACAGAAATCATCCTTATTCGTACTATGATTATTCTGGCAGCAGTACACGCAAGCGTTAAGATGCTTTGCAAAGAGCATAACTCCCTCACTCGCTAGTGCTCATTAGACGAACTCAGCTAATTACATGTCGGATTGTTTCCATGCTTTTATACTTCTCCTAACAACGTCTAATAACGTCTAAAGTTTTTGTCTGATTGTTGCTTTCCTTTTTTTCTGCTTTTCTTAAACCACTTGACACTTCAACATGAAGGCTCGTTATTAAGTAGTACCTAGTAAAAAGTATGCAACAAATGTTATTCTAAACAAAACTTAATTAGACACTCATTGAAATTATATTGGTTATTGTCTATTAAATTAGGATTACTTTGCTAAAATATAAATCAAAAATTATTTTAAATTTATGTTTGTAATATTAGGTATATTATATACTTACTTCATAAAATCCAGACACATTTATTTATTACAGAAATACATACCTTATTCTTACAGACTATGCCAATAAGAAAATGTCGAGAAAAATAAAATAAGTACATATATAATATTAAACAAATAAAATACACAATATCGCTACTGTGAATTCACTCTGCGAACATTAAATATGTCCATCGTGTCGGAGACAGCATTCAGTAGGCGCAAAGTCTTGGATAACTGGGATCTGTGACACAGACTGGTTCTTGCTCTTGGTATCACAAATAACCTAGCCCTAAGCCTTCGCACATATCCCATAGGTATAAAGAAACCCAGTTCTTGGAGTACACTTGGGTTGCACACCACACCCATCAAGACTTTCAGTATGTAGTAGGCCAACTGTAAGTCCCGTCTGGTCCCCCACCATCCATTCTTAAGACAAATAATGTTGGATACGTTGATGTTGTTAAATTCAAAATATTGTTAAACATTTACGCTACATGAATTTAAGTTAAAATCCCCTAATAAATATACATTTTTATATTTAACACACAACAGTTCAACTCTTCGGGAAAATATATATTCTCTATCAGGCAGGAGGCTCGCCTGATGTTAAGTGATACCGCCGACCATGGCCACTCACATTGCCAGAAGGCTCGCAAGTGCGTTGCCGGCCTTTCTAGAATTAGTCGACTGGATCGACTGTTTTAAACAATAATAATAGAAAAGCAGGCAACGAGGTTTAAAGAGGTTTATGTTTCTTTTATTCTTCGGGTTTTATTATACACGAAATAATAGTTAACCCAGTACGGATAGGAAAGAAACTTTATTTAGAAAATTTCCTCAATTTCGATACTATAAAAAAGTTATCTTTCCCAATAAATTATTGTATGTATGTAGTAGTCTTTTCTTGTAATTCATTAATTTTTACTAGATTTATTTTGTGTGTTACGTTTAATTTTATAAAAAAAATAACGATATTAAAATACAATGAAACAAACGACATTGGTGCTCTTTTTTCTAAAAAATCTCTACCGGAGATATTGTATTGCAAGCCTTACAACATAAATAACAAAACATACATCAAAATATGCAGATAAAAATGTAGTATGTGATTGAAATAAATATGAAAGAATGTAGATCGTTTGAGGGAATCAACTTTATGGAATCTGCCAAATTAAAAATACAATTAAACTTTGTTAATCACGGCTCTGTGGAGCGATTTCTTTGCTCTTTCGCCGCGACTGAAATGTACGGTAGTCTAAAACGATCAATCAACGATCATCTCTTCATTTCACATAAGCATAAGAGATAAAGTAAAAAAGAGTTTAAGCTCCAACTAATGTTGAAATTGACATTCTAAATCGGTTTTCTGGCAAGGTTCGTTACTCGCACCTAAGAAAAATGAATTGCAGGGTTATCAAAGGCACCAGCCCGCTTTTTTTTATACGAGGTGAAAATGCGCTTACGCAGGCCCGCATCAAGGATGTCGAGCTTGACGCGGGGGCTGTGGGGCTGGGTATACTCAAAACCCTCTGCTATTCATAGGGGTAGCGAGACCCCACCCACTAAAAACACCTCAGCCCTTCACACGCCCTTAATATGGGCCCTCGGGGTTCGCTAGGCATTCTACCCAAAAAAAAGAGATGTTGAATTACTGACCACTTGTAATTGCCATCCTCGGCCTAGAGCGTATTGTTCTAGGCCGAGGATGGCAATCCTCGGCCAGGCTCCGTTCTAAACCTACACAGTCTCCTTTCTTCTTAGGTAACATACTCACTGCTTGCCTTACTTGCTCGACCTTGCCCTCTATGTAGTACGGTTAAAGCACTCGCCTGGTACCGCACAACCCTCCCAAAGGCCGAGAACAAATTTAAATTAAATTAAAACTTGCCCTCGAACCGGGAATCGAACCCGGTACCCCTCACCTAGCTGCCACTTAATAAGACCGCTAGGCTATGAGGCCTTTCAGCTCGCTGAACTTAGTCAACATTGACTAGGCTCGACTAGGCTCACCTGAAGTTAATTTGGTAGAAGATACTCTCCTTAAAGGCACAGCCAGCATCGGAATACTGGGAGTTGACATATCGAATGACGTTCAGTTTCGCGGTCATTTGGAAGCCTCAAAAAAGCTTGGTGTGCTCAGCAAGGCGAGGCGATGCTTCACTCTCGTGCACACTTGTGGTGACTGGTCGTACTTGAATTCGTGTATGCGGTGATTTATTTTGACTATATGTTTGCGTGTTGTTCCCACCAGAATGTAAGTGTGTGCTCCTATTTCACCATGCCTCCTGCTGATAGAGGACAAGTCTTTGTTTTCAATTTATGTTATTATTATTAATTACTTAAGATGTCATGTGGAACATGGTGTAATGGTTGCAGTAAAAAATACAGCGATTAAAAAGAGTGGCGGAGAGTTTATTGCCAGTTCTTCTTTTCCGTTCTACGCTCTTGATTTGAGAACTGGCACTAAATTTAAAGTTAGAAGCATTTCATATACCTACATTTCTTTTTTTTGACGTTCATAAGTGTACATTGTGTTATCTATATAATTAATGCACTAGCGCGCCCTCTGGCAATGTATCTATCACTTAAAATGAGGTGAGCCTCCTGTCCGTTTGCTACATTAAAAAAACTCCACTTGTCACATAACAAGAGGTGTTTATGTACATTTGTTTCATAAATTGGTGTTCTTGGTATGAAACAGATAGTAATTGATATTGTACACCCGTATGTTTTCATTATAATTCTGTTCAGTTCTCTTAAAACGATTTTATTTACTTTTCAAATTCTCCTTACTGCTCCGCCGAGGAATTATCCAATAAATTTCTCATAAATGTAAAGGCGACCTTTGGGGTCTTTTCGGCGAACCGATGTGGTCTTCGTCGATTTATTATATTTCATTACTTTTAACCTTGATCTAGATTGCACGGAGATCTTATTAAGATTGAAAAGAAAACTGGTACTTTTTGTAATTTGTTTCTCATTTTATTTTATTAACAAAGATAGGCAATAATGAACTACCCACACCAATATTTTTTTAAGTTTTTATCTCTTAGCAAATAACAAAGCTTGACACCCGCAGGCCATTATAAAATAAATAGATAAAGCCTATTTTACGCGAGTGTTCTCTATTCAAGAGCACAACCCATTATAAAACACAAAGCGGCAAAGGAAAAAACATTCAGATAACATACGACAAAAGACAAAGGGACCGACCTCGACCCTAATCTGTATCATGCAATTATTTATACAAATTATAATTTATTTCTGTGATATATTCTGGGTTTGAATCGAATTTAGGATATTAACATTTTGTATCGAACGTTTAAATGTGATTTACAACTTTAGACAAACTGGTCACGCACGCACGATTTCGCGAAGGTCGTAAGAAAGGAAAATTGTGTCTTGGTTTCGGACGTATTAATATACCTATATAAAGTATAGGAATACGTATTTTCAATTAAGTCCATTACAACAATAACTTTAAGTTACTCGTCTGTCCTGTTATGTCCTAAGATCGTAAGTATGTCTACAACCAAAACTGTAATAAAAAGATCAGTAGGTATCTGATTTGCATATTTGTAACTTATTGTTTAATTGGACACGTCAAGGCAATCTTCGTGTAATGTGAAATGTTGTCTACCACACTATCTGAGTTATCGTCACTTGCATGTTGTCGAAGGAGAGTACACAGTTTTGTTGCATAGTACTCTGTGATTGTTGGCTGTCATACTTGTTGCATGTAATCAATACGTATATAGTTATTTATTTGAATTACCTGCATATTTAGTATATATTATATCTGTCGGAGAAATATCGTCACTCCATCAACATCGTCTTTTGCAGGCTTAGTGGGCGTAAAGTGCGAGCACAAAAGACACGAATAATTATCGTACTATATTTTATTTAAATTGATACCTTTTAGTGTTATTACCACAATGCTCCACAAGATGAAGCCTCGATGCCATTAAAGATATTTACTCTGATCTGATTGGTCGTAACAATATTCTAACTTTTGATTATTAAATTATGATTCTTAAAACGAATACAAGAAATCTCAATGGTAAACCATAACAAGAATAAAAATCAACAGTCAATTGACTCGATCGTAACATTTCCTGATAATCATAGCCCGTGTGTCTACTGAGTGAAGCCAAATTACTCTGCGCACTAAAATATATTTTTTGTATTGTAAATATTTTAAGTACGTGTTAATAAATGTTTCGTTTTTGAATATGGAATAACCCTACAAGTACTCTAATCTTTGTGGCACTATATCGAATAAAGGACGTGGATAGCGGCTAATGAGCCACTATATAGAAGAGTTACGATTAAGAGCTCTCGAACGGGAAGTTTGACTTGGTGAAACTCTTGGCTAATCACTTCCTGACTTTGATCGATTCTATAAAAGAAACGAGTTTGGAATTAACCTTATTATATAAGCTATGATGTGTTTGTCTCGATATTACAAATTTGAATGTAAACTCAGTTTGTTTTACGGATATTTTTAAACCAGAAAAAAGGAATACATCAAGTTAACCAAGTATCTGGGTACTGAGTTATTAACGTAGTATGTGGCGTTTTAAAAAGTGATAAACAGAGTATTCGTGAAACTCCAACTTTTTTTACCTTGAACCCAAAGAGAGGATTATTGTCCAGTAGACCAAAGGCACCCGTAGCTGAGGTCAAGTACATGTACATGAAGAAGCTCAGCGGTCGGATACACTTCTATGGCGTGATTCAGGGTATGGCGCAGATGCAGACCTGTTTCTGCCATATTATTACTACGATTTTACCATTTCATTGTTAATAAATATTTCAGACTATTTATAAAAATACGCCACTCATTTTCAGATTAATGTATATGACCAGCGTTGCCAGATTTTTTTATTGCCAAGTCGGGATTTTGGAACTTTTTGAGTTAAAAAAGCGGGAATCTTTCTTCGAAATCGGGACATAGTAACTAAAGGTGATATTTTAAAGCAGATTTACCCAATCGTTAAATACTTGTCTTCTTAATAAAAAAAAACAAAACCAAAAAAACTATTTATTAGAAATATATGGCGTTTTGAACAATAGTCAGAACTCTGAGGAATGAGTATTACAAATTGCAAATTACAATATGAGAATAATTTTTTGTAAGATTTACTACTTACTCTTGGTATATTTTTGAAGATTTAACTTATTTTAAAGTTTCCTCTTTCTCTTTAATAAAGATGTATTATAATTATTTTATTAGATAGCTGTAGATTTATCTATATGAGTAATTCTGCTTTAATTTACAGACAATAAAATTTGTTTCTGGCATCCGCCCATTTAAATTATAATTTATCTGGGATAAATGGCATTCAGGGAAGCAGTTTGATGTTGCGATACCTAATATGAAGATAGTGGTTTAAAGGTATTCGTGGTATCTTTTTTTGGTAACTGTTGAAAGAGCTGGTGCCATTTCTATGCATGGCAGTGGTGTCTTGAGTGACGGTTAAGTTAATTCCAAAAAGCGGGAAAAACCCTGTCCCGCGCGGGATATTTAATTTTCATTAAAAAATCGGGACGTCCCGCCAAAATCGGGACGTATGGCAACGCTGTATATGACCAACTAATTCAAAAACTTAACACAAAAATATATCCTAAAGTGTTGTGTCTATACATTGACTCATATTAGCGTGGCATCCATCCTCGATAAATCACCTATAATTGTTTCAGCATTTTGTGTGAATATTGAAGGATCCAGAAAAGCTTACACTCCATCTCTTACAATAAAATACAGTAAATACTGTATTTATTCATTTGTAATGAGCCATTGTGAGTGCGGGCAGTCGTAATTCGTCAGCAGTCGACCGTTCATTCACTGTTCAAGCCGAGAGACGCCTGATTTTTCGTATAAACATACTCCATGAAAAATATTTTAGTTGTAATAGGGCTAAAACATTTATGTTCATCGCCGTTGTCGAGTTTAGACGTTGGTTGATGTTATAAATGTACAAGCTATATATGTACGTTTATATGATATTTAATAACTAATCGATAAGACACCATTTCTGCACAGACTAGTATTATGCCTATATTGTGAATTGTAGTACCAACAGCTAATAATTTCAAAATTTCTATAAATATCTCGAAGCAATGGCTTTAGTGTCAGCTGTCATTGTCATTATAATTTAAAAAACATCAACGTCAAATTAGTACAAAGCCGAAATACGAGTGGCTAATGTTGTCTATGTTTCTAGATCAACTACCTATAGTATTAGTAATTTCATAGCTATTACTATTAATGTTGGAGAAATGGCGTTAATGTCATTTTTATTTATAAACATCAAAGCCAAATTAGTTCAAAACCGTTAATACTAGTGGTTAATTTGATTTGTCGATGTTGCTAAATCTATAAATTAACGACAATATTTTGATAGTCTATACTCTATAGTATTATTAATTTTATAGTCATTATTATGTTGACAATGGCTCGAGTTTTACATCGAGAATGGCTGGACCGATTTAGCTAATTTTGATCCTGAAATATCTGTGGTAGTTCACGGAAGGTTTAATTTAGTACTAAGGTTTTCATTCCAGAAAAGCGATCCGTCTCTGTGTGGTAGCACAGCAAATGTGGTAGGCAAAAAACAAATCAAGGCAAAACGAAGTTCGCGAGGGCAATTAGTCCCTTAATAAGGAAATGTGCGAAGTACGAGGCTAGAATTTTTAATTATAACTATCTACTAAATCGGTATATATTCTATCAGTAGCAACTATTCCTTCAAAGCGACGTGATGTTACGTTATTATATGTTATGAAAGCACATTAAACTAAAGGTCAAAGTCAAGTATTTGTAACAATACGATGTTGGATATCTCACATCGTGAAGTGTGGTTTAAAACCCTCTTTTAATAAATGTCGGTTAAGCCGTATGCATTAAATACGGTGCATAGTTCAGTAAACTTGAATGTCAGTCGTTAGTAGGAGAGCTATCATCACACGCGGGTCAAGGTGCGAAATTCACTCTGTTTTCTGAGTTGTAATATTAATATTTAAGAATTAATATAGGTATAGTACTTTATACGTAAAGTTAAGGTGTTTAAACATAGAAAAAATGGTCTCATTAAATAGGGTAAAGATTATTTAAAACGTATCATGTATACGCGAATTTATTACATTAGTACCTACCTTTTCACGATGTTTTGAGTACTGAATAACATTCGCGATCAGTTGGTTGCATGTAATGTTATAATGGAATACATAAAGAGGTAGGTATTATGTGTAGAAAAGAATGACCCCTTAATAAGTTATTGGCCGCCCAAAAAAAAACTGGCAACGAAGCATCATTGCAGAGGCAAAGGAAGCTGAAATAACGTGGAGTGAAATTAAGAAATTCGATCGAAACGATCAGGCTGGTTTTCTACACTGGATGCCTTCTGCCCCACCTGTCCTTGAACCTTATGTCATATATGTCATGATTTACAAAACATTTAATAATTTATTACAACACACTATTTTTACGATATTCTTAAGTAATAATAATTAAAAATGTATAAAACTTAAGTAAAACAAATTAAAAAAGTTCCCTGTGTGTTTATAATCCGTACACAATAATAAATAACACTGTTTATATCTAATTTATTGGTTAACATGTTATTTGCAATGAAAATAACCGTCTTGTAATTAAACAAACGGTTTAAAAAACCTATGTAGTAATAAGTAAATAATATAAACTTGATCTATATACAATGTCCACAAAATCTTTGTGCATAAATTCTCTATACCTAACTATCTACTCGTAAATTTTAGCTCACAATAAAACCACAAACTGCGTAACGTTTTAACTCGCAATGGTTAAAAACCTAATTTAGTTGCGATTTAGTTTAAAAATACTGGCTTATAGAGATAATGGCGGAATCATAAGCGTTTTAATTAAAACCAACACAGTAAAATAAATTTTAGCAAAAGCTTGCGTTTTGAAATTATTTGGAACGCCGGATGCTCCGGAAATTGTAAGGAAATACAGATATTGGTTTTTGCCATGTTTCATAAAAGTTTTTATCTCTATGAAAAGAAAGTAATATAACAATTGAGGATACCCCTGATAATTGTCGAATTCCATTACCAGACTGGCTTAGTAGTACCAGTATATTATGTGGCTGTTTTAACGGTCACAAATTCATTTTTTATACGTTCTAAAACAATGTGTATGGCTAAAAAATACAAGAAAATATGCCATCACAAATTGAACACACATACACATCAATTATATTAGAACATAAGCACTACTATCAAAGGAAAAAAATATAAACAACCACAAAATAAAAACTAAAAATTAATAATAGTTAGAACTAAAAAGATAAAAAATAACAATAATAAACAAAACTAAATGAAAACCTAAACCTCATTAAGAACATGATCAACAAAGTTATAGTTAGTTGACAGACTCTTGTAAAACACATCGATATTTTCATCGTAAGTAATCGATAGTAATCAAGTTGTAAGAGCGAGACAGCCTATTCACTGGACCATTCAAAGTAGCAGATAAGTGAGCCGATACGTATAATATAGTAAGGTATCTACCGCAGCTATAAAGAGATGTTGCTTAAAATACCTGAACAGATCCTTACAAATATCTAAGACCCATTGTCGGCTATCTAGAAACCTCTAATAAAAACCGCATCTCTCGGTCTATTGCAAAGAAAAAGCTACGATGCTACAGAGAGATACACTCCATAGTTATAGCATCCCTCTTTTGGCATCGGGGGCTACAAAATGGACTTGTTTGTGTTAACCAATAGCTGTATTAAGTTTGGGCTATTAGGTGTATACGCTATTGGGTTATAAGACTTAGCAGATAACGAAAGCCCGCATACATATTGCTTATTTTCATGGTTTATGGTTTGGTGTTTACAATTTAAATCATCGTACATATAACTGTAGTTTTAAGATGGGAAGATACCAATCTACTACGAAGTTTTCATAAAGTATTGTATAGTTATTACAATATTATGTTCATTGTTCATTTATTAACTGTATTTTTTACTTGCCTTTTCACGAATATTCGATATAGTTAAATATGTCATAACCTATTAACGTTGGACATGGTATAAATGTGAATTGAATAGTAATATTGCCTACGAAAATACCCAAATAATATCAAACAGAAAAATGAGGTATTTCGCCCAAGCCGATGTGATCTTGAAATGAAGGCCCTAAAGTGGGGATAATAAGGTAGCGAATAATTCTACTTCTTGAATAAATGAATTGTGAGAAGTTTGTATTATTACAAATGATCTCATTTTTCGTATCTTTGCATAAAAGGCATTCTCAAATTTGGTATAATATAATCATTTAATCTTTTAGATGAGGTTTAAGTCATATAATCAATATGATGAAGATGATTTTTGTTACACCTATTTAATTTGGAATTTAGGAGTTGCTACTAGGATTCCAAAGAAAAACAGTGGCGCTACAATTTTTAGGTCTGGGAATCAGATTTCTTTATTTGTTTCAAGATCCTTTGTTTTTTCTTATAAGCAAGTAGGTGATTTCTGTAGATGGTTTCCGGCAAAACAGTTATCCTATGGTTATAAATACTGAGTCTGATTTTTATTCGCTTGTCCCTTTTCGTCAAACTTTCTTTACGCCGTCATAGAAGGAGACAGTATAATGACAGTGAATCAAACATACCTATGGAGTAAAATTGTGAGAATTGATTTAATTTGATAATGCCTATATATTAAAACATATGATTCGCGCTTGCCATATTCTCATTAAAAGTGTTACATGGCAACCATTCTGCAGTACTACAGTGCCTTAGCTTCAATGCATGATCGAAACGTCAAATGGCGAAATCGTCCGCCGTTACTATTTGTGCTCACAGGTAGGACCAACCTTTTTAAAAAGGGCACATATTCATCCCTGTATTAAATTAATCAACCAAGTACATAGGTAAAAGGACCCTTTTTATTGTCCGTTGAGAAAATTAACAAACATTCTCCTATTTGTTAGTGCATATAATAATTAGGTATTTTTTTCCTTTTGTAAGTAAATATTCTTCAGCTTTTTTTTCCTCATTAATTTCTTGTTTGTTTGTTTATTAGATATGCATTCTTGTTTATTTAGGGTCACCGGTTAGGAACAGAATGTGTTTTTTGCAAATAAAAAAGTTTGTGTGTCCTACACAATTATTTATAAATTCTCGGTCTGCGATTCCTATAAATTCGTTTGATGCGATGTTATTATTTAATTTAAATATATATAACCTGCTTACTTGGGTGAAGAGATTTCGATATAAATTTCAGAAAATCAAGTTTTTTATTAAGTTGTATTTCTATGAAAACATTTCTATATTATTATACTTGTTGTTAATTTTTCATTTAAAGATACTTTCTTGAATAGTGGATATCAAATCTGCTATTGTGATTTTTATAACCTTTAGCCTCTAGAGGAATTTGCTAATATTAAGGTCAATGAGAATTTAGTAAAGTTTCTTTTTAAAAGCAAAATGCATTCAAGTTCTAACTTAAGTTATACTACTACTAGATAACTCTATTGTTAATAATAATTACAAATTATCACTATTAAATCATATATTATTGCGATAAATAATAGCTTTTTTATTTATCTGGGTCACAATCTACGTGACCTTTGAACGACATCAATATTTCCATATATTTTATCCTCATTATCATATTTTAAAAGCACTCTTCATTACACGAAGTTCAGTTGAGCAATATTAGTGGATTAACTAGGAGGTAATGTAGCGTTTATATTAAAACACAGCAGCTGTCTTCATCGCAACTGATATTAACTTCAGGAACTAAGAAGATAATTTCTGAGTTTAATTTGTTCCACATTCCTGAAGCAAACAATGTGATTTAGCTTTGTCGTTTTCTTTTTACTCCTAAAGCGTTTCATATACTTACAAACTCTTGTGTTGTAAGTCTCAATAGGAAATATGTGTTTTGGAATCTATGTAGGTATCTATAAAATTTTATAATAACAATCCAGCCGTGTGAACTGCCCGCTAGTAATTCGAACTAAAGCGTAGTAAAGCTAGTATTTAAACTTAATTATGAACTTTAAAGATCAGGTTAGGGCATATATAACTTACGTCCCCATTTGTTTATTTTATATAGATAGGTCATTGTCATTGCCAGATTTCTCAGAGCCTGAACTTTCTAACTGAAAATTGATTGAAAAGTCTATATTACTATATGTGTTTGGACTGAAACAATTATTGTCGTAAAAAGGTATTGAGTTACGAGTAATAAATTGACAAAATGAATAAGTGTTATAATTATCTGTAGGTATAAATAAGCAACCCCATTTTTTACTTGTCTACGAACGATACGTAGGTATAAAGAAAACCGTACACATATAAGATTTCTTAAAGCCACAAGAATTTGGACCGATAGCTTCCTTTGTCTTAGAATTTTGAAACTAATAACCGAAATTCATCGTGGCATCCAATATCTCCATGCAAATATTTTGAATTCTTGGTGTCTTTCAAGGATTTGTGGGCATGCGCGAAAAGTTGTGTGGAACAGAGTCAGTTCAGTTGACGGGTCCACCCTTAACGAGAGAGTGGCGTGTTTTCCCGCGAAATTTCCACGTTTTCGTGTGAGTGAAGTGCGTTCAAGTGGTTTGAGTGGGATCAGAGGTGAGTTCGTTTAGTTTTTCAATCGAAATTAATTTACGTACGGGTCGTTCAAGTATCGAATATTGGGGTTGTAGCACCCGAAACATAAAACTTAAAAACTTATTTCGTATTTTCTGACTTTGTTCTTTACCTATCTTTCGTTGTAGTTTTACTTATCGTCAAATTAGTAAGAAATATTGTTTAATCTAGGTTTTAGTAAATATTACAATAAATGATAGTAACGTGAATTTTTAAGTTAATAGCTTGAAAAATACATTTGTGGTTTAGGCGCGAAAGGCATTATATTCATAGGATAACATGTGGAATCTACTTTTCCAGTCTCTTAGTTAGAACTTTAGGGATTAAAAGTATTAAATCAAAAGTATTTTTTTCGTTTACCCATATACTTCCACACTAAAAAGAAAGATATAAGTGAATATCTTCTACGGTGTAATTATGTGTGTAAGCTAAAAAAGTCCAAAATAGTAACAAATATGCTACCAATACTTTTTCATAAATTTCTGTAAGTCAAAATGAACTTAATAAACCAGCATGATGACCTCAAAAAGACCCTTTTAGAACGTTACTACACTGTGATTAAAATCGAATTAAGTGTTACGCCTCCATAGAATTCTGCGTTTTCATTGAGAATAATTCGCAGAGGTCGACCAAAAGTCATAGGTACGGTACCAAATTTATTTTTATATTATGTCATTTTTATGTTATGTCCAAAATTAGGTCAAAAATTAGAGTTTTCTAAATACTCGCCAGGACGTCCATACCTAAAAATAAATATAGCTAAAATTACAATTTAATTAAGAAATTTTTATATTTCAACAAAAGCTGATCTACCGGGATAATCTTAATATATATATTTCTTGTGTGCGTGTGTATGTGACTGAACTCCTCCTAAACGACTGGACCAATTTTGATGAAATTTTTTGTGTGTCTTCAAGGGAATCCGGGAATGGTTTAGATTCACAAATCAGCCCGGAAATTTTTTGTGTGTCTTCAAGGGGATCTGGGAATGGTTTAGATTCACAAATCAGCCCGGAAATTTTTTGTGTGTCTTCAAGGGGATTTGGGAATGGTTTAGATTCACAAATCAGCCCGACAGATGGCGCTGCAGTCGGTACTTTCATACTTTGTTTAATATCTTAATCGGTTGAAATATCATGCAGGACAACGTCTGTGGGGTCCACTAGTTAAATTATATATTTTCTTGTATTCACTGCCAGCCAGTCATCATCAGCCACAGAAGCTTAGCATCAGTTCTTGTTTAAATGTTTTAACTCTCGGACAAGCAAAAAGCTGTCGCGGCTGCAGAGCAGGCGGAAATAATAAACGGCTCAAATAGAAGAGTCTTTCCTCCAACTTCGATTTTGTTGCCTTTGGAGGAGAGACCCTTGGGCAGTAGGGTTCAAATGCACAGGCGCTAATTAATGATTTAAGTTGGCGCCTCGTAGATAGTACCGGTGACCCCAGAGCTGGTGCTTTCCTCGCTCGACGAATAAGTTACGCAATACAGCAAGGAAATGCTGCTAGCGTTAAAGCTACATTGCCACAGGGACCAAACTTTTTAAATATGTTTGAATTTTTTATTTATTAATTTATAATAATAATTATTATTACTATGAAGGTTAAAAAACTGTAAATACTGTATCTGAGTACAACATTAATTAATTTTTTATACTCAATATCACGGCGTAATAAAGCCTGAATATCGCTGTTATAAAATAGTTTTATAGAATACAAAGCGTAGAAAGGGTTGCCACCTCAGTGCTTCATTTTCACACCACTGAAGCGAACGTGGTTAATTTTTAATATATTCTTTATAATTAATTTGTTAGAGCCCTTCTTATTTTATATTTTAGTTCTTCGTTTTTCATGGTTTACGGAAGGACGAACAAAAATGTATGATGGAAAATAGTTTTTATCCAAAATTCGCTTGTCATATTAACACTGTGATTAGTTTTTAACACAAGCTGCCTGAGAGTGAAACCTGAAACCATACGTTGTAGGTGTCGTATCAAAGTAAAGTAGTTGACAGACTACTCATTCTTATGAAAGGGTATTATAGTAGCGTTAATGTAACGGTCTAACGATTGTTCAACTATAATTGCGGGATACTCGATTGCGAGGAAGTTATCTGGTTAGTGGATCTGGTTAGCGCTGCCCCCTCTTAATTCTCATGTTATTTTCACACTTGTATATCTTTTCTATAACATATTTTCAAAAGTATCTGGTTATCCTTCTTGGAACATGTGTGTTTTCTGAGAGCAAAAATAAAATAAATCGCTGGGCTTTGCCTATGCATAGTTAACAATTTATGATATGACAATAAACTGGACAGAAAGGTCACGAAAAAAATTAGACACAACTTTAATAACGTGCGTCAATCACACTGAAAAAGGTGCAAAGCGCTGATGCCAAATTAGAATTGAGTAAGAAATAATCTTCTTAATTATAACTTTTATTACACACATTACAGGCATGTTCCCGAAGTGGGGAAGAGGGCATCCAGCCTAGAAAACCAGCCTGATCGGCCCTGAGCATCTATCTTAATTGCACTCCATTACTATTAATAGATTTCAGTTAAAGTTCTTATACGCTACATCGCTATTTCTTTTAAGATATTACATACCGCAAGTGACTATTTATAGAAAGACTTGGTAACCCAAAAAAATCTATATGAAAATAAAAACGAATGAAACGTATTAGGATTCCGTACATGTCGCACGCATCTATCGCGATAAGGTGAGCAAATAGCTGCTTTCCGTTCCATTTCATCGCATTAACTTGCTCAATTTGTGCCGCTATACCCATAACGCGTAATGTATCATATAGCTATTTGTATATATTATTTCTTTGCACGCCCTTTTTCCATGGACTATAAATAAATTTCCTTCAACGTGATGAGATGAGATCTCCGCTCTTAGCTTAGAGGCGTGTGTCGGTCAACCTGCCTGAGGTTTTCAAACCTTGGTTCTGCCAATAGCTTCTTTGAGCTTTATAACTAACTCCAATAGTGAGTTAAGAAAAACCTCCTAAGATTTGAAGAAGACAGCTCCGAAGATTTGCCAATGAAGCAAAATTATTTAGGAAACAGGTACGGGAACCTGAAGCCCAGAGTTACAGATGTAGTGCCAACATATATAATTTATTTATACAATACATCATAATCTTTCATTTGTTGGAGATAAAAGGGGTTTTTGTAAAATGAGCGTGGAGTTAAACCAAAGCGTGGGCTTATGTGGTCGTAACGGCTATTAACGGGGTTTAGGACAGGTGTAATGTGGCCTTCATTAATTTACGCTCATTAATTTAAATTAACATTTATTAACGGATATTATTATGAATGTTTGAAATAAACGAGATAGCTGCATTTAAATGAACGTTATGGACAAAAAAGGATGTCCCAAAATCTCAATATGTTCTATATAAAACGACACAAACCCATTCAAACATATTCAATGGGTAGCCGATGCAGGAACAACCCTGCGATTCTGTAACTCTCTTTTCGAACTCACACAGCGGTTAAACAATAAACAATAAAATACAAGCTCCCACCTTTTCAGCATGCCAAATCATAAAATGACTGTTTCACGACTGAATTGAGAGCGACCGCCGATGCGAAAACCGCTGTGTGAGTTCGAAAGTGAGTTACAGAATCGCAGGGCAGGCTTCATTAATTTTTGACGAGAATTCTTATTCTGAATACAGGACAAGGTTGTGCAACGTTTGTAAATGTTTAATTTTAAAAATAAATCAACATTAACGCGAATCTCCGTTTTGAATGTCTTTCAATAAGATAGGATATCGATGGAAAATTAAAAGGTCCAAATACAGGTTTAAATGGTCTTATAATGTATCCCTTTATACAATATATGTGGACCCTTTTCAACGCGTAAGCCAGAAAGCTTTACTACTAGTATTTAACAAAATCTTCATGTATTTGTTGTGAATCAACAATAATTATATTTTATAACAATGTGTTTTTAGAAAAAGATATTTGTTTAAACCATTTGGATAAATAGCTCCTCAAATCTTCTTTTTGATCATTTATCTTCTGCCTCGTAATTGGCTACTTATAAATATTAATTGTGAGTCATTAACCATTGGATTAGCTTTTACATTTTTCTTTATATTATGATTATTATTATTATTTTTTTAGATTATACTTTATTTTAGTTATAGTTAGTGTTACATGTCCAATAACTTATGTAACCTGCTTTTCTATCTGTTTGATTTTGTGTTAATAAATAAATAGACAAAATAAAATAGAAATATAAATTTTAGCAGTGTTGTCCTCGTGAGTTCAGCGTGCGACTCTCATCCTAAAGGTCGTAGGTGAGATCCCCGTCTGTGCACCAATGGACTTTGTGTCTTTGTGTGCATTTAACATTCGCTCGAACGCTGAAGGTAAACATCTTGAGGAAACCGGTTTGCCTTAGACCCAAAAAGTCTACGTGTCAGGCACAGGAGGCTGATCTCCAACCTAACTATTAGATTGATCATTGACAAATGATCATGAAATATCTGAGGCCCAGACCTAAAAAGGTTATAGCCGCGCGTTATGTTTGAGAATAAAGGCTGGGCTGAAGTTGTTTATTCCTGTTAATATCTTAAAATTTTATTCGTAAATACCAAACAATTCAAACCGGAATCTGCCAAAAATCCTCACGGGAATTGGCACATTTATGCAGAATTAACGTCAAAAGTTGAGCCACAGCCTGCCAATTGTAATGAAAAATTAATTAGATTTCAATACAAGCTTTACAGGCAATTACAAAACGATACCCAAAGTTTCAAATTGTTCAGTTTCGGTTTATTTGCGGGATTGTCGAGTAAATCTCTCGTTAACTCGGAATAACGTTTTGGATTCGTAGTGCGTACAACAGTGTTAATTAATATTAATTCTTAATCTATTACAAAACGTAACTTCTATCAGCTTATGTTGGCTACTGTACGTATCAAATTCATCTAACAAAAAGTAATACCAAAGAGTACAATTTCATATTCAACTACTTTAAACCATCCTTTGAATAAGTCGTCGATAATTTTTTTTAAGATGTAATAGGAGACAAACGGGCAGAAGGACCTCACCTTATGTTAAGTGATACCGCCTCCTATGGACACTCACAGTGCCAGAAGGCTCGCAGATGCGTTGCCGGACTTTTAAGAATTGATACGCTCTTTTCTTGAAGGACCCTAAGTCAAATTGGTTCGGAAATACTTCAGTGGGCAGCTGGTTTCACATAGTAGTTGTTCGCGGCAAAAACTGCCCCAAGAATTAATCTGTTGTGGAACGATGGACGTCGAGGTGATACGGATGGTAGGTATCTTTACTAAATGATACAAAACAATATTTGTCTACATAACTATTGCTTTTAATACACACGGAAATATATAAATATATATATATATTTTAAGACTCTTTTTAAGTGCATATTTGTTCTCGGATCAAAGGAAACTAAACAATAGTTCACTTTGTAAACTTTCAAAAGAAACATGTGAAAAGAACGTGTTTGACTGTTTATGTTTATTAACCAGATAACAAACTATAATTCTACAGAAGAATCCCAGTACTCTCTTTTGGCGTATTTACCGGTGCTTGTAATTTATGTTATTGTTATTCTTTTTGAATAATGTATGAGAAAATATTTATTTAAGCGGGTAATGCATTTGCTTAAAGAGAGTTATGTAAACTATACAATTTATTCATGTAACTTTGCAATCGGATCTCAGTGGAGTATCTCCAAGCAATTTTATAGTATATTATTTAAAAAAGCGAGTTAACTTATATTCATATATTATGGACGGTTTTTTTTTTAACAAGGGCACAGCGAATTTTCTCCCGTTATTTATAACAAAAACTGAATGTTGGTGGTGTAACTTACAAAGTAAATTAAATAACGTGAACTAAAAAAGTTCAAGTGCAGTCAAAAGTAATAGAGGCGAATTATGTGTATTCAAGATATATATATTAAGTACAGTTTAGAAGATAGTTCTGATATAATAAATACTACTTGAGATTGAGCACTGAGGTCGAATAGCAATTAATATAAGCCCGGTAATTGAAAACCACGCAGATCCATCTTAAACAGAACTCTACGAAGAAACGTTTTTGTTTTATTCAACTTTTAATCTTCGAAGTTCTATTATCTAAGCTTAACCTTATGCTTATCTAATATTGAAGGTGGTAAGACCGTAGAAAGTGGTGGTCTCTGTTCCCCTTTGAGAAAAGACGTGATTTATATTATGTAATCTGTGTATATGGAAAAAAACCTTCAATTCGTGAAATAGTGTTGAGCGTAGTAACAATTGTTCCGAGTTGGTAGGCAAAGTCACGTTTGACAATCGCCTACAAATAAAAAATATAATTTAATCAGCGAACACTTCACTGTCTTGTGAAAATTTTGACTATTTGTGGTAGTATTATTAATTTCATACGTTTGTTCTTAAATTAGTATAAGATAGATATTGGGATATCTTGTTTAGTATCTTTTTCTTACTGAATTTATAAAACAAAATCCCTAACAAAGAACGGTTGTCAATAAATTCAATCAAATCTTCAAACTAAAACGCTAGCTAAGTTATAAAGAATTTTCTTGACCGGTTTTATGGTAATATTCAGAGCTTGACTCTAGGTACTCTGACCCGGGAATCTTAAAAATCTATAAGTTTTGACATACCCACTCAGTGCTTGGAAATATAACGCACCAATTCTTCCTTCTAAGTATGTGATTAACATTGAACTGTCTTTAAACATTTTCAAAACACATATTAAAAAAACATTAATAGAAGACAAAAACGCGTGGCAATAGTTCTAGTTATATTGTTATAATTTATTTTGTTATCTATGAAGTGTTGTGAATATGTGTGTAATGGTGAATGTGGTAAATCACAGAACAGATTTTTATTTTTTTACTTATATAACTTTAATGATGTTGTGGTTTATGACATTTTCCTTTGAATAATTGTAATTTAGAGGGAGGGTAAAACTTGCGGAGTTCCTTGCCCGTTCTTCTCAGAACCAGGCCAGATCGGATGGCGTAGTCTTGCTGTTTCGCGAATTTCGTAAATGTTTTTGACATTCACAAGCATGCGCTAAGATGCATCTAAACTGAATAAACGTATTTTGATTTGATAATTGATTGATGGTGGGTATCCTTGGCCGATTCGTCTCCGACGGAATTTGTCTTGAAGATGTAACTTAAATGACTGAATATACTTTATACCAATAATTCGTATTAAGTCGAGTATAATTGTCGAGAAGCATTAGATATAAATGTCTTAATATCAACGTAATGTTATGTAAGCGATCCATTTTAACAATTAGGTTTCGTATCTCTCGAACAATCAGACAGGGACCCGGCCCAACTGTTTCCAAAACTCAAAACATAATTACATTTCCAACAATGGCCTTATTTATTGTGTAACCTCTTTATATAGAAACATATATACATTTTATTATGGTTTGTTTCTATATCAGTAATCAGGCGTGCTTTTTAAATCCTATTACAAAAAAACTGATTTTTATTCAAACATCAAAGAATTTTTTCTTTCGTTCTCAATAGAGATTTAAGTAACTTTATTAGTGATTAATAACTTAATAGAAATTCTTGATCCGCGTTATGAATATTTGTGTAAAGAAAAACAAATGAAAGTCGTTTTAATTGTATTTTACTTTAATTTTTTATACGAAATTCCATGTTTTAATAGTAATGTTTGAGTATTTTCATACATCAGACTGTTTGGTTAATAAGTTATAATTTATACCTTTCTGGGACTCGTTCTAGACAGGCTACTTCTAATTAATTTGCGATATTTATTTTAAAATAAGTGTTTGATGATTTGCTATTTCAAAAGAGTACCGAGAGTTTTTTACGCCGGCTTTTGATCTCGGCCTATACCCTGTCTTCTTTGTCGTTGAGTCGGGATGTCCACCGATTCAAATTTAATGACGTGGAATAAGTGATACCTGTATCTTATATTCCATAAAAAAACATATTTTATTTTAATAAAATTTTAATTAATATGTCGTAGTACTATTATGCACTTATTATATTTTAAACTAATACTATGTATACAGTAAATACTCTTTATATTGTTGTAAAGCATAGGTAACATTGTTTAAGTCAGCAATACTGGAATATTGGCGCTAAGCGTCGCTGTGACCAAACTTGCTAAGCCCTGGGGTGTCGTGTGCTTGGACAATGGACACTGTTCCGTTTATTACACAATACAGTATACCAGTAAATGAGATATAGGCCACAATAATCTGAATAACCTTCATACATTGATTAGAGAACATTTCTCCTATTAGCGCCATTTAATTATTTCTTATATAATGCTTTTATTGCTTCATGATAAGGTATATGTTACAATACTCTTAATTTTAACGTTAACTATAGCATATATTTATTTTGAAACTCAAACTCAATTAATAACTGGCCATAGAGTGGGATCAGAAAATGTAAGCTTATTTTTTATTGTTTCTATTATTATATTGTTTATGTATAATGTATATGTGCTGAATGTAAAAAACATGTTAAGAAGCAATGTGACATTTCATCGTATTGTTTTGTTGTATGTTCGGTTGAAAATTCTGCTTTAAGTTTTTTAGTACCTTTAGCCAATTAAAAATTACTGTGGAAAGGAAAAACGCATAACATACAATAATTAAAATAACATGAATAAGTATTGAAAATTTAAATATTACTATCAAAAAAGTTTCTTTAAGAAAAGCTTGCACGAAAATTTTACATTTGAATAACGGTTTACGGTTGGTTTTTCTGAACAAAAAACAGATACAGAAATGATGTATGTACAATTCAATGATTTTTTACGAATTTAACGCAACTTTACAATAACATTTTACACAGATTACATAAAGTAAATAACAATTCCATAGCAATCAAAGGCTTTGTTGATTGAAATCTACTTGTTAGTATAGGATATTGAAAACACGAAGATGTTAATTTTGTAAAATGGGTACGTTCCCTTTTACGTGATTGTCACAAAATAAAGGTTGACGACGAAACGGGTTTGATCTTTACAATTCCATATAATTTATGTCCTGTACAAATGTAGGCACTATCAGATGCAAAAGTAAAAGGTCAGTTTTTAGTGAAGATTTCAATTTTAAAAAATATTGCTGAAAAGGAATTTACGGTATGGTAACCATGAAACACTGTTTGGTTTAGTATTTAATAATATAAGATTGTCATTGGTACTAAAAAGAAAACTTTAGTTGTGGTTAGGTAATCGGCAGTGTTTGACTACCGGGAGTATTCCTATGGCTTCAAAAGACTATGTGAAGCTGTAGCTCCGGCGCCTATTCGTGATCAAGTCATGACATACCTGTACCATCAAGGCAGTGAGAGTTGTGAAACGGAGAACAACAACAGACTTGTAACATACGTTGTATTATATCTACTGCATAAATAGCTAGTCTCATTAAAGATAAGCGGCCATTCTGTTTACTTGTTATGAACAAGATTGTGTCGGCATGACCGAAAACGCTGAAGAACGATTATCTTAATTAAATGGCGCACCAATCAAACGACGCTTCAATACGTTGGTTTTACGTAAAAAATCTGCCCAATATACGTGCTACGAGACTTAATTGAACGTAATACTTAGTTATTCTACAAACAAAAAGCAACTAATTTTCAAACTGGTTAAGAAACTTACAATAACTAACTCTCTCTACTGGCTATATTATCCGTTATATTAATGTATGAGGTAATAATGAGATTAAGTCAATTAGCTTAACACTGGTTCTTACATTACATTTAACAAAATTCCGCCTCGGCCGCAGGGAATATGTGATAAATATTTAATTATGTGCCGATATAAACATTCTGACGAGCTCTTACATAATGCAGTACTTCATAAATCTTACGAACCTTTTAATTAAGCCTGATAATACACTGAGATTAAATTGATCCTTTTACTGCGTTTGCGTTTTGATACGATCAGTACAAAAATATATTTACTACATATATGGTTTTGAATCGATTCATGAATGAACATCTTTACTTATGTTTTATTTATAGTCATGTTCCATAGCTTAGAGGGAAAGGTAGCGTAGCTATGGCTCAGGTACAAGTGTATATATATATGGTATACATATATATATCATTTTTTTCAGTAATTGATTTAATCTTTGAGTTGACAATATTATAAAATTAATCAAGTACCTACGCTAATATTTTTATAAAAAATTCTATCTAATCTCATATATATATATATAATACATGTGACTTCAAGGTACATTATGATCTATCCTAAGTTAAAACCAATAAGTAATTTAAGTCTAACCTAATTTGTTTAAAGAAATTGTCAATAATGCTACTTAGAGTCTCTATTATAGGGGAGACGCTCTGTTCTTGTGTTCTATTTTTTTACTTACCACTGATTATCATAGCATAATTTAGTCCTCTCACTAGGTCCGTGGTCTCAAGAAGTGCATTAGGCTCGACATTCTCGTATTGATGGAGCCTACGTTGTTGGGTCCCGATGAAGGTAGTTATTGCGAATGTACCAGGGAACATTGACTATTCCACTGAGCACTATGTGTGGAATCGTTGGATTATTTGGATGAGGCACAGTACAGTGAGAACAGTGAGTACTGCCCCACAGCTGGCAACCATATGACCACAGGTGTAAGGACTTATTACTAGACTGAATGCGTTGAATGCCTATCGAGCAACCAGTAAAATTTACGCTAACGAAGATTCAACTCTTCGCGCTTCTTATATGCTCACAAAAATCAAACGATTGACTACCAAAATTAAATATCAATAATTGTAAAGAAATAAACTGAGATAAAGACAACAAAATATCGCAGACTTTTATAAGATTTGGCTGCTGACGGTACGAAATATTTATGGCAGCATGTTAATCCGCAGAATCTCTCGGTAATGAACTTGTAACGTTCGCGAGATTAATATTGAACCTTTGGTTTGTGTCATGGAAATTATAATGTAATGCTGGGACACGTCACTGGAAAAATTCTTACTACAATATTTTATTTGAACAATATTAACTCTATCGTATCATTTTAATCGTTATTGTTATTTTAATATATTTGTTTGGAGAAATCTAACTTTACTAAATAATGAAGCGAAATTATTGCTCAGTTTTATATGTCAACTAATTTTTTATGGAACAAGGTGCAAACGGGCACCGCCGCCCATGCTAGAAGGCTCCCACGTGAACACTTTCCATTGTAAATACTTGATAGCGAATACTTTTGTTTTACGTTTCAAAGTGTTTTATGTCATGTTATGTTTTAATTCAGATAAAATGTATGAAAATCTTATTAAATTATGAATAATGAAGGTAGGTTCTATTTATAGACTCTGTCGTTTACAAAACGTGTGTTTAATTAATTTTCAAATACTTTAACTACTCATTTATATTCTCACATTACTGTTAACATTATTATATTTGATATAAAGATTGTTATTATAATTTAACAAGTCTATTTATGTAATGTAATGGACGACATTGAGAACGGCTTTGTACTTGCGTATAATGTTTAAAATTATAGTTCCATCCCTATATGATATTATTGTAAATGTAAAAGACAAGCGATCAAAAATTGGGGGATCTTTTCTAAAATCGCATTTTAAATGTTGACCCGAGCGTTAACTTGAAAGACTTTCCCCTGAATCAATTTTTACGCAAATATTTAAATTCAGCAAAATGTAAATTTACCTTTTCTTTGAACACGCATGTTGTATAAATAGACAAAGAGTTAATGACTCACTTTTAATTTCACACTCTCTGAGTCTACTGGCTCTTACTTGACTTAATGTCCTATAACTTCATTTCACATCGCTCCAAGTGTTTCCGGCTCTCTTTGCCTCATCTGCAACTGTATGAAACCAGTTTTTTTATTTAATATCACCTTTATTATTAAATTTTTAACTAAACATTTTTATTTAATTTAAAGAAAATCTTAAATTAACGAACGTAATTAACGTAAGTATAATTACAGTTCAGAAAAAACTGGAATTTTATCAAAACTGATAAAGTATTAGCAAAATGCTTCGCTATTTAGCAAATTCTTTTGAAAAACTTACTTCGTATGTATAAATACTTTCCCAATAAAATATCCTCTTCATCTCTTAGACTACGCAGTATTGTTGTGTCACAGTGTACCCGTGGTATATTTGTTTAGGTTGAATGCCAATAAAGCCGGATCCGATGTAAATGATACAGCAAAAACGGGTATCAGATGCCCGCTATTGTCCTTTATTTCGTTGGTAAGGTCTACCTGTGATGAAGGGGGAAGGTGGTTTTAATACGTTACTTTGGCTGTCTGGCTTAAAAACAATTATATACATATATTTCAGTTTGTACTTTATGTTAAACAACACACTTTATATTTTATTTTTTGATATTTGTGTAATTGTGTACATAGAATAATAGTATTATTATTATTATATATTATTATATATTACAAGTATACGTACATCCTCCTTGGAAATAAAACCAAATTACTGAAAGGCATAGCCCAGACATTAGTTATAATAATAAAAAAGTTATCAATTTTCTTTTGTTTTTTTAAAAATAGTAGTCATTTGTGTTCTTAAAATAAATAAAATAAAATATTTTTTTCTACGGAGGTGGTAAATTAAGATTTATATATAACATTGAACGTTGTTGTTGGTGGCGCGTTGGTGTTCTGAGTTTAAGCCACGAAGAACTTCCCACAAAGAAGGCACGGGACGCGGTAGTGACTAAACAATTTAAAAAAAAATCGCGGATTGTCGTGCTACTATTTGCTTTATAGCAGAAGAAATGGAGACTGTTAAAGGAAATGTCTATTGTTGGAAGTTCGTGATGCTTTCCACATATAATTGTCTATGATGCACTGCATTTGAATATGTATTGTGTTATTTTTTACTTTTGATGTGCGGTGTTATGTTATATATTTTTTCATGTACAAACATAATGTTTTCAAGTATTATTTTCGTTTTAATTAATTGCTATAGCCGCTAGTCAGCAAAAAGTGAGTGCAGAAAAGTGTCAGTGCTGGGTGCCCAGAATACTATCTGACAAAAGAGACTAAAAAAAACTCTTGATCAATTTTTGCCTCAATTTATTAATCAATTATCAATTATGATCCGGAAAAAACATTTCATCCGTCGGTAATACCTTAATCATGGAGCCACCATTAAGAGGACAAATAACCAAGTTTCGTGGGTAAATACGCAAGCAGGCAAACACGCTGAAGTTGTTTCGTTTTACCAAGATCATATCAGCGGCAGTAAATTTGAAGATAATGACGCTGTAGTCTCCGCGGTATACGATTTTTAAAGGATCAAGAAGAAGATTTTAAAGAGGGATTTTTAGCTTGATAAATAAGATATACAATGTCTTTAAGCCTGATAGGCGGGTAGGTCTTTTATTAAAAAAACGCGTGTGTACTTATGTACACGCGTTAGAAGTTATACTTCTTTAGCGTAATAATTTTCTCCGTTTTAATGGTCACTGCCAATCGAAACGATTTAATATGTACTAATCATGATATTTTACAATAAAAACTATGTTTTTTATCACATTGGAACAGGTTTTCTCGTATAGAAATCATTATTTTGGTTTAAATAAACACGACTCTGAAAAACTTTACGCTAGACAGACAACGCAACTTGTCGATAAAATAAGCGGCCTCCAACAAGAGGCCCAGACTGTTCTACCGACGTTTGAACAGATATTCAGGGTGTCGATTTTGTGTGACGGCGTGCGGGTGTCGGATTTTTTGTGACGGTGTGCGCTAGCATCGTAAAAATTTACTCACATTATTTTTCCCTAATGCGCCAAAAGAAGAATAACTTCAAAAGTTACTTTAAATATCTAATAATAAAAGATATTTGCGTCATGCACGTTATCACTTTTAACTGAACTCTATACCAATATAATATATTTTTATTATATATTATAATATATTTATATCAGTTTTATTTGGGTTGAAATAAAATTGTATTTAAATAAAACATCTTTACGATCTCTCTTTTACGCATTAGAAACTTCGATTTATGTAAAAGATGTATAAATACACGTGTATATCAGTTTGTGATACTCATTAAAACTAACATTTTTAAAAACTAATTAATACCACAAACAAAATAATGCAAGAATAGATGTGGTGTTAATCGTCACTTTAATTTATATCATTTTAATTTCACGTATTTTAGCGAACATTAATAGGATTAAAAAAACCTTGGTCGTGTTAAAACATAGGTTTTCGGTGAAGTTATAGAAGTTTCCCGATCCATTTCATTCCGGTTACCTGCGGGAAAACTTTCAAGGTGCTGTCGTTACTGAGCTTTTTTGACAGAAACTTTACCTACAAATCTCCCTTCACACCGTTTTGTTTTTTCTTAAAGTTAGGACTTGGATTTTAATATCCTAAGATGTTCGGGGAGGTGTTTCATTTCAATATCTTTTAACTTACAAAAGTTTTAAAAGAGGACCATTGTTAAATAGTTCTACTAATTATATTTTGAGCTTTAACCTGTTGCGCCTATAACTGAAAACTTTGTTTAAAGTTGTAACTGTAACTTATGTAACGAATAGAGCAAAGTTATTGTTATTCTAACAAGACTCGAGAAACAAGAATAGGTATATGTAAACTAGCTGACCCGGCAAACGTTGTTTTGCCATGTATATTATTGCTAGGAAACATTTTTTAGTTGAATATATAAATAAGTAATATCTACTATAATAAAAATAAATAAATAATATAATAAAAAAATATATTATTTTTTTATGATACAGCATACAAAAAATGGTCTAAAATATAAAATTTTGGGGTTGACATCCCTTATCACCTAGGTCTTTGAAAGATAGATAGTAGCCTATTCTAAGAATTACTGAATATGCATTAAAAATTTCATAAGAATCGGTCGAGCCGTTTCCGAGTAGTATGGGAACGAACATTGTGAGATCCACGATATTATCCGAAGAAAATATTATCTAAGGTTGTCATTACATCTAGTTTATAGGGTCTATGAATTTATTAACTTTAAGATTGAAAGACCAGACTAAGGGCGATCTAAGTGTCCCATAGTAGTCAGAGGATTTTGACAGCTGGCAGAGTTTGAACTCTGTCTTATCTCTGAACTTTAGATTAAAAATAGTGACTATTTGTGACAAATTATTATCGCCCATAATATTGAAACAGAATCGAGTGTACAAGCCTACATAAAATATACCTTATGAAGACAAAAATAGTTTTAAGAAATTTAGATAATTAAATATACATTTGTAGTATTTTTCTGACAACAAAATCTTAACTTAACAATTTTGTTGCGTTTGCACTACTTATACTATACGCTATACGTTATTTCTGTTGTATTTTTCTAAATTATCTATATTTCCGCAACATTAAAAAGTAACATTGAGATGTAAAGCGAAGGCAGCGTTGACAGGTGGGTATAAAGTAGGATGCAGTGTGTGGAAAATCAAAGCAGTCAGTGGCCCGTGGCGAGCACCTGCTGGGCGCGTCTTACATTGCTCCATTGATCGTTAGAAACAACTGCCTCTGACATTGGGATGAGAAATTCGCTTTTAATATGATTAAATATACAGCACTAAACATTACAGTAACTTTGAAACTTGACTTATCTTGTTATGTTAATTGGTTAAATAGATAATATGATCGTTAATGTTAATGGAGTTATGAAAACAAATATACCCATATTTACGAAAAATTTAATTCCTGTGCCATGATTTAGATATAATATAATATAATGTGTAACTTTTAAGGCACAGAAAAATCACAAAAACATATTTAATTAAAGAAAGTAGAGTACCCAAAGGGATCAACAAAATACAAATTAAACGAAGTATTTATATACCACACTACAGTTTCCTAGCCATGAAAAATATTCTCATGTATTGAATGAAAGTTATCATTTGTAATGGCAGTTAAATCGCACTTGAAAAATACTTTCTTGAAATTTCGGCTTCTAACTGAAAAGTTGTTTAAATTCATTAGTTTTACTTAACTATTAACTACTAGATAAACTATACTATTTACGTTATATTTTGAGTTAAACATATAGTAGTAGTAGAAAACAGGATAATTACACTGTGTAAAGTGAAGTATGGCCGACCCTCGTCTTATGGAGTGTATGAAGGAACTCAATGACAAGCATTTGTCTGCGTCACTTTCAGATCCATGGATCTTGGAGTCTTTAGAAAAAGTCACCTTAAGCATTAAAGGAATGTGTGCAGAATATTATGTGAAATCTTATAAGCTTTCGTAGGGTAAGAGTTTCGAGTTTGCTTTCATGTTTTATTTTTCGGTGACTAATAATTTTAAATTTATCATATACGTAAGAATTTTACTGATTTATTCTAACTAATATTAAAGTTATAAAAACTCTCTGTTTGTTAAGAGCTTTTGAAAGTTTTAAATATATTTTGTATGTAAAACTAAACTCTTTAATTTTCATAGTTCCATCATCTGAACTATTATTTATAGTATAAGCGAAGTACCTTGTACATTACATTCAATTTGAAATACTAATAAAATTTAAACTAAATAATATCAAAATTGTCTTTGGCTCCCGCGTGTACAACACATTTAAATAAAACTTCTTAAACGGATATTAATTTGAATTTATTACATAACTTCACGTTAAACTCTTAATAATAATTTTACATTCCGGAATAAATTTCAAAAACTGGTTCTAAAGGGGCAATATAAATTGCTAACAATAATTATAAACTGTTCTCCGATAACTTTATTACACTTATTTTGAGTTAATGGTTGAAAACAATTATTATTATGTCTCAAAACGTTTACAATTAAACTCCTTCGAAGAAACAACGGCTTCTAAAAGCATTGGATAGGGATGGTGCAAATATTAAAAAATAAAAATATTATTAGTGTCTCGTAAATCATTAATTTCACAAAACAAAATTAAACAGTATGCCTTAAAAATCGTCAAATGATACTGTTTTTTATTAACTTTTGTTTTTTAACATTTTATGTTTATTTCTTTTCAATAGGTTAGAAATAGTGAAGATTATTGCTAATTTATTAACGTTCTAGGGAAAGCAGATCTGTGATATATCACCTTCATCTTCTGCAGATTCTGCAGAATCTATAGATTTATCTAAATAGAATCAACGTAAAATTCCCCTTTTTAAAAATCCGTCAAAATTCATGTTACTGTTCTCCTAGCAACCCTAGCAAAATAGGCGTGCTGACAACATTTCAAAGTTGACTAAGCACGCTCGGTGCGTAAAGATAAGGCACTTTTATAGTCGAGGATTTTCACAGTTTGTTTTATATTTGTTAATGGCGCGTCTAAAAACTTTTTATTTGAAAAAAGTTTCAATTTATGCAAATAGTATTCCATCTTCGTTTTTCTGATCTGTATTTTTAATTCTTGTCTAAAGGTAGGTAGAAAAGAAGAATATTCAAAAAAACATAAGTTATAGTGAGATTGTATAAATATTCTAATCATAATAAGCATACAATTTCTTTATAACCGATATGATTTTAAGCTCTCTTTGAAAAACCATTATTAATAAACTAAAAACATAGTATAAAACTATCATAAACGCCCATAAGCCTGCGCTACGCCGTAGCAACTATCTAGGTCGTAGGCATATGTAGCATAAATTTATATTTGTGCCATAATATTATCACAGATATATTTTGCACCATCTGTGAGTCAAATAGAGTCATTTGTTTCAATTTTCGTCCATTAAAAGTTAATACGAGCAGACTTTATGGCAGGGGGACATAAACTCGACCGGGACTGAGATTTATGTTGTACTAAATATTCTGTAATCTATTGTTAAGTGGACTTATACCACAGAAGTAAATCAATCAAGAAATAATATAAATTAAAAATTAACTTTTATAAAATAAAATAAATAAAATATATCATATAATATTAATGACTCTTATTCATTTCTGAGGTCTACGGTGTTTTATTTTATTGCAGTTTTTTTAATAAAACATTTAACAAAATTAAGTTTTATGAGTCATCATAACAAAAATATAATGCTCAACATATTTTCATCCTTAATTATCGAAGTAACGTAAAATGCCATCGGCTATATATAAATGAATGGTCTACGAGCATATTCACCCTTCATTAAATTAATAGTCGTAACATACGCACTCGGATGTTCTTGTACAACCCAATTCCTTAATAAATCTAAATATATCTTACGCGATATACAATACATGTAATTAATGAGTTTTGAGCGCAATCAAGTTATGCTGAAATCTTATCCGCAACAAATCGAAGCCTTCAAACTTGCTACAAGTTCAGGTCTTATGTTTGCTAACTGGTTTCTAAGGCTTCTTTTAGAAAGTGAATGATATATCGCTTACATATTTGATTACAATCTACCAAAATACTCAGTTTTAATAAAATGTAATCAATGTATAAATACTTCTTCATTCAGAAAGAATATACGTGGTATTTGGTTAATTAAAAGGGTTCCCAAATCTTATACATTATGTGCTTATAATGAACAAACACATTTTTATTTTTTTATTTATGAAAGATCTAGATTGTTACATTTTAGTATACATACACAATTTACCAGTCATATTAAAACTTGCTTTACGAATATTTGTTTTAAACTTGAATACGACCTCAAATATAGCACATGGTGTAAGCGAAGCCTTAACCCTTGTTCAAATAAGTTTGTGTGAGAAAGTTTTTGCGAGCGATTGAGGAAAGCTTGAGACCACTAATCGATGAACTTACCTGAACTACTGCGAACTATAAATGACTTGGGTATAATGAAGCTATTAATTTAGTTAATCAGTCTTAGCCAAAGTTTCTGTATAATTTGTTTGTAAGTGACATTCGATTTGTATACTGGCTTATTGATTTTTCGTCCGTAAAAACATGTAGTACTCATACATTCACACCCTATATTACACCATATATTTAACAAAAAATAATTGACAAATTTAGTTGCAACTTTGAATTTCATAATCGTGAGGAACTATGTATAATATGTGTCATAAGATTATATCTTTCTAACAATCATTACGTTGTGGTTTATGACATTTTCCTTTGAATAATTGTAATGTAGAGGGAGGGTAAAACTTGCTGAGGTTCTCTCCCGTTCTTCTCAGAACAAGGCCTCCTGGTAGTTTTGCGAACGGATGGCGTAGTCTTGCTCTTTCGCGAATTTTGTAAACGTTTTTGACATTCATAATCATGCCCTAAAACGCATCTAAATTGAATAAACGTGTTTTAATTGATTAGAAATATACTGTAAACATAAACAATTCAAAAGGAGGAAAAATACATTTTCTTTATCGTATTCAAATTTAACGTATAAAGCATTCACTATATATGCCACTTAACCTGATCTGGTTCGCTAGTCAAGCGAAAAGTGAAGAATTTTCCTTATTTTTATGGGGTAAATCTGGGTCATTGCAGGCGTCCTGACGAAAACGGACCATGTTTATATGTCACAAAAGGGAGTCGATTGCGGGAGAAGGAACGAAAGGTGTAGAACCAATGGCACGGATATGAGGAAAACAACGAAACGCCGTTGTAACGATCACTGGAAAAGAAATTCTAGAATATCAACCAATTCTTGTTTAAACGTTTTATGAATTACTTGAAAAAAAAAAGTGGCGGAGAGTTTATTGCCAGTTCTTCTCTTCCATTCTACGCCCTCGATTTGAGAATTGGCAGTAAATGTAAAAAAAGCATTTAATGTATTTTTTTTTGGCGTTCATAAGTGTTCATTGTGTTACCTATATGAATAAATGGTTTTTGACTTGACATTACTTACGGCAAAATATATTCTGTAATGTATCGGTATAAAATATATGTTAGAGAGTATTATCCTACTAATGACTGAGAGCAACACATCTTTGATGCAAGCTGCAAAGTACGATAAACGTTGTAAGATTTGCATAAACTCTGGTTTGATATGACGTGGCCCGAAATTTAATCACTTCATGATGTTGAGAATATATCTACATTTGTTTAATATCAAACCTAGACACGATTATGCTCTGTTCTAAAATTTGAGAATATGAATTGTATTCCTGAAATCAAATTCGATTCAGAACGTGTATCTAAATATTGAAATAGACGTAATATGTTCTTAAGACAAAATTTATTCTCTATTGGCCAAGAAATATATTAAGCGAATTTAATTCAACATTAAAACAAACAGATTTCGTATTAGACAACAGTTTTGTTTATGAAAACTATATGATGCAAAACGCGAACTTCGTTCTCTAACTTTTGTAATATTCCGACAAATGAATTTCGTGACGCCCAAATTTATTTCATATACTTCAGAGTAAACAATTTTATTAAGAACTTAGGATTACAAAGGACATGTCACGGGTGTTTTAAAAGAGCTTGTATGAAAGTTCTACGTGTGTTATCATGGTCATATTTTATTGTATTGTTTAAGCATGAATATGCTTTTAGTACTTATAAATAAATAAAAGTAAAAATGTACAATCTATTAGTAGGCAGTGTTTTTAAGATCAGCATTAGCTTAGTCGCTTCTTAAACCTGACACTCTAACTTGAACGGGATTTGGGTCTAATCTCAAGTTACCCAAGTGTAAGCTAAATACTGTGAGATGGTGTTGTTACATTCCCTGCCATGTGGAGCAAATTCGGCTCCATACACGCTTCTTGTAAAGCTCCGTGCTTTGAGTAGAGAAGAAAAGGAGTTGAGAAAAATTACTTCCCAATTATCCTCGTCCATAGTAAATATTAATTTAGAGTCCATTACTTTTTTCTTAGATTTGTCATGTAAAAGCTATTAAGTATTTTTTTTAATGGATTATTAAAAACGCATTTTTGTTTAATAAAACCTCATCTTACCCGCACCCATCCTACAACTTAGGTATACGATTATGAATATACGCTTATATCGATATATGCATATGCGAGCAGTGTTGGCCAAGTGGCTAAGATCGCAGGTTCAATCCCCGGCTGTTCACCAATGGATTTTCTGTTTATGGGCGCATTTAACAGTCGCCCGAACGGTGAAGGAAAACATCGTGAGGAAACCGGCTTGCCTTAGACCCAAAAAGTCGACGAGTGTCAGGCACAGGAGGCTGATCACGTACTTGCCTATCAAATTGGCAAATGATCGTGAAACAGATACAGAAATCTATGGCCCAGACCTAAACAGGTTGTAGCGCCACTGATTTTTTTTATATCCAAATATGGGTATGATACTTACTACTATACTAATAATTTATCTAACGATATTGTCAGGGGTATTTTGATCCCCCCTTTTGGTGTATTACTATGTAAAAGTAATGCAGTTTATTCGCTTATCTACGCATCGAGGACATATTGGGATTGTCAGGAATTCAAGATCTCCGGATGACTAAAGCACTATATGGCGTTTACGAAGTTACATTTTATTTTGATAAACTTGTTCAAATATTATAATTGAACATTGTCAAAACATGCATTCACCAACTCTATTCCAACGACTATATAACTTTATAATAAAACTTATTATCCCTAAGCCCTAAGCACATTAAAATATTAAACCTGTTACAAAGTTTCACAATGTAAACTACATCAACCCCTGTCACACGTCTGAAACAGATTTTTAGCATGAATAAATTCGGAATTACTGTATCAAATCGTTATAATATATTCATAGCATATTTAGTAATAAGGTCTACTATTTCTCTAAGTCAACAAAAGGAGTTTTATGAATACAACTACATTTGCAGCCGCGATCGGAGATGTTAAACCATCAAACATTAACTAATCGTAAATTTACATACAACATTATAATTATTATAAGAATTTTAGATAATTTAATGGTACGTGTAATGAAATCAAATATATAATAAACGATTTTCTTATATGAATGTACCTTATTTAGACATTAACAAATATTGTTTTAATACTATGAGGCATAATTGATTGTGAATATGTGTGATGAAAAATATAGCATACGAGGGGTGCCATTAAAAATACATACAACCCTACATTTTCACCCCTCTATCAGCAACCTTTATTTGTTTCTTATTAAAAATTCACAGAAAATACCAAGCAAGTTAGTTTTCATTCGGGAAAACCGAACAGTCTCTGGGTTAGCATAGCAAAATGGTGGAACATTTTGTGTCGGTATGTACTAAAAAAGGCTAGGTAAAATACATTAAGGAGAAACGAAGTTCTCGGGCAGCTAGTACGGGTATAATAATAATAAAAGCAATCAATTCACTTTTGTTTTATTGATATGACAGTCTATTGTTTGCATCGTGTCGTGAACGCCCCGCATACAAGTCCAGGATTGCGATGACTGCCATTCAAGTGCGTGGCTTCGTGGATTGATGGAACATCTTCCACATCACTGGACCTAGCTCCTAGGGATTTCTACCTATTTCTCGGTTAAGTGAACATCTTCTTATTAATATGGAGATTTAGACGCAGTAGTCGCCGCGATGCAAAATTTTTTAGGGTTGATGAAAAAAAAGGGTTCATAAAGTGTATAAACCTGAAAAGTGACTACATCGAAAAATAAAACAACATTTAATAAAAGATAATTTCGACATACTTATTACCATATTTTCATTATTGAACACTGTGTGATTTTGTGAAGAAGTCTCATAGGAAGAATCTTTAAATTATGCTATTATCCTAGTGCCATAATATCAAATGCCTATAAGCCTAATAATAATACAATGATTATTACAATGCCTTAAAGATATGTCAACTGATAAGTTTTACAGCCAAAACAGACATACTAGTTTACTTACAATTCTTCAAATCTTTTCCTTGCACTTTTTATTACCGGCGTTCTAACGCAGAACATTAGGTTTGACAATCGCTACTAACCAGACCTATACTGCTTACCACCCGTAAGTTGACGTTATAATACTATTCCTAGAAAATGTACTAAAATCAATCATTCGTTAATACTCTGGGATAATCGATCTCAATATAAATTGAAGCAAAAGTCATTATGGGCTTAAAGGAACGACATTTTTTCGCGAATCGAGTTTGTTCTAAATCTGGCTTTTATTACTGACCCTTCTGAGTAATGGATTTAGGTGTGTGGTTTTATGTCCGCTATTTTACTTAGAACTTTTTACCTTTTGGCTTAGAACTCTTAACATCAGCATTTCCAATACTGGTATTGGGTTTATCACATTGATGTTATTTTGGTGGAATGGCTACGTTTGTTAGCTATTTAGTAAAGTTATATTAAATATCGATTTTGTCAAATAAACATCAGTGCTTAAAAATGTATATAGGCAGCTTTGGGATATTTAAAAAGGCAAAATGATTGTGGTGATCTATTTATAACAAGGTTTCCCATCATATTCCTACAAATAGAAATAACATGCCAATACGCCTCGTATATTCACTTAGTTTTTACGACCTCTGTCAGAGTTATCAGCTCGTACATAATAGAAACAGCAAGTACGACTCTATATTTATAGTACTGGAGCATACTTAGCGTAGGAAATGTGGTTCATCGGTTAGCATTAGTTCCATCTCACCGCGTGCGCCTTTCATCCCTGTATTTATACCGATTCATCAACAGTAGAAGCGTGTACTCACATATGTAGTGTAGATACATGACTCAAAGTATTATAAATTGAACAACGATTATTTTGGTAGAAACTACTTTCCAGCAAGCCAAAACTATTTAATATGACGCGCTAAAATGCTTCTATAGGCTTCATTTAGATATTCAAATCCATAAGGGAATATAGAACGACTAAACAAATTATATCTCTGCATAAGATAGGTAAAAATAGGTATTTGTCTGGTAATGTACACGTGAATCCTCATGTTCGATTATTACGCAAAACCTGGACGTGAAAATGCAAGGTACATTTAGTAAACTGACAATAATCTAAATTATTTTCTCATTTATTCAAGCAACTAGTATTTAGTACGCTTAATTCCTGTTAAATGTTTGTTAATGATATGTAGTAAGTGAATCTATTGAAAGCCTAAAATTGTATTTTTCTACCGCAAGATAAAACCATTAACTTACAAAATCCTTAAAAAATATTGTTATAGGAGCAGTTTGTAAACCATTTGTGATATGGTTTTCAATAATCGTACAGAAGTCCTTAGCCGGATATTGAAAACTTCGCGGTCGAGTCAAGGTCACATGATATAACAAAACCTTACAGAAAAGGAGATTATGCGGCACTTTTATTGCTTTTCTAGGCGTTTTTCTTGGGAAAGTGTACAGCTTTACTTTTATGTCTAAACAAGGGTTTTGGGAATAAAATATCGGTACTTTTCTTGGGTAAGAAGACATTAGTAACTTTTTTGAAAATAGAACAAACGTTATTTCTAAACTTTCAACTCCCTTACCGTATTTGCAACACAATAAAGTTAAATAATTGGTAATATCTTTGTTCTTTATTTTTTATATTCCCCGTTATCTCTTGTACTCGTATTTCATCTTCATGAGTGGGTTTTCTTTCTAGCCTTTTGCACCACTGCAGTTGCAAACATTGTAACATTGACGGTCACCTTATCACTTTGTGTATTACCTTGTCAGTTATTGTTTTTCTAATCTATTTTATTTTTCTACGTATACCTAGTAAGGCAACCAGTTTTATTTTAAGCCGAAAATCGACCACTTGCGTAAGTCATAGAAGATGAACTTTTTATAGGAAAAAATGCTTAATAAAAAGCTAGAAACTTAAGAAATAGCACATTAAGATGAGGCTGTTCAATGTTTTCTATCTCTAAAATAGGAAAAGACTCCAAGCTTCGAATTACACTGACTTTAGACTATCTCGTATTTTCAAACCAAAATCGTAATACTTTTATCACGCATTGTGCAATGGCGGTGGTATCAGCTGCTATTGTCATTATGTCACAGAGCTCGTAAATTAACAACGTCAAAGTCACATTATAATCGGTAATACTTGTGGTGTAATCAATTTGAAAATATTAATATAATTTACCTGCATGTCTTATTTTTTTTAATGTTTAGGTTTCTTGTAATTGTTCAGGTTCTCGTTTGTTGCTTCGTCAATTCTAGGGCCCTGTCTCGCCTTCCTGTCGTTAGACGACAATAATCATTTCACTCATTTACCTGCCCTTTACTTTCTACCTTCTTTTCTCCAATTGTAACCCTCGACCTTTCTGCGCCATTAATTAGCTGCCCTGGTACCTGTGACTACTCGTGTTTACTCCTCCTCTCTTTGTATAAAAAATACATGTTTGTGTTTTGAACTACGATAAGAAGAAATATTTAATTAAAATAAATTTAATTTCTAAATAAATATATTCATTTAGTTTATATGCGTTATTGTATACATTGTTTTAAAACAATTTTTATTATAAAGTAAAATAAGTTTTGTAATTTTTATTATTTTATCTGTTTCTATAATATTGGTACAAAAAAGATGGTTGAATATATTTTTAAAAATATTTGAACGAAGATACCAAAAAAAAAACATCTTCCTGTTAACAGTTTCATCGGTGTAAAGAATTGTTTACATTGCTTTGTTTATACAACAATGTTCAAAAGCCTCTCAATTCGCTTTCCAATGCTTTGATGAAGCCCCGTATTAAAATGGTTTTGGAGTTTGACCATGGATATTGCGTTCTTTTTCTGGATATCTTCGGTGACTTGATGGTTTTCAGTTTTTATGCATTATAGACATAAACGTTACGTATAGGGTAGCAGCCTTTCCCGGCTTCGTGTGTCTGGATGTTTTCTTAAATAAAGACAAGGATAATATTAATTCATTAGAAACGTGCAAAAATACATCTTTCTCCCTTTTATAACATTATTGTAGATGTAACAAAATAATATTAATTGCGTTACAAAACTATTTGAAGTACTTCCGTTTCCTTGCTCGTTTGTAAAGCTGACGAGTTAACATTGAACCTGGCCCAGGAGAAACATTCTTGTAATAAGACTATAGAGACAAATAATCGAGGATTATTCTACCTTAAAGTAAGACTTAATATTTAAGCAACTAAATTTTCTAAAGAAAACTGTATAAAATATAGATTGAGTACAATAAACTATACTTCTCTAATATGGTGAGGGTGTTTAATCTTTATCACTGTCACGAATAGCTTTATCACTGTTCTAGCACTTACTACCGATTGGAACTATGAATAATACACAATTACGAAAGGATTTCCCTTTAAAGTGTTTACTGGAGCCGTGGAAGAAGAAGAAACCAGACCATAAGCTGGACAGCCTCTGTATTCACACGATGACCACATTGGCAATATACAATAAACTGACAAGGGTTATAAAAAGATTGCAATTTTTGACGTAAAATATTTGGAACTAAAAAAATAAATGGACCGTATTAAATATAACTTATAACACTTTTTAAGAGAAGTAATCCTGAATAATTTCGTAACATTATCCTATTAATATAAAGCTAAGCTTCATTAAATTATATACAGAGTTAAGGAAAAAGGAGTACAAATTAAATTAAGTGCCGACCCAATTAGAATACGCAATTATAAAAAGCCTTCGAGTATTATTAATTCTGACATTGAATGAAGCCGAGTGAAAAACGCCGCAAATTCTGACGAGGAAAAATTTACTATTAATTTGTAATTTCTACTTGCCATCGTAGGATAGAATCCATAAACAATTAATTTAAAGAAATCTTTAAAAGAAATTACAAAATTCTTTACAAGGGAACAAAATTGCAAATCAAAAACAGTTTATTGAAGTGAAACTTCTTTATCTGGGTTGGAAAAAAATTTAGTGTAACATTTTTTCGTTACGCGTCATATTTTTCCGTTACGCGCCATGCTGCTTTTTGAAGTCAAACTTCTTTATCGGCGTTGGAATGAAAGTTCTTTATCGACGTATGGGAGAAATTTTATAGCAAATCGTCACGTTTTTCGGTTACGCGCCATCTTTTTCTTGTCGCTACCACGGTTGATCCGAAGAGATTCGAAGCCATTAATAACAAAAATATATAATAACGATAACAATGATAGTTGATAATAATTCTATTACAATTAATTAAATTCTGTAATAATCTTAGTAGTAATAAGGTAAAATGAAATAATTGTATTTGTATTCATGTCTATGATAATAAAAGCCTTTTGTTAAACTTTATTTAACCAATTTCGTTAAGTTGCATATAGTTGATCATTTTTCGAAAAATAAGGTCATAAAGAAGTTTCACTTCTTACGTGTACACCTAGTACACGCACGCATTTTTATTTTTTATTTAACAAACAATTTTAATTAAAAAAAAGTGAAACTGGCATTTTTTCTATGAAATATAAGTGAAATGAGTATTATAAAAAAATGCATATCATAGATCAACCATCCTCGGGACATAGGTGGATGGTATGTTTCTGTTGGGATGTTTCATCAAGGCTAACGGTCGATTTACTTATTTTTAGGTATTGGTTTAAGACATGGTTATTGTTTATGTTTTTGGTTTTAAAATAAAAAGAAAACTAAATTCTTTAAATTATTGCGTATAATTATTATAATAAAAAAGTGTTCGCGTACAAAGTACACATGTCAGAAGTGAAACTTCTTTGGCAAACAAATTTTTAACTCTTGTTCATATTTATACAAATCTAAAACTTATCAAATCTAAAACTCAAGAAAAGGAAGATATCTTAGGAATTTAATAAATATAATTTTCATTAAAATATTAAGTGTCGAAAATTAATACAAAAAATAAATTTAATTTTTTAATAATATTTCTTAGATAATAAAAACACGTGGCATTTGAATTTGACGTCATTTGAGATTTCAATAAATTATTTGGCATAAAATATAAAATACTACTAATATTTCATAAATTCTTTTTTCAAAATTTTAATTTTATAAATAGAATTTCTATAAGTTAATTCACCCTTCTCACTCTCTGTATCAATCGTTCTCAATCACTCTCTCCCTTTTCTTCGACGCTGCACATCTTCGTGACGTTTTTTAGAAAAATTACCCTCATGCGCCTAAAAAAGTTTCACTTCAAAAATATTTAGCAAATAAAAATGTATGCGCGTAATTAGTGACTTTCTTGATTGACATTTCAAACGCTACTGAAGATCGCCGCTCTCGAATTCATCGAACGACCTAATTATAATTAGCTGATTTAACAGTTATGAATGCACAGCACATAAGTACATTTTCTAAAACATTACATTTATTTATTCCAATTAAATTTACATAAACAGAGATTTTCGTTTTAAATGGAATTGGATGATAGTCTCGCAATATTTGATATTCCGTATTCCGAAAATGCTTTTAGATTTTATAAAAATCCATCTAAATATATAAAATAGTGAGATAGATAATGTTAATATTTATCGGCCGTATTTTTTTACCGTCGCCACTCGAGGTATGCTTCGCTCAGTATCACAGATTTTATTCAACGTTAGATAATTTCTGCCTGAGTAAACCTTTTCTCTCCCCGAACAAAGAGATTTTATTAAGCTTAATAGTACTGTAGGTTAAGTATATTCAATCAGTAATAAATCTAGTTTTTCTTTTGTGTTTTATCATATAGATAAATGGCTAAGATAATGATTATTAATCATTTCTTGTCTAATATTGCTCTTATAATTAAGGATATACAGATATACATTTATCAGCCTAAAACACTTTAAAACTGTCCGTTTTTGCTTTTGTATACTTTTGTTTAAGTAGAAAGTCATTGTCGAATTTGATTTGATTTATTTATTTCCTTATATATTTATACTTCACTAGCAAACTCGGCGAACTCCGTTTCGCCACCAGATGGCTTCGTTTTATGTAACATTTCGTTTGGTGACCCCGCTTTTCTGTTGAATTTCTCCTGAATTTTCTTCACTTCACATCTTCTTTCTATAAACCTCACGGAGCCCGAGACCTATCCAACGAATGCAAAACCGTGGAAATCGGTTCGTTCGTTCTGGAGTTATAGCGTCAGGAAGGAAAACCCGACTTATTTTTATATTGTAGATTTCCATAATACACATAATTATACATATAGAAAAAAACCAAAAAGGAAGTAGGTTACATAAGTTATTACGCAACGGGCGGTTCCTTATGTTTTGTTACCCCTCGGCCTAAGGCGCCTTTACCCTAGCAAACGTTGCATAAGTGGTCAGCTTTGGTCGTGTTAAATTTATCTATTGGCGGTCGTCACTTACAACTACTGATATTGTTTTATTCTTCTTCTCCTTAATTCTAATGTTTGTTCTTTGGGCTAGAAGGCACTTAGGTTTTTTTTTTCTATTTTCACTGCATTAGTGATTACCTTAATGTTGTGCCTGGGTCCTACTGTACCATGCTGCGCGCGTCTCCCTATCCAAGTTACGTCTACATTTTACTGTAATTATGAATTAATTATGTCATCATATTGTTGTTTTTGTCAAATAATTGTTAAGTTTGTTTGATTGATTAGTCATCAACACCTGATCCAGATATGGCTAGTCAAACCCATATTTATCTAAATACTAAATAAAAATGTAATATGTAGCTTTTGGATTGAATTTTTTAAATCAATAGTCGTTGTATGTGATCACATTTATATGCAAAAAATAAATTGAAACATATTGTGTGAAATATCAGTAAAACTATAGTTTTAACGACAAGCACGAATCAGCTATATGTCACCAACACGACCGACTTATAATATATCAGCGGTTTTAAATCGTTTTGCATATTGCCATTTTATATCGTCACGTTCGTGAATATTTATAATAATTTGATTTGAACCATGAGTAATATAAAAGTGAAACCTTTATCAGCGTGCATCATAAAGTTCTTCAGATGGATTCGGATATAGTGGCCTTGTGTGACATGGCCAAGGTATCGCGAGATCAGGCACAAGACTGATTTAAATAGCAGCAACATACCATTGATATTTTACTTATATAGACCGGTTTAAGTGATCATGTATTGGCGATCTCATGATTTTAAAAATACCGATAATCCGCTAAAGGCGGATGAAATTCTACTAATATAATAAACGCGAAAGTTTGTTAGCATGGATGGATGTTTGTTACTCTTTCACGTAAAAACTACTAAATGGATTTTATTGAAACTTAGCAATAATATAGCTGATACATCAGAATAACGCTGATGCAAAGATATTGGCTGAATTGTTAAAAATATCAAGTAAGTAGGAAAAAATCTAGCATCTGCGAGCTATTCTGGCGTGCGCTGCCAAAACCGCTAGAGTTACACATATGTATTGTGTAATGAAAATGTTGATATTTTTTACAGTATATATCAATGTCTTATGTGTAAGCCATTATACCTTAAATAGTGACTAAATATAAATAGCCATAACTACAATACAAATTGATAATTTATTTCAAATGGAAATTTGGTAGTATTAAATTTATTCCTAAATGAAAATAGATACATTTATCGCTTCTGGTATTTAAAGTAGATACAATATGTGTTTCACGCTACATCATTTGGAGAAATATTATGATAATCCTGCGCAGACGAAGTTGCGGGCACCAGCTAGTACCTATTTATTCATATTAATAAGTCTAAATCGGCTGATAAGCAAAAACAAAACAACTCCCGTGGGATGGCTGAGATTGGAATACATATCATAAAACATAGAAAACAATAACCCTTCCCACTCGATCGAGTCCCATAGAACCTCCATCAGAAATACATCACAGTGTTTTATTTATTATCTACGATACTTTTATACCGATCCCTTTGTAATAGGCGTTTACGACCCTCGGGAGGAACACTTCCAACCCCTATGTTTTTCCTTTCATATCGTTTTTAGCTAAGCGTATTAACTCGAATGCTTTTAAGAATATTATGATTTGATACCATAAAGTAAATTATGAATATGTTTCCTTTACATATTAACGATATTCGATATAAATTCAATGTGAGTATTGAACTACTCAATTAATTTCTTATTACAGGATAATATTTGTGTCAATTCTTTGATAGCAGTGGTTTTAACTGATGTAATTTTATGATCCATATTCATATCAAAAAATATTTCTATTTGTGTTATAGTATGTTAAATAACTTTAAATTTTAATTAACATATTCAGTGTTCTTAATGATTGTGTTATATTATATTCAACCGGTGTGTATCCAAAAACGACCCAATTTCCGCAATAAACGTGTAATTACAGTGTTACATAGAGTCTACCGTATGATAATTTAATAATAACGAAGAACAAAATTTTCAATAATATATTACAGAAACGAGACGTAATTAGTTTTGCTTAATATTACATATTAAGGACGTTATAGGTTTTTCAAACACAGTTCTTTCCTGGCTTCTAAGCTTTGATCTAAGTGTTTTAATATTGTCTATTACAGTCGATGTAATCCAATAATTTCAATTTCAAAGCCTTTATTTCAACTAACAAGAAAAAAGATCTTTAAGAAGGTTTTGTTGCACAACTGTACAGCTTGCCTTTGTGGCACAAAGGCATCTTCCAGCTGTTTCCAGTGCTTCCTATCCCTGGCAAGTCTTTGCCACAGAAGTCTCAGCCCACCGCGCACATGGTCTTCTTATCCTTCGCTTGGTGTTGTAGCGAGGTGTCCATTGAGTGACTTTTTGCGACCATTTTGCTCTCTGGTCTCTGAGCAGGTATCCTGTCTATCTCCATTTAAGATTTTTGGCTCTGGTCATTGCGTCTTCCCAGTTGGTGATCCTTCGGAGATCTGCAGCTCTTTTCCTATCATTCCGTGTGTAACCCAGTATGATGTGTAACCCAGTATGCATGAATATGTTAGATATTTTGTATATTTATAAAACAGACATAAACATAATGTTGTATAGTGCCGAGGTCGTTATGCTAATAGTAGTATGAATTGTAAAACGGCTGTCTATTTCGTAAACAAAATAGCACCGCAAAATAAGTGGGAAAATAGAGCAATCTTGGTTTTATTCGGGAAATCCTTCCACGCCTTCGCGAGACGGAAGTAAACAAGTGCGCAGTTTGAATACTCTATTAGGTCACATAAATACTGGCATAAAGTAACTTTTAGTTTAACTTATTATCTTAACTGAATTTAACATTAATAATTAAGATTATAAGAAGATTTTCAATTATTATTTTGAAGAATACATCCTTCAATATCAATATTTAAAGATCCCACTCCGCACTGTTCATTATTTTTTTTATTCCTGTATGTGCACTGATTTGGATAATCTTTTAAAAAACTCTTTGGATTTTTTTTTCAATCATTTGTCTTGAAAAACATTATTGCATTAAAACATCGCTCCGTATACCCTTTGGCGGATTGGAAGTACCTACGTAAGAGAACAAGTACAACTCTTCTATCGTTTCTCTCATCTGTTCACAAATCTAGCAGTCTAGTAGTTGAAATCCTCAGATCTTATTCCACAAGCTACATCATTGTGGATTTAGAAGAAGCGAGAAACCGTGGTTAGCATCAGGTTTGAATTTGCCTTCTAAAGTACACTTTCAAAGGATGAAACTATTTGTAAATCTAAATTAAAAATCACAATTATAGACTGCGCAAAGCTGGTATCAGTGGGTTATGAAGAAGTTGATCATTGGGTTAGTGCTTATCTTTCGCCAAACACAGGCACCCTTTTAGACCCTGAACCATTTCGAATTGTCACCAGACAATTCGCTTTCGCTTAGGAGTGAAATGTACTCCCATTAACAGCCCTTGTAGCATTGAAGTAAGTGGCCTTGGCATGGCAATGAAGGCCATGGTACTCTCCATTTTAGAGCCGACAGGTATTGCTCGGGACGATGACAAGCAGCCGGATGGGTCTTTCATCCCTTGGAGGATGGGACGGACTATGGTATGGGATCCTACTTGTATGGAAACATTAGCCCTATCTCACTTCCCTCAGACAAGCACATAAGCTGGCATGACCGGAGAGCAGGTGGAAAATAATAAACGGCAACAATATATTATATACCTTCAACTTTGATATTGTTCTGAGAAACGTACACTGGATACTATTTCAAAGTTTCATTAAATCATTCTTCCATATACTTGTCGTTTATTCGCGTCTTTTATCATAAAGAAAAATAATATAAATTATAACTAAAAAAAGATAACAATGCTCAATTTTCAAATCACTTCAACACATAGAGGCGCTGAGTTCCAAAAGGGTTTCAGTAGATTTGACTCAAGGAACAAACGCTATCAGATGTCCCGTAATCCTTACAAACCCTTCACAGACCTCATCTCTTATCTTTACACTTCATTTCGAAGCCATAAAATCAAGTTCTAACCAACGATAAATAACGTCTTCTAGTTTTAGCCTTCTAAAAAGAAGGTTTAGCTTGACCTGTATGTATGTCATATTATACTTTATAAAACTAGAGTATGGTGATTTATTTAGGCTTCCGAGTGCGTAGTGTATTTACTTGTCTATACATTTCTCAGAAACAAAGTCCAGGTGATTGAATCAAACCAGTGCATTTCCACTTAGGGAATGATTCATCAAAATTGGTACTGATAAAATAAATGTTTTAATATATGTGAAGAACCTGAATCTTTTATGATACTTAAAGTCATTTTTTCGATTTATCTTTGTTACAAGTAATTTCTTATATTAATTATTTATTGAAGTGTAGTATATGTTACAAGCTAACTTTTCTAAAATATGACAATTATGGTTAAAGATATAAAAATACAATAAAAATATATATATAAAATAAAAATACTAGTATTTTTTGCTTAGGAATGTAGTATTGGTTACACCGAATATATCTGGATAAATTATATTGAATTCAATGGAGCAGTATTAGTAGTAGGTATTTCTTTAAAGTATTTGTAATATTAAAAGTCACGTAAACACTTCTCATCGCCCACGTATCCTTTTAGGCTCTTAAGTTACTCAACAAAGTACTTCGATTATAAATGGAAGGTAATTGAATTTATTACGCCCTATTGTAAAAGTACACTAGCTCATTGGATTGAACAAAGAATTTGGTTTTGAATCCTAAAAAATATAACTCATAAAAAGAAGAGAATTTACACAAAGGTATACTTTAGTACTTTAATATATTTCTAAATTTTGCTTTAATAGTTATCGAATAGTGATTCATTAAAAGTATATATACAGAGCGAGACACCAATATTTTTATTAATAAATATTTTGACTTTTGTACGATTTATTTTGTATGGAATATCAAAACAATAGGCATAATCCATTAACAATAGAGCGTCTGAAGCCAGAGATACCAGTAATTCAAAGGCAATACTCAGATTTTCTACCTTTCACGAAACGAGCTTTGCAAAGTACTCTAAGTATTGGCTTAAAGAGGTTTTATGCTTGGAACAATTTTTATACAGTTTTCTAATACTCGCTTCACAAAATGTATAGACTATTAAACTATGAAGTATGTCTAATTATCAGTAACGGTAACATTCAAAGTCAACAATTAGAACTAAGTATATATGTTAAAAATTTATTTATTGTTTTCGACATACATTTGCAGTCTCGACTTTGAAAAAATTCCAGCAGTCCAAAAATTACAAATTCTTTATTCATATAATGTCTAAAAACGAATATTTCACTGATTTATTTAAGGTTTATACTATTTTAAAAAACTGTCAAATGATATTGATCTCCAATAGACATAGACATTTAGACATGTTATGTCTATGTCTGTCAGACAATATGTAATCTTAACCTACATAGTAATAATAATAATAATTAAAAAAAAATATGTGTGTACCTTTAACGCTGGCAGCATTGCTCGCTGTATTGCAATACTTATTCGTTGAGCGTGGAAAGCACCAGCTCTGGGGTCACCGGTACTATCTACCAGCCAACTTAAATCTTTTATTAGCGCCTGTGCACTTGTAGTTCACGGCCCAATAGTAAAACATAAAAGCAATAAATATATATATATAAATTAAAAATGTTTTCGTTGTAGCTTCTTATCAATTTATTACTGAAATAATGTTTTTATTTAAACAACATTTCACACAGCGATTTCCGAATGTTGTATTAAATTATTCCGTACTATTTTCACGTAGCCCAAGTGTGTCACAAGTGCAAACAACGTGATCGAACTAAATAATGCCAGAATTCCACGAATTTGACTTAATCTGGTTTAGGTTGTAGGAAAAGCTTTATCACAATGCCATCATTTCAAAACAAAAAATAGCTAGTAAGTACCTTATATTTTTAAATTCGACAATCAATTTCTTTTAACTTATATACGTAAAGATAACACCCGTAAGATTCCAAATATTTACAATTCCCCAAATATTATCACAACAAATTCGTTGGCACGTGTGCTCGGGGAAATGGCCGGGAAATTGGGAGGCTTCTGAGGATATTACTCCTGATTGGTTTGAAGGTTTGTGGTTTACAACTGTTGGCCTAAATGTATAGCATAAATCTTCCTTTGCAAAATTCAGTTTTATTATCTATACCAAATGATTTTTTTTTACCATAATATTCACACATACTAATCGCAGATTATAACATCTGAATCTGAGTCTGAACAGTGTTGGCCTTGTGGCTTCAGCGTGCGACTCACATCCCTAAGGATCCACGGCTGTGCACCAATGGACTATCTATGTGCGCATTTAACATTCGTTCGAACGTTGAAGGAAAACATCGTAAGGAAACCGGCTTGTCTTAGACCAAAAAGTCGACGCCGTGTGTCAGTCACAGGAGCCTGATCACCTACTTGCATATTAGACAAATGATCATGAAACAGATACAGTAATGTGAGGCCCAGACTAAAAAGGTTGTAGCGCCACTGATTTATTTTAATAAAGTCTGACTGTTATCATTTTTAGATTGCCTTAAGTTACGAAACTTAAGATTTAAAATATGGTACTATTTTCTATAAAAATCACATAGTACTTCCAACAAATATTTCGATTTTGTTCAGGCAAAATTTTATACGTTCATCCATGTGCCGCAGACACTCCATAAATAAACTGATGTGATATTATCGCGAGAAAGGGTTATCACTTCAGACAAAATTAACAAGGAATATAAAAGTAAAGTTGTTTGTAAATTATTTGTTTCTTACTATCTGACTGTTACATAAATGCCTAGTAACTAAATATAAAGTTTTGACTAAAAGAGACAGCAGCACGTGATCATTATAATAAATGTTTATAACTAGCTGACCCGGCAAACGTTGTTTTGCCATGTATATTATTTCTAGGAAAAAAAATTTTAGTTCAATAAAATTAACTATCTACAATAATAAAAAATAGGAGTTGATCGTAGAGCGGTGAAAATTAGGGATTGTATGTATTTTTGTATGTTGTATCATAAAAAAATAAAAACAATAGCACAAAAAAAATATTTTTTGGTGTGGACACTCCTTATCACTTATGGGGTTTGAAAGATAGACAGTAGCCGATTCTCAAACTTATTGAATACGCAAATAAATTTTTTTGCAACGAATTTGCAACGAAGTGTAAATAAGTAAATAAGTACTAAGTAAAATTTCATAAGAATCGGTCGAGCCGTTTTGGTGAAGTAAAGTATAATTTTATATATATATAGTGATTTTATTTGTTCTTAAACCGTACACGACAAACAAACGTATGAATAAATAATAAATCACTGCATAATTTTTAATAAAAACTTCTTACGTAACTGAAGAAACAACGATTGCGATTAAAATACTTTTCGCAAACAATGCTGTACAACTCGAGCTCGCATTAAAACTCATAAATCACAGCCCTAGCTTAAGGCGAAGACCGTTTAAGATGCCATTTATTAGAATAGCTCTTTAATTTGTGTGCCTTTCGACTCTTGCGAAATTATTTAATGGGTCAAAGTCATTATGCAGTTACGCTGGGTATATTGTCTGAAGTACTTCAAAGTTCGGAGGGCGGACGGAGAAAGAAGCGTTTTTGACACATTTCAATGTTTGTAGCTTTTGTGATTGATGAATGATTTATTTCATTCAAATTTTTCCAATCGCTCAACTTTGAGAAAGGTACGCTTTTTATTGTAATGTAAAAGTTCTTAGGTCACATCAATCATAATAATTTTTATACAAAAGCACAAGTCTAAAAGTCTTGGTTTTAAAATCAATAAATCAGGTTTTTGAGAAGTTTGCAATTTATATTTTATTGTTGCTCTACATGTTACAAGGAGGAAAATCAGATACTTATGAAAATATGTTATAGAAAGGATATAGATGTGTGAAAATGACATAAGAACCTATGAAGGCGGAGCGCTAACCAGATCCATGCAACTTCCTCACAATGGAGTACCCCGCAATATCGCAGCACATAACTCACGAGGGGACACTTTGTATTGAAGAAGTCGCAAGGGTCCGCCAAGCATCCGCAAATATACATGGTAAATACATAATTATGAATAAATAAATAAAATAAAAAACACAGTCAAATCATTTATTTCAATTAGGTAGGCCTATTAAAAAGACACTTTTAATGTCAAAATGACAAGTTATAAATATTAAAAAAATTACTAGTTGCCCCTTCCAGAAGGTAGTTTCATATGGAGAAGAATGAGTAAGAAACTCCATACTTACTCTATTAAAATAGTTTTTACAATATTTATAAAAATTGCTTTGATAATTATATGTGATGACCATGTATCTAGGACAAAAAAAAACTACTATACTAAAATAAAATGGGCGCATGGTGTTATAAAAAACGATGCAGCAGATAACTAAATTATTATGTAGATGCTCACATATTTTCATAAAAATTACACGCACATATTTAAATCATAACCTTTCTTATAATCCAGTTATAACATTAAAATCCATGGAAATTGGCATATTCTTACTGTATACAACTTCAACACTAGTTCAGTAAGGACACTAGACTATTAGTAATGTTTGATATTATCTCAATGTTTTCAATTTCAGTTTCCTTTATATTTTTATTAATTTTTAATGTACTTATGTTAATACTGATTAATGGAATAAATTATTTCCGTTATCACCAACTTGACACCACGGGCCTAGTGAGAAGACTTAAAAGGACAAATCATTTTAACTAGTGAATAAGTGTTCGTGCACGTTAGTATTAAGTGCTACACAGTAAGTGAAAAATAGAACACAAGAACAGTGTCTGCCCTTTAATAGAGACTGTAAGTAGTGTTATCGGACACTTTCTTAGATAAAAATCCTTATTAGTAAACTAGGTAAGACTTAAATTACTTATTAGTCATAAGTTAGGCTAGATTGTAATGTTCCATGATGTCTTAGTAAAGACACGTGTATAAAAAAAGAAACCTCCTCTGATCACGTGCTGACTGTTGAGTGTCGTGATACCATCAATCCTCTTATAGCAGATTACAACAGCTGCTTCCATGTGTGACAGTCTCATTTTGGATGCTTGGTTAATCCATTGTATTAAGCCGCAACCTGTTCCTTCTTGGTCTCTCTCCTTAGATTTTCCCGGTCGTTATAAGTTTCCCTAATCATGAGGCAACAACATTGCGATCCTCTCTGGAGACATAAACGCGTGGCCCCATAATAGATGATCATAATGACTACATAACTACTATTCTTAGTGGTACTGTTCGTAACTGAGTGAGGCAATTTATTCAGTAAATAGATCATATTTATTAATAGCGCACTATCATTCAAGAGGTATTAACAAATGGCTGTCGTCTGACAGATGCTACATTTAAGCCTAAATCCGCATACTAAATATAATTGTAGCGGCACAATGACATAATGTTTCAAGCACCTGATATAAAGTATTATTAGTTTGTATTTGAGTAGTTAGTTCATTTCATCATCATAAATCTCATTAGAGACCTTTATTCATAAAACTCAATCAGTGGTTTTGTTCTTTTGTAACTAAGTACTGTTTCGTCTCTTACCGTCAAATTGTATTGGCACTATAATAAAAAGAGACAGAAGGTGCTTTTATAAAAACGGTATAATTGAACTTATTCAGTTTTTGTGAATAAGGGGGGCTTTTGTCAAATATTACCAGTTCTAGCGTATGGATTTTACAAATACCTTATGTAAATGAATTCCTCTCTTTTCTATCAAGGTAAGTATAACACTTATCTGTTAACGGATTTTGGTTATGGGTCCAAAGCTTTATATATGACCCGAACAACATTAAAGTACGAAAACGAAGAAAGGCACCGGCAGAATAATGCCCTTGCAGGATTTCAATACTGACCCTAGATTTATTACATGAAACTTCCAAGAGCTCCCGATTTAAGTTACCAGCGAAACAAAGCCTGAATTATTGCGGCCTTATACTAGATAAAGTTGTATATTGGTTGAGTTTTAATACGTTAATAATGAACTTATAAAACATACAATATAACTAATAAGTAACTATAAGGACAAAACATATTAATACACAAAATCTATAAGGTGCTAATAAGCCATATATTTATGTACAAGAGCGGAAATACGTCATATTTCTTGATTTTGTTTTTTGAAGCGATACGTCTTAATTCACCACACCTTTAACAACATTAAAATCTTAATTACAAGTGAATTTTCTTATCACTTATCCATTTTTAAATGAGGCTCATTTGAAAACCTTCCGTCGTATCAAGGTAATTACAACGAAATGATTGATAAAAGAAATTCATAGAATTTCTTTAATTGCTGTGTCGATTAAAGACCGCTTTATTTAATTTGGAAGGATTAATTAGACAAACCTTTGAAACTAATAAGAAAAGGTGAAGGCGTTTATTTATACATAAACCAAAATGGATAAATAGATAACTGATAAGAAAAAAGGTTTTATCTCAAGATATGTAACCTAACATTAGTTTAGTTACATATATTTATAATAGTTAATAATTAGAAGACAAAATATAAACAATCATCGCACACTTAAAGCCAATATAGCCCTATAGTTTTTACCACAATCATAAATTGTAATTTAACATTCTCGTTTCCGATAAGTGGCACTGAGATTTACGAACTCTTCTATAAGTCAAGTTAGTTTTATTTTAATCCAGCGTCGCAACCCCACTACCCCTAATGTTATTTTGCTCATTTTTTAAACAATTAAAGTGGAAAGTTATAGCATCTTAAAAGTATTTTATTTGAGCATATCCATAAAAAAACCGCCACCAAACTTAATTCCCGTAGCTTACTTAAGCTTTGTGATTAACGCCGTCACGTGCTTATTGAATAAAAATATGTATATGATTAATTAATATCAAATCTTAATTTGAACTCCCACTCAACAATGTACATATATCCTTCAGAAATAGAAGGCTATTCACCAATTTGCTGATAAAGTAAGATTGGTACTTGCATCGTCTACTCCGCATATTTCTTTTATTAATTATTACTTTGTCTTTCGTACAATTACCGATATTATGTAAAATAATTAGAGGAAACGAATAATTTGGGAGAATTTAAAAAGCCGCTATAAATTAATGTTCCCTTTGCGTTAAAATAAATTCCGCTTAATGATGATGAGACCCGTAATAAAATGAATAAATGGCAAAAATAAATAATATTATTTAGCACAAATGGGCGTTAGCTGATTTATTGACACAAATTAATGTGTTTTGTTGAAAAGCTCAGTCAGTACATGGTATTACAATTATTATATTACATCATACGTTGCAATATGTTTTAGTATACACAGTTTTAATTTAAAATATATAGTTTATTTGAGAAATGTTAAATCTAAAACTCAATATTTAAACTTTTGTTTAATAAAAAATGTTGCACGATTATTTATAATAAAATCAAACAACGTGTTTGACTTCTCGTATTGAATTTTTTTTAGAGCATAGGCACATGACTATTAGTAGAACGAAACAGATGGCGCTAGTATGTTTCTATAAACATAAAACTATCTTTTTTTGTACACGATACAGTGTAACATAAAAACATGAAATAAATAAAATCTCTGGTTTGAAAGGAAGGAAATATCGGTCACTTCACTGCACGGCACTGCTAATAACATATTTCACCTCTTGTTCGCTTTTTTCTATTTTCACGAACAGTAGAAGGTAACAAAGGTTTTATTTGAACACCGTAGAACATCCGCTGACCGATACAAAATCTAGATTGAGACGACTATTATTTTCGAGAGTAGGAGGAGGAGAAGAAAAGAGAGAAAGATGTGCTTAAACATTGCTAACTTCCTTTCCTTACATTCACTCTATTATCAACGAATCGAAAGTCAAACGTACAAATTTTATAATATACTCAAACTCATACTTACTTTATTCATATAGGCAACCAAGTACACTTATGAACGTCAACAGACAAGATGTAAAATTAATTCTAAATTAACATTTACTTTATACAAGTAGTTCACAAGTCAATGGCGTAGAAGAACTAAGAAGAAACTCTCTCTTTAATCGCCAAGTTTACAAATTATTTAAGCACCCATAAATATTTGAAGTGGAGCTGATCAATCCCAAGGATTAGGATCATTTAAATAATCTACAAATTTATAAAAAGCTTAATTGATTAATTTATTTTTAACGAGTGTTTGAATTTATCGGTAGTCATTAGGTACAATATTATATAATAAACCAATTAACAAATTGAAACCTGCAATATGATGATATTTGTTTTAAACACCTAAATATAAAATGAGAAAAAATATATCCAATACAATATAAACTATAACTTATACATTTAATGGATTGTTTATGATAAAAACTTAAAAAAAACATATTCTCGGTCTTAAACATTCTTAACTATAATTTAACATTAAGTCTTTCGGGTATTCTCCAAGAGTCCGTAAATCTCAGATAAACATTAATTATATTGTTATAGCTAGTAATATAGAGCAACAGGTGTCCACAAAGATAAATGTAGTCCGAGTGATTTACACTAAAACTTAAATGTATTATCAAAGTAAAAGCCACCTTAATCCCAGGCATTATGGTATATAGTAGAAGATATGACAATTGTTTGCTCGTTGCAAGTTTGGTTAGTGCATTGGGGAACTTTGACTGTGCCTTATAAGTGCTGAGTGTGGTAAATGTATCGGTTACAAACTTTAGAAACTACAATTTAATAATCCTAGTAAGTAAACCAAAAACAATTTTCAAACTGACAAATACTTTATCTGTTTCTATTTTATTTCAGTAATAAAAAAACATAGGTAATACTTTAGTATTGTTCGCATAACCTATTTTTAATATCTCTTATATTGTTAAAAAAACTGTTAGTTATATAATATGTTATCCTATTAAGTGCTAAGTGTTAAGTGCTTGGTTAACTGATCTATTTGCTAAAGTTTACAATTAATAACTTAAACTAAGGCCTAAAACTGCACCTTCGTAACGGGACTCGCCGATCCTACCTCTACCTGCTCACCCAACCAGTTCCTGGAACAACACCTGGCTGCCAGCTTCCACGTGATCCTTGCAACGCAACAAGTAAGCCCGTAGCTATTGTGTCTATGAAAACGCTACGATATAACGACACAGCATAATGTAATAAATCGTTAAAAATATAATTAGTGTCTATAACAGCTTGTCTAAGGGTAAAATTTAAGTCAAGACTGAGTGCTGAGTTGACATCCGAATGATAAAATCCAAAACATTGACTTATATGCTATACTTAGTGCTAAGTACGAATATGATATGCTGACTCCTTGGTTGATAATTATTACTTTTTTTTCGTAAGATACCACTCTCATAGATAATAAAATAAAATTATTCAATAAAGAATATCTTACAAAAATAATATTGGTAACAAGTTTCCCAAATCTCCAGCTAAGCCTGTTCACGTACAGTAATCTATTGGAATAGATCGCGATGTCGCGTGATGGATGAGCGTTGTGCTCCCAATATCTGATTGATGTGAAACTGTTCTGCACTTGCGAATATAATATGTTTTATTGTTTGCGTTAACATTCGCATATTGTGGGTTTTATTCCTAAACTTCACAACAACTAAATTAAACAATCTTATGCTACACTTTTTAAACCTACTTCTAAACGCTTTACTGTTTTTGTATATTTCTAAGATAAATAAATTCATGACGTTAAATTTATATAAAAAATAAGGAACGTGTTGCGGTTATTAAATAAAATCATGTAGGCAAACCATGTACCAACAAGGTAAAATAACTTATTTCCAAACATAAGTAATATTCTTAATATACATAGAATGGTACCCATATGATCTCACGAATAAGTGCTTTTCCGGTGAAAAGTTGAGTTTTCATTTAACTGCGAGAGCTAGCGCGGTGTTTGAGCTTTCTGACAATGAACTTACATTATTAAATGTGTTGGTTGAAAAATAGATTCTGTTTCATTTGATAAAAGCGTTGCCTTTCAATTATAAAATGCCTGTAATTCATAACAGATAAATGTCAGCCCCCAAAAGCTTGCTAAATCATTAATAATAATTAAACTTTTGCTATTCGTACTATGAAATTCTAAATAATAAGCCATCATATATTTTTAGTCTAATTATAACGTACGAATTATCATAAAACAACACCCATCTAAGAATGAATTTATCTTATACGGCGCTTCTCTTTTTATTATATTACAACATAAGTTTAATGGCACTAAGCTTACTGTTATAGGTAGATAGACATTAAACACACTACGTCCAGCTCATGATCAATCAATCAATTTAAAATATAAGTAGGTCTATATTTAAACAAAAAGATGTGCTCTAAATCGACACTATACATTAAAATTTAATCAGTGTAGTTTAATGGAACTAATATGATTAATTATTATTCATAAAAGTACGTCATAAAATCTATTATGCCAAGAAAGCTCTAAGTGTAAGCCATATAAATTGAGAATCTAATATGATTTCCATTCACATTTTTCACATACGGAATGTGTAAGTTGACGCTCCCCGGCGATCCATCATGACTTAAGAACGTACTGAAAGAGATGGGGAATAAACGAAGAGAAAATATTTTATGCGTATAAGAATTGTGCCTAAAATTAATAGGCACTTATATATCGTTAATAAAAATTTGTATTAAAAAAAATATTAAATTGACTTATCCTTATTATTGTCTCAGTTTGTAGACGCTTTAGTTGAATGGTAATGGTCTAGGATTTGAACCTCATCTTGGTTGATTGTCAATAAAACAATTTCAATGAAAATTAACTAAATGTCTATATTTTATATGTCAAAGCAATATCATTACTGTCAGCTGACATAGTCATTACATGTCACAGAGTTCATAAATTAACAACAACAAAAGGCTAATCAGTTTAAAACCTTTAATAATTGTGATTTTTACGATTTGTCAATATTGATCGATCTATAAATTAACGACTATTTCATAATCCAAATTAATAGTGTTTCCATATTATTATGAAAAGTAATTTATCACGACAGAGCAATGGCGTCAGTGTCATCTGCCATTGACAATATAATTTAATAACATCACAGTCAAATTAATTCAAAACCGTTAACACTAGTTATTTATTTGATTTGCCAATGTTGCTAGAACTATAAATAAATGCCTATTGAATACTGCTTGAGTAGTCGAACCAAGCAGAAACCTTTACAGAGTAGAAATAGATAATGTCAAATAATGCTAACAGTTTAACTGATTTTATTTATCCGCAGGTTCTGGTTTTAGCTCTTCTTTCCTGCCCTCTTTGCCAGTCTTTCCCTCTTTTTCCTTTTGCTTTACCCTAAACACTCCGTCATATATTATATTATATAACGCATTACGGATAATGAAGGCATTATTTTATTTAAACAATAGCGAAATAAACATAAAGAACATCAGTAACCCCCGTACCGCCGTAAACTAGTTTTATACCTCTAGTTTACGAGCGATGTGCGATCAAAGATTCTAATCTACTAATACAAACGCTGTTCCATTACATTTTTATTCTTATCAAATTCGCGCTTCGGAATCGTTTTTAAGATTGATAATGTCATTAACGAATGTCATTTATTCTTCTTAAATCGTACTTAATATAAAAAATGGTTAAATATTTATAAGATGAAATGCTTTTTGCAGTCCATTCGAATTTATATAATTTTTATATTTATAGAAAAAATCAAATATTACCTTAATACATATACCTTAAAACTTCAATTTTTTTAATTTATAGTCAACATAATTTTATTTATATATTCCATTTTAAATGTGTTTAAAATTTATCAGTTGTTGTAGTATTCTAAATGATTTCTCACTGAATATTTTTATTTTTTATTTAATGATCTTTCGGATAATGGTTTAGTAAAGAAGGTTTTATATAATAAAGTCAGATGTTTAGGCTAGCTAACAGATAGCGACGAACTATTAACAATAAAGGTAAGTAACTAATTCTGAGACCGCTGAATCCTGAATACATAGCCGTATGACAGGTCATGCGCAATGGCACACGTGTTAGCGATTTGGAATTAAAACCTTTTCAGAACGTGCCCCAACTTAATATGTTCTTTTATGTTTAAAGTCACGCACGAGTACACTTGAATGGAATTTGGGATCCCACCAATGTAAAACAAAGGCAATTTCAAAAAGAGTAATAGCATTTTTAATATATTATTATTATACAAGTTCAGTTCATGTATTGTATTTTAAAATACAACTCATATTAAAAAAATATTGGCTTTAAGATGCACTAAATGTTCATCAAATTATGCTTTCCACGAAGGCACAAAGACCGTAAAAAATTGCTTAAATTACTTCAAGTGACCTATGTTCTCGCGGGATAAGCTCAAAAGCCTAGACAGGGTTTAAACTTTAAACTAGGAATAGAGAAAAATATATATAATGGGAAGAATACCAATAATTTAAAAAATAAATTGATGTTTTCAGGTCAATTTCTTGTTCCTAATTCCTTGTATAGGAAAACTATGGATGTAGGGTTTGTTCCTTTTCAAACGTAAAGTAATTTTATGAATGAGTTAAGCGTCTTTGAGTAAACGGGGAGCATAAAAAGATTCAGACCTCAACCTTCTTTAAATTTGGCCAAAACAAAAATCTTTATAATTATAAAAGAAGCTTATTATTAAACTTAAAATTGTACATATTAAAATAGGCGAGATTGATAATTTTGTAGTAGATAATTAAAAGATAATAATTATTAATGATACCGCAGTGAAGCCACGCCAGCTGTCACATCGTCAAATGGGTGGCATTGTTCATTATTCGCGGTAATTATGTATTGCTTGTCAACAATATGTTAATTTGTAGGCCTTATAATGAATGAACGAAAATGCATTGTTTTCACTATAATGAAGCCTAAGAGGCGTGCTTTATTGGTATCGATTATGTTACAAACGTATGTTTTTATTTACTGCTTCAGTTGCTTAATTTGAGCTAAAGACCGTTAAATCTCTCTGCGCCAAATGAGATCTTAATCAAATGCACTTGCCACATTTTTTGGTATTGTGTTCTTTAATAAATTAATGAAAAATTTACTGAAAAGGCGACTTAAAACCGGCACAAATTAGAGTACCTATACAATAAGTACGTGGAAAAAAATAAACGTAAAAAATAAAAAGTCTAATGCGTTTTTGATATAATATTATGGTAGGTACAATTCACTTTAACTCTTGACTTGTATCAAGTACAAAAGGCCGATGATGTCTCAAGAATGAACATTTATGAAACCGGCGTAGTAATTGTATGTCAATAAAGCCTATGTGCTATTGTTAATTTCAGTCCAGTTTTTTCTGTCATTTCATTTACAGTACAGTATATATTTCTCTGCACGATTCATTGTAATTCGATGATGTTAAATAGCTTTCCTCGATATACGGTCTGCAATACAACTTTTATCGTTTTCAAGCAGTTTCTGAGACTAGTGCGATCAACTAGTCAAATAAACAAATTCAATTTATATACTTTTTCCGATATGTGTAATAAACAAATTATTGTTTTTACTTTGAGTGTTAATATTTTAAAATTTTCTTAAATCAATCTTATTCAATCACATCAGTTAAAGGTACACCGCCACAGGAACCAAACTTTTTAAATTAGTTTTAATTTTCCATTAATTAATTATTATTATTACTATTTTTATATTAAAATTCTATACTCTTTGTATACGTGGTTATAATCGTAATTAAATTTTAAGAGATCAGCTTTTATCTCTAATGTAAACCCGTTGAAAAAGTGATAAAGTACAAGGCATTCTAAAACAGACAGAAGCAATTAATTTGGCGTAAGCGCAAACTTTTTTAACAAAGCCAGTTAAATTGGCAAGAAATGGCCGTAGAAGTTTTGAGTAAGTTTTTGCCTCTAGCCATTTATATCTGTCTTCTGTAAGGAGCAGTTTTAATTCTATTAGCTTTTAGTTAATACAAACATATTTCTTTAGTCATAGGGGTGGGCAAATAAGAAAAATTTAAATATTTCATTCAAACACGCATTTTCTCACAATTTGACTTAACAGAACATTTTAATTACTAACAACGCACTTCCTTGTTTACCTGAAATTTCTTTTAGTCGAGCAATAACATATATAAAAATAACCTTATGAAATAAACACTATCCTATTAAGGGGCACACACAAAAATCCATAGTAATATAGCTTTCTTTAATTCTATAAAAACACACACAAATAAGTAAGAGCACTTCATAAAATAAAATAATGTGTAGGTACCTATAATTTTTATACACATCTAGAAGACTCCTCCAAGGAATTCCGGGACAATCTATCTCATGCTGTTATATTTCCTTATGGCTCTACAAAAATCCTTTATGTATTTTAAATAATACAAAAACTATACCACCAAAAATAGTTTAAAAATTCTTGTCTTGGAAATTTAATTTAAAAAGCTTTGGTTATTCAGGGCATGAATGCAGAGTGCAATATTGTCGGTGCTAAGGTAAAGCCCGAAAATGTCGCATTTTTACACACCTGGAGGCAGGATTTTCATTTGCCATTTATTCAATGACTAACCAGAATTTAGTCTGCAATAATGAACGAAAAAGTGTTTGGAAAATCATTAAATTATGAAGAACTTGAATAGATTTTACTGATGAGTAGAGTTTACTTAAATCTTTCTTTCAATGCTTCATAGCATACGTGGTACTTTGTGCCTTAGACGCACAATAGATAGTTCTAACTTAACTGTACTTGAAGTTTTGGTATATTCCGTTTCCGTTTCGTTTCCCTGATACCCTGGAAGAGTACAAATTAATTAATTTAATCTAACATCAAGCGGGCCACGGGCGTATCCTAAATAAGTATAGAGTAGTCGTAAAAACATTTATATTTGCGTCTGAAGCATTATCTTAGGAACAGTATAAAAAGTATTTACCAGTACCTATTCGTTAATACATACTCAAACAATAAGGGAATGCATTACAAAGCCGTCTTACACCCAAAACTTAACGGCGTGCGTTACTTAGGTACCATTGTTTTACTTATTCTAATTTTTGTTATGTTAAATCTATAAGACAGAGCAATATTCAAGTGGACATCTTACTACTTACACACATCATATTATTCTTGTGAGCTACTGGTGTACTGCGCACCTTCAGCTGTTAAAATTTAGGACGACCACTTGAGCAATGTCAGCAGGTCAATGTTCAAATGAAATCTATATTATAATAAACTACCGACAAACGTTGTTTTGCCATGTGTATTATTTCTAAGAAACATTGTTTTAGTTCAATAAAAATAACTATCTGCTACAATAAAAAATAGGGGTTGATCGTAGGGGGTAGATGAAAATTAAGGTTGTATGTACTTTGGTATGCTGTATCATAAAAAATTAAACCTAAATTTTTGTGTGGGTTTGAAAGATAGATAGTAGCCGATTCTGCATAAAAAAAACATAAGAATCGGTCGAGCCGTTTTAGAGGAGTATGGGAACGAACATTGTGACACGAAGATTTTATATATCAGATTTATTTATTTATTAAGGAAACTAAACAGATACATCTCTATGCAGTAAATAAAATAAAGTAAAACAAAAAATAAACACATTGGACATATCCACAAAAAGTTTCACTGATAAAAAAATATATAATAGATAATAGATGTAGTACATAGTATGTATGTGTTCTTAACATAAACTAAATAAAAAAATCTGTAAAATAAAATGAATAATCTAATGGTCCTTGATTTAAGGCAATACTAATTTGATTAGAGATCCATCACAGACATTAATAGCCAATTCGAGATCAATTTCGACCAGCCGTATTTTCGGTCGCTTCGGGAATAATATCGAAATAAATTTAATTACAATCCAATGCCACTCATCACCTCTCCATCACATCTGCTCGCTCAAATTTGGGCTAATGATTCAGAAACGTATATATGAGACTTTATTCATTAATTACCATAATTTGTCGACATCACAGGAGACCAAAGCTGGCAGCTACCTCGGACAAAAAATTAGTCTGGCTATTCAAAGGGGGAACGCTGCCAGTATTTTCGGAACATTGCCTAATGGGACTCCTTTTAATAATATATTTTAGTTATTTTATTATATTTTAAGGTTAGTTATTGTTTCTATTGTTATTTTTTTTGTGTTGTTCCTTCTTTTATAATTATTTCTTTTAATTACAATATATATGATAATTGCATATTATGTCAAATCAAGGTCAATTTCAACAATGCTATACCGTCAGTTTAATTGACGGTATAGCAATGCCATAAACAAAAATTCAAATTCTGTCAAATCGTTTGACTTAAAATTCGAAACACAACCAAAATGTGTAAGACATAAAGACCTTAACGATTTTTTGATAGCACCATTTAGAATACGGCGGTAATTAGATTCCCCTTAGTGTAATCCGGGTAAATGTACGGTTTAATGTCCTCAGGTGGAGCTGTTTTTATCTTTCTGGAATTTCACCGTATTTGTTTCGTACTTAACGTGAATAACTGCTAAGGAATGTAGGCTTACCTTAATCTCGTGAATTTAATCCAAGGGGGTCGTTAAGATGCAGCGAAATTTGAACTAAGGGCGAATATTCAAACTCGATTTTTTAGATATAGACTTGTTTAGAAAAATATATGTTACAGTTTGACGTATGCCTCATTTTTTAGTTCACAATACTTTCTAAGAAAACTTACCCAACAATAAGGAAAAGCAAATAATTATGTTAAATATTTTATTATTAATAATAAAAACTTCAAAAGATTCCCGTTTCAAAACAGAAATAATAGCAAAAATATATGATTTTAATTAAAACAACATATTTAGAAACTTAAGTTTGGAAATTTATATTTCGAAATTCCGTAAAGACGATAATTCCGAAGTTAGTATGAACATAATACAAGGTCCCAAAAATGTCTATAGGCAATACTGAAATGGGAAAAGTACTGTCAGCAAATCCATCAGATCCAAAAGGCGGATATTACCATAATGCCATTTATCATTTCCCGAGCCTAGCTTGATATGCATAATGGATGTCATAGTTTATCTATTGATTTCTTTCGATTTAACGAATCGCCCAAGCTGTTGATGACATACTATAAAAATGATATTTCTGAGAAACGATCACGTGCGTTATGAGGGATTTTATATATAAGACATATTACGTTAACATTGTACCACTGTTGGAGTCTTCTAAAGGAGTCCTCGGCAACAGCTAAAGTGTATATATATGAAATGAAATGAAATAGTTTATTCTTGCAAGTAGGACTATATAAATCACTTTTACAATGTCTTCCTAAACTAGATGAAGTCGACATTTCCTAACTGACTGCCCTGAGAAGAAATGTCGAAACAAACTCGGGGGTCTTAGTCTCTTTTATAGTCCAGATAATACAATAATAAATTAATAAATTGGTGTAAACAAATGCAGAGTATTTACTGGACTGGTCTTTGGAAGAAAGAACCAGATCGATCTGAGCAAGCCTGTGCCAGCAGACGGCAAGCATGCCCCGAATAGCTCATGCAGCTCAACCATTTTTGAGAGAGCTGCACAACCCGGTACACAACAATACCGCCAGTGGCACCATAAAAATATGTGGGGCAACAACTCAGTCAGATCGCCAGCCCAAAATAACTATAGACTAAAATGTATCAAATTATAAATCAAGCAAAAGAGTTTATGATATACCCGCATAATAGTGGCTTCATTTCGGAAAATTTTAATTATAGAGCACAATAAAACTTTAAACTATTTTGAAAAGATTTCATCACCAAACAAATTTTCTATTTTACTTATTTCTACATTATCACTAACATATTTCGTTACCTTGATAAGGATACGGTTTACCAGCGATTCTATTCTCAAAAGTCTCTCTGCTATTAAATTAAACTTAAAAACTCAAAAATATACCACCGAAAAAGGGCTCCATACTGTTAAATACGGTATCCATATAGAAGTAATAACAGCTACTGATGTTATTTAAAAAATCATGTCGTATAAATCACTTTGGTGACATGACATGCTTTTAATTATCCGTATCAGATTAACACAGATATTACGAGTTTTTCGCTCTTAAAATGTAACCTATATTTCCATCATCATGATGAAAGGTTTAATTACCTTTTATTACTTCCGGAAAAGATTCAAAAAATCCCAGTTTTAAATAAAAATAGCCAATTTCGTAGCGCCAGCCATTAAAGTAATTAATAGCCAATTAAAACATCAGCCGGTGATCAAAAATTTATTGGAGATTGTAAAGTTTAATATTTCATCAATCACTTGTCGAATAGACAAATGGTTTTAGGCTTATATTGAAGATTGGACCAGGTTTTGTTATATTATTATTATAAATAGAAGATTCCGATAAAATGTATCATCTAAAGACAGCAATTCCCTTTATGTTAAAATACTGATTGTTTTGTTGTTTACATTATCAGGGACAAACTCTCGCGAGATCTTGATTTCTCAGATTTCTGAATATCTTTCATGATCATTTTTAAATCTAATAGGCAAGTAGGTGATCAGCCTCCTGTGCCTGACACACGCCGTCGACTTTTTGGTTCTAAGACATGTCGGTTTCCTTCACCGTTCGAGCGAATGTAATGTAGAATGTGTGAATGTAGAAAGAAAGTCCATTGGTGCACAGCCGGGGATCGAACCTACGACCTCAGGTATGAGAGTCGCACGCTGAAGCCACCAGGCCAACACCGCTCGCGAGATCTTAAAGCACATTAAATTAAGTTGATATGCTTCCTATGCCTATCGGCTGAAATGAGACCAGCAGAGAGCATCTATTAGGCATGCATGTAGTTTAGGTACGATAATATTTATGAAATTATTCACAAATTGAATTAAACCAATAAATTAACGTTTGTCTCACAGTTGTTACTTTTTAACTAGAACTTCAAAAATGTTAATATTTTATTAAACCTAAGATGGGGAAGGAAATAAACCATTTCCCATAAACACGGAAACAGAACCCATAATGATATAAATCATATTAAATTGACTCCATCAAATCAGAAATAGTCGTAAGGAGGCATAATGAAGATGATTGATGTGAGAGGACTGTCACGGATCGACAGGAACCTGATCGATGCTAAGAAGTCATTATAATTGCCTATAAAATGGTCAGGGAAACGTATAAAAAAATGGTTTTAGGTTAAAAAATAATAAAAAACATACGTACCTATATACAAAACCCCTATATATAAAGAATTATGTTTCTTAAATGTAATACAAATAACGTGTTAGTGCGATTATTAACAAGAAATAGTTTTCATATTTAACATTTACAGACAAAACAATTTATTAAATATCATTGACTGTATAAATATTAGAGTCACACGCAAATTATTGTTTTAAAGTATAATTCTATAATCTTTGGTTTAAAGATTTATATGGTTTTTAAGCCCTTTACGATTTAATATAACGTAAGAAAATTTTAAAACCTGTAGCTGTTTAAATAGCTAGTTAAGCATATTTTGTAGATTAAGATATTTTAAAAATAATAAATATTTTAATAACTAAAATTCTCTCTATTTCAGAATTCATAAAATGAGTATCCAATCACAATAACAGGATGATTGCACGAAGTTACTTGCATTACAAAGCAAACATAACATGATGTAAAATAATGACAACTCTACAAAACAGAAACTCTTCCCGTCTTTACTCTAAACATGATCGAAATATAGAAGGAACCAAGTACAAAGATGTCGAAAATAAAACCAAAGATCCCAGCGAATTTATGATGCTGGTTGACGACTTCAGTGATTACTTCTACGGCAATGCAAGTCACGACGTATTCATTGCTCACAACCAAACACTAGAGGTATTAAATGATGTTTACACTAACTGCACGTTTAACGGGACGTTCAATGTGTCGTGTTTCGGGAGAGTAGAGACGGTTCCAGAATACAACTATTGGGGTTTATTGCTGTTGATCTTCCCGTTTTTTACGCTATTCGGTAATGTGCTAGTGATTATGAGTGTGGTGCGGGAGAGGACATTGCAGACAGTGACGAATTATTTCATAGTGAGCTTGGCGGTTGCTGACCTTCTAGTGGCTGTGGTGGTGATGCCGTTTGGAGTTTACTATCTGGTAAGTCAAAATATTGACTACTTTCTTTTATCTGTTTGCACCGGTTTCTGTCCAGCGCATCTCTTATTACAGATTTGTTTTTAACTCGATCAGTCCATGTAATTGGTGACCGGTTACGTGAACTTTTGATTAGATTTATATAAATATCATTAAAATAAATAGGCTAAGGCAGTTCAAGAGAATAAAGCTAATTAAGATCAAAACAAGGCACGTTACGCTTTATACTATATGTTAACTAAAGAAACGATCTATTGACATTCTTAGTGCTTTATATTTATGGCATTATATTCGCGAATCACGATCCATAATAAATCTTAGATCGTTCCAATATTCTATTCAAAAGGTTTGAATATAAATGCATTTAAAGGAGAGTCAATCTCGCGTGACTGTAACACCCTGTGTACTGCTTGAAATATGAAATACAGCGTCGACGTGACACAATAGCATTCACTTCGGAGCTCCATCAATCATGATTTGTTACCGCTGCCCTTATAATGGGAAAATGACGAAAGTTTTCAAAACTTTCAAATGCACGACAAATATTGAGTTTAGTGAGTTGATTGATGTATTCCATAGTGAACTTCGGAGGTATTTAGGGATAATAAATACGAGTAATATGGAATTTCAAATACATGTTTCCAAAGACTTACTTACTCAAAGGCTTACTTAGTTATATTGCGAACAGATAAGCCACAAAAAAGCCGTGTTTTGACGTGCCTGTCACCATTATTAAGATGAATTGTAAAAAAATGAATTTTGCCTCACACAGAGGTTCTTATTAAATTAGTGGCGGTAGGCAATGGGAAATTTTTTTAAATTTAGTTTTTATTTCCATTAATTATTATTTTTATTGCCGCTTAGCCTAAGAATACCTTTTAAACTTATTAATTTTGTTTTTCTTTTAACGATATCAGAACTGTAATTTAGATCTATCAAATAAGCTACTATTAGGTGCCAAGATGTAGAGTTTACGGCGCAGCTTGTTCCTTCTATTTGATAACAATACCTTTAGCTTTCCAAGTATCAGGTCATGCAAACTTCTCACTTCCGTAAGTTAAAAAGTATTTTTAGAAGAGAAATTATATCTTAACTTAGAAAACTCCCCTCACTTTTAAATTTGCAAGTCATTAGCACAATTTAATTGACGAAGGCGCTATAATTTTGATGGATGGTGATTAAGTGCGCGTACAAGTCAAATTAACGCTTTATGTAACTTATAAGTAATGCTTATATAACAGGTATATAGTTAAAGGAATAGTTTTGTAGTATTATCATAACTAAAACAACTAATGAGTAATAAGTTAAAACTGAGAGCTAGTGGTTCGTTTTATTAAATATATTATGGTTGGGGTTCTTCCCCATTCTCTGTGGATTATAACTAGAAATTTAAGCAAACAGCGTAATAATAATAATATTAATCAAATCGTAATCTACTATTACTACTAATATACTAATATACTATTTAGCTTAAAATATTTTATAACGTACTTTCATCGCGGAGAAGAATAACCCTAACATTCATAATCAAGACTTTTCTAAGACTCCTAGTTAATAGTAATCAATTTTTGACATATGAATGAAGTCTTAATATTAATTGTTGACTTTGAATCTTGACAAGTATCTAATAGCCAGTGTTATTATTAACTTAAAATATTCAGTAAGTGTCGCTAAAATAAAATACCACATTTTATTTCAGACTCCAAATGCGGTCCAAAAATAGCCAAGCAATTATGCAAACCAACATTTCAAATAGTAATATTTCACGGAGGGTCCACCTACAATAAATTAAATACGGAGACCGCACACCGAATATGGCTATTTACCCGATTTTTGGTGAAAAATTTTTGCAATTCAAAAATATTGACATAACACACGTTCGTGACGACTTTTTGCGATGAAAATTTAAATTCTATCTGAATATTCAAAACGGCCTTTCACTCTTTAGTACTAACGCATTCGTTGTGATTGATCTATTTAGAACAATTCAATAGCCTTATTTCACTGAGTTAAAATTGTTCATAATTTTTCAAAACATTAATTGTATGTTTTTTTTTGTCTGAAGGTGATTGACATTGTTTGATATTTGAATTCCTTGCTCGTTATACTAAGTAAAAACTGATACAGTCCCATGGAGCCTTATCAATCCGATTATTATTATTTATTTAGAGATCGGCGGCCGTCCATAATTTTCATCGCAAGTAAAACAAGTGTTAATATATGACGAGAAGAGAGTTAATTCTCTTCATTTATTCGTAAAGGCCTACAAGAAGTCAAATCTAGTTTTATTAACTTTAAGAAATAGTTTAAATCTTAACACGAAGCAAAATTTGATAAAGCTGATTTGACAAATATATTTTTATTTTATTTTTTACGGTAGCGGGAAATTGATGAGTCTATTAAAAGTTTATGACGTTTCCTTATATCGCCCTCTGTGGCGATAAAAGCCTCCATGCGTGCCAGTACAAAAAAAAAACTGTATTCAGTCAACAATTTTTATTGCTAATGCCCTATTTCGCTATGATGCGGATTTTTATGTTTTTAGGAAATTAAAACCTCTATTTGGTTAAATATAACAATAATTAATAATTAAATAAATAATATGAATATAAGTGTTTTGACATCAAATTTGTCTTAGACAATTCATATCACTAATTATTATATAAATACATAAATAACATCACAATTTATCATTTAAATTATCTAAACTAAATGACCCTATGATGTTTCTTAGATATAAAGCTAGTGACTTGTATTATTTTGATAGGCGTGATCACAAAGTGATACAGAAATCTGAGGCCAACGCCTTAAAAGGTAGGCTTTGACTCTTTTCATGTCACTGAAGATATCGTTTTAGATAAAATAATGTTTATAAGCTCGCAATAAAAGCTCATGGTAGTCCCCAGTTTTACTCAGCAACATTAGATTGTTGATTTGTTGATTGATGATTATAACTTTTTAGTGATTTTTATATTTGAATAATACTACACATACTATGCTATAGGTATTATAAAAAAAAACTTTAATAACCTTATAATTAATAAACCAAACGTAATATAAATCCGTTTCAAAATATATTTAACATTTAATAACATGCACGAAATAAATATAAAACGAACAATGATGTTCTTCACTGCACAGCATTAACAAAATACTTTGAAAAGGCTAAAAATATCTTTCAAGACGAATTTCTATAGAGTGAAAGCATGCTCTACTGAATCTAGGTCTGCTTATTGATATACTGAATAGGTAAAAGATAAAATGGAGAAAATAGTTAATCGATAACACTAAATTTGGCTTCCATTACTTTGATATAATGTCACCAGTAAAAGTATCTAATAATATATACATAGGTGCAAAAACATGCGTGAACTAAAAAGATATCATCATCATCATCAGCCTCTTTATTTGGTACATTTACCTCTCTCTGTATTAACCTCCTTCATGATGTAGTCAGTCGACCTAGCCCGTGGGCGGTCGCGCGGTCTTTGGTTCTGTCGATGTATCTATTCAAGGAATTCAAGGTTACAAGGCTTACAAGGCTACAAACCAAGAACAAAAAAGACTCTTATTTGTGATTATTACAAATAACGGAGCGGGAAACCTGTGACCATTTTTGATATAAACAGCAAAGATTTTGCGACAGTTCTACAATTCGTAAAGTGTATTAAAATGTGGTTTGTTTAATAACGTGAAAACTCTTTTACTTTGGATAAATTTCAAGATGACTAAATCTGAAAGATGTTCACAAAAATTGTATGAAAATAGACTTCATTGAATTGGAATCAGTTCCAAAATGATGTAATATTGCTAAATGAAATATTGATTTAATATTTCTTTTGGGTACTTTTAATATGAGCGTGTTATGTTATCATTTCAGTGGTTTTCAAATTGTTAATCTTAAACAACTAATATTATGTTATCTGTAATCCACTGATGTTAAAAAAAATATTCTAGATTTGACAAGATGACGAGATACCCTAAAATTTAAATATATATAATTTTATTCATATGATGATTATGGTTCGCCTTCGTTTCAGCCTGTTCGTCCACTGCTGGATAAAGGCCTCTCCCCTAATCTTCCAGTACAACCGGTTCCCCGCGTTTTGCATCCAATCTTTTCCCTACATCCTCACTAGGTCATCTGTCCACCTAGTGGGAGGCCAACGCTTTGCCGACTGGTCCTCGACCACCATTCCACGACTTTTTTTGCCCCATCGGACATCCGTACTTCGGGCAATTATTTGCATGTCGTATCCGCGGTAATGTCAAATGTGTGTGCCTTTTAAATAATTTTTCATAATTATATGGTATTTTCTGTTAGATGTGATGATCTGACGAAGAGTTTCTTGCCAGTTCTACTAGTCCGTTCGACGCCCTTGATTTGAGAACTGGCAGTAAGTTTAAATTAGGATTGTTTTATATTTATTTTCTTATTGACCTTCATATACAATTAAAATTTAATGTACAATACATTGTGTTACGAATAAACTGTAATTTGATTTTAAATTAACATTTAAATGTATAAAATTATGTCATGAATAAAGTTTTTATTATTTATTATTATTATAAAGGATTTTATTTTTAGAAGTAAGTTTAAAAATAAATCAAAAATCATTAATGCAAAAGTATCCTATTACTGTTGTATATTTGTTTTTAAAGAACATGGCCGTTCACAGAAGTGTCATAAAGCCAGGGAAAAAAACATAATGAGCTCAATAAATTGCTTGTATCTCACATTTCCTTTTTAAATTCCCTTTATTATGTCCCCATCGAAAATAAGGAAAATAGAATAAAGAAAATTGAAAGAAACTCTCTCCCTGTACATCTTCGAAATACAAGAGAGTTTCTACATTATATCTTGATAGGACGTAAACGGATAAATTTCATTTAATTAATAACTTATTATTCTAGTTACGCTTGGCGGGAGGAATATGATTTTCTTTTTCACGTTTAAAACTTCTTTAAGAGACAGATGCACAAAAAGGAAAACTATTATTTTAGTCATTTGTCTCTTTAGGTCATATTGTGTACTGGAAAAATAAATTTAAAACTATTTTAAATTTTAAGAATAAAGGATCTTTGTCCTACACTACTCTATTATTTTGTGAGATATAGTATTTTGGGTGAAACTTTTGTTTGTTTAAAAAAATCGACTTCACGTCACGGTATTTGTGAGTCGACATAAAACCTCACATATAAACTAATAGCATTATGAATCTTGTAGCCTAGAAAGGTTATAACTAAAATAAGCGCGCCTATAAAACATTATATATTTTGGGATCGTTTATATATATCGCAGCCAACTAGCTTAATTAGCCTTTCAATTTGTTAATTGAATTAAATTTACTTTAAATAAGAGGCTAGGCTGTTAATAGAACGGCTAATTAAGCTTGTAGGCTGCGATATATATATTAGACATTATTTTGTATGATTATGCATTTTTGTTATAGTTATGCATAGTAATACAAAATATTTCAACCGCTCTGTAAGAATACGTAACAAAATTAATAAACATATATTGTTGTATATGATTCGTTCATTATCATTCATTTTAATTCAACCCTAAAAAGATGCAGTGTTTATTAAAAACACCAACAACGCGCTTAAATGTCAATCTAAAATTTTTATTGTTTAAAAATTCTGTTTTAAAAAAGGTTTTGTTTAAAAATGTCACTTTATGAAAATATTTAGATCATTCTTGATCTACAAAGAAAATTCTTTTCAATAAAAAGCAAGAGGTATTATTTAAATGTACTCTCAGTTGATGAAAGTACTTTCAAGAAATGTTTGATTGAAGAATATTCGACGCGGAAAGGACTCTGGAAATGTCTTAGTTTGTATTATTACATTTATAAGGAAAATTAATTAACGCATAACAACAGTTATTAATAATTCGTGTAGTTGGGATAAATATGTTTTCTTTAGTCTGTGGTTATAATAGCAGAGTCTTTTTTATGGGCCAGCAACGTTCTCGTGACTGTTCTGGCATTTGCATTACTAAACATCATGCCTACTTTTACATATAAGCAGCAGTTTCAGCTTTAAGTTTTATTTAACTAATAATTAAAAAAAAATAGTTTTTTAAATAGAGCGATCTACATCTTAGTGAGAGAAGGTATATTTTTATAACGCCTGAGCCTAAGAACATCTCTCATCTTCGATTAAAAGCTTTAACTCCGTGTTTCTTATTACACGAAGGGGACGCGAAACGACTTAACAAATAGCCTTCTAAGATACGAAGAAAGCTGTCCAAAGAGAAAGGAAATGCATTAAACTTATTAAAGCATTCGCAGGCAGGCTCCTATCGAGGAGAAAATCGACACGAGCAAGAGAAAATGGATGTGCTATCTTTCGGGTAAATTATTTCGCTTTGTATGAGTATGTAATAAAAATTGTGTTGACGTTCTTAAATATTTCATTACAATAGTATCAACTTATTGATCTATGTAAGCCACTAAGTTAAATATTATGCAAATTAATAAAAAACGGTTTTTATACAAACTGCAAGTTCTGATAACTTTAGACCTGGTGCCCTCAGCGTGCGACTCTCATACCTGAGGTCGTAGGTTCGATCCCCGACTGTGCACCATCGGACTTTCTTTCTATGTGCGCATTTGACATTCGCTCGAATGGTGAAGGAAAATTTCGTGAGGAATTGAAACCGGCTTGCCTACGAAACCCTAGACCATAGACGTTGTTGTAATTCTACTGATTTATTTTATTTGTAATAACTTTAAAATGTTAAACCTAAGGAGGTTTGATAATTTTGGTTATATTTTTAATTCGTATGCCCGGATTTTCTAAGATGAAGTGTCAATTAAACGCAAAGAAACATAAAGTATAAGTATCAATAACCGAGGCAGGAGAAACTTGTTAGTAATTATGAGGGTAGTTGCAAAAGTGGGTCAAACTTGAGGGACGAGATTGTTATCTTTTACTTTTAGTGATTTTGCTTTAAGTTTTTATACTTTCTTGTTGCTGTTTTAGGGTTCGTGTCTCGTGATTACCTCAGTGAGGCCGGGATTATGGACTTGCTTTAAAATAAGTTTTAACGGGTTCTTTAAATGGAATGTGAATGGAATTATAAAATAAATTAAATAATCATACTGGGTCTCAGATTTACGTAGGTATCTACTTTATGATCATATTTTATCAATCTAATAGGCAAGTAGGTTCAGCCCCTCAGCCTGACGCACGCAGCCGACATTTTGGGTCTAAGGTAAACCGGTTTCCTCACGATGTTTTCCTTCACCGTTCGAGCGAATGTTAAATGCGCAGATAGAAAGAAAGTTCATTTGTGCACAGCCGGGGATCGATCCTGCCACCCCAGGGATGAGATCGCACGCTGAAGAAAGTAGGCCAAATTGCTCTTATTCTTACTTACATTACTGTACTCGTAACTTACAAAATTTATTTCCGAAACAAGAAATAGATTTACAACTTGATATTTCTTACAGCAATATCGGAATGTAAAACAAATTCGACCCTATATGATAAGGATAAACGATGAACTAAAAGTACTTCCAAGTTTGCTACTACGGTTGCGATGTTTTTTCATAATACTTTAAGAGGCTTTTTAAAATAAAAATACGCAGTCATCCTCGCATAGTATTAAATTCGGAGTGAATTAAGTTGTTAAATAAGTAAAATAGCAGTTTTACTTCAGAGAATTTTAAGACCTGTCATTTTCACTCAAGACCACTCTCAGAGTTGAGTACGTGCAAATACGGGTCCATAGTTTGACCCACTTACGTACGCCCCTATTAGGGACGTAAACAGTATTGTTATATTCCTGTTTTCTCCGTGATCCCCTCTTTATATAAGGGACTAAAATATATTCGATACGAATAGGTTACAGATACATGCAAGTATATGTTCACATATTTGTCCTGTTCGCCTTTATATGTTTTATCGCCGCTGTAGCATGTTAACTATATCTATTAGCATGGCTATGACGTAGGCAGAATACGAAATTTCTACCGTAATTTCATTTAAGGCTATGTGGAACCAGCTGGCCACTGAAATATTTCCGGACCAATTCGAATTTGGCATTTTGGGTGTCAATGGGCGGCGCTATCACTTACCATCAGGTGAGCCGTTTGCTCTCTGTTCTATAAAAAAAATGAACCTCAAAAATTTAGAAAATCAATTATTTACACAAAACGAACGACTCTCTCACATAATTATTAATTTATGTCATATTTATATTATGTATGTGCAGGACATTTAAAGGAAATCATATACGTATACGATATTCTTGATTGATCTAAAATAAGGGAAATTAAATTTAAGGGCTCCAATCAAGGGCAAAACTCGTTTCCTTTAAGCAGGAGTGAATGATGAGCTCATAGTGTAACTAGCATTCATTAGAGTCTCTTTTACCCGCGTCTTAATGGGTGATCGTTATTTTAGATTACGACAGTGATGTGCTCATTAAAATGTTAATTGGTATCGATGTTATTCAAACCTTTTGATAACAAGACGGAGCATTATTTAGATAAATTTTAAGCGCTCTGTTTTATTAATATTGTTAATGTGAAGGCTTTGCGTGATACTAACTATAGAACACATAATTTTTATATTGTTTACACACTGAGAACTTAACATGCCCAAGATTAGTGATTTGTGTCGAAGCTTCAATCATATAAATAGAGAAGTCAAAAATAAGTTCGGTTTTTGACAAACATTGTTATTTAAATATTAAGCCAGTCGATATTATCTTAATGCATATTCTAAATAAGATATCCTATAGGATGGGAGTACCGTTTCGCTACTCAACTTCAAACTTGTACAAAGGAACAACATTTTCAACGGTTTGATAAATATACTTAATAGCAATATGCAGATACTTTTGGCAACAAACACCGACCCACCACATCATACACAACAATCTTAAACAACAGCTTCTCAACCTGTCCTATGCTGAAACGAAAAATATTTTGATCGTGCAACAATAATTTAATTAAAAACTGCAAGTGTTATGTAGAAATTATTGTCAAGTACAATTCACATGTCAAAAGGAAGAGACTGGCTGCCCACGACACGGAATCCTAATGTGGATGTGTGTGGCTAGTGATTTTTCTTTTAACTAAATATTATTTTTTATTATATGTGTATAATAAAGATTTTTCCCTATTTCTTTCTTACTGTAACAGTTCATTTAGTTTATTTTACCATATGTGGAAAAACTAACATCGTTAGACACTATCGACACATGGCATCACTAAGGAAGTGTCGGCGTGTAGACGATATCATACGTTAATCACAGGCGAACCGCGATCGTTTAATGAGCTACTAGTTGCCTGAACTATTATTACAGGCTAGGGAAATGTACTTTGCTGAAAATTAAATGCACGCTGTTCCCATCAATCTTCTGTTGTGTTTATGTATACTTCGTAAGATTAAATAAAAACAAATAACATAAACTATTAGGTATGCAATGGCCTTTCCAGGCAACTCTAGTAAGGAAAAAACTAAATAAAAGAAATACTAAGTGTAAAGTGCAAGAAGTGCATAAAATTAACAAGTAAAACTGAAAAATTATGCAATTACCAAAAAAACTAAAAGCTAATCTCACGGTCTATGAATTGCAATACGAATAGAAAAAAATAAGAAAATACATTTGCAAAAGTCACGATTGAGCAGGATAGGATATGTTTAGTGCGAACTTTCGAACTCACTTTTGCTACAAGTTTCGTTTTAGGATTATAATACCAATGTTTAGACATTGTAATGTTAACCTATAAAACAAAATGTCCATTAATATTCTAATATTAATAACTAAACTGACACCTCAGAATAAAATGTCAATCAATCTTCCATTATTTATTCAAGAAGAAGACTTCAAAATTATTAACATGTAACAGCTATAATTCGGACATAGCACGATGTTCTGTATCCTTAAGCTTTTCTCTTTTTTCTTAGACAAATGGTATCACATATTTTTTTTTAATATTAATGTCTTCTATAACTGTAGTACAACAGTTTGCTGTATGGTCAATATTTTACCTATATTTTGCAGATACTATACAAATATGTATAGATTAAAATTTATTACTTAAATAATTTCCAAGGTCCTCCAAACTAAAACTGAATCAGTCAGAATTAGTTAGTAAGTGGGCGGTTTTCAAAATGCCCAAGTTTCCGGGTGGAATCAATTTGTCGGCAACATATTGTGTAACAGGAGCACTTATGTGTAACTTTGTTTTGCTATTGTTAATCTGTTCGTTGATTAGGGGTTAGGGTTGCTGATTAGTTAATTACATATTGGTAAACCTTATACCGAAAATTAAACTGGAAAATAATACAGAACATTGTCGTGGCTTCATACATATTATGCCGTCCAGACCACGCCCTTTTGAGACTTTCCATATATATATGATATACGGATCCGACACAACAGAAGTACCACGAGGCACCTATTTTCAAACTTAGCTTTGCCTATTCTGCCATTGAATTAATAAGGATCAGCTAGTCAATAAACTAATTAGGCAATATATTATAATATACAAGTAGAAGTGCAATAGGTTTTACTGTTTAGGGCTCTGGCAGAAAGGTACGACCAACCAGGCTCCAGAAGATAACCACTCCTTATAAGGAAATTGTATTCTTTTTTACAACAAACTCCCAAGCGAAATTAAACAATAATTATCACTGAATAAATTCAAAACTCTTGTTAAACGTAAAAAGACTCAAAAGTTGTCGATTAAAAAGAGTGGCGGAGTTTCTTGCCAGTCCATCTTGCCCTCTCTACGCCCTCGACTTGCGAACTGGTTGTGAATGTAAATTTAGAATCAATTGAACATCTTTTCTGTTGACGTTCATAAGTGTACTTGGTGACCGATATGAATAAAGTTATTTTCAGTTTGACTGAAAAGGAGTAATTACTTTCATGCATGTCTGTAAATATGATTTTCTTGACTTGACTTCATGTCCTATAACCCCTAGATGGGGCAGAGGGCGTCCACAATGAGCCTCCAACGCGTTCGGTCTTGAGCCTCGTATTTCATCTCGCTTCAAGTCGTTCCGGTTCTCTAATGTCTGTAAATATAGTAAATAAATATAGTAGTAGTTGACATAGTAAAGCAAATAATAAATGTTGTTGCAAAATTAAAACGTATATCCTTTCATGGAAAACCCTGAAAGATAATTAAAGCGAGCGAGAATTGCGGTTGACATTACTTTTGCGATAAAATATGAATTTTGATTCTTATTTTTGTTTTGTAAATAAACAGTTGTTACGTCACTCGACAGCAATAAACAATAATGTTAAAAATTATAACAATACTTTTGTATTAGGTACATTATCTTATAATTCTGAAATTCTGGATTAAAAATAGAAGAACATTACAAAAAGTGTTCGAATCCACTAACGAGCCTGGGATGAGCTCGTAAAGATCTACGTCTGCTATCGTGATACTGCAGCTTTGGATATCGGGTTCATCAAAGTATGACAGTTATAAAATAGATATTACTTGTGTACTACATCTGTGTATATGATAAGTATTAATAGATGTAAGCCGCCGTGATCGAATCGGCCTGAAGATTACTGTAACTTAGGACGTTTTTAGTATTTTATTATAATTTCTGATACCTCGTCAAGCGGCTCGTTGGTCTAGGGGTATGATTCTCGCTTTGGGTGCGAGAGGTCCCGGGTTCAAATCCCGGACGAGCCCGAAATATATTTTTGTACTTCAGATTTCTTTTTTAAATACGAATCGTCTTAAATTACGATATTCAAATGAGAAATCGAATTAATGTTTTAATGGACATACGGTATAACATAGTTAATTATTTTAATTTACTATCGTTAAAGAATTTGTGTATTTCTCCTGTATTCCACAAACATACTTAAGTGATGTAACCATATTAAGTATGGAAATGGCTTTTGTCTGTGTATGGTAAAAAAAATAAAAAGGGATTGCGGGCTCGTCCGGGATTTGAACCCGGGACCTCTCGCACCCTAAGCGAAAATCATACCCCTAGACCAACGAGCCGCTTGATATTCGAACAAAAATCCAAAACTGGTAACTTCAGTGTCACTACCGTACCTCAACTTTCGTCACGTATTTATCTATATCTCCGAAACAATCTTATGGCCATTTAAGACTTATATTAATTTATTAACTAATATTATAGCCATTATCCTTTTTCATACAAACAAAATATATACATTGCCCATTTGTCTCTGTCATATGATGATTACGTTATGATGGGAAGAGTCAACGCAATGTTTAATTTAGATTTTGTTTATATGATTAAATCTAAAGATTCATATAACTGTATATTATTTGAACCAGTTTACTTCTCTAAAAAAATATTTAACTTACTAAATTTGAATTAATAGTCGCTTTTGCAAGATAATAAAACTATATACTTACACACTGCAGTTATTATATACCTTACTAACTTTCATTCTCAAACAATCTCTTGAAATATTAAAATTACTATAAATAAACCAGTGGCGATACTACCTTTTAGAACTGATTAATAGATAGATTGATTTTTATTGATGCTAATTAGTGTAGGCACAACAAGGTGATTGACAAGGTGACTTTTTTAGAAATAAGGTATATCGGAATCCTGATGTTTTCCTTAACTGTACGAGCGAGTGTTAAATGAGCACATGGTCAGTAAGTCCATTGGAGCAAAGTTGGGGTGTGAACCCCTACGCCGAAGATACCTACTGGGTTAACACTGCTCAAATGTAGGTAAAACTAATGAATTAATTTAGATTGCTTTGATGCATTTTTCGTGTCATTTAGATTCCTTACACAACTCCTAATTACTCAGTGGTACATAAAAGTACTATGAGGTATAGAAGTGACGATTACTTATAATTTTATTTTATTAAGCCAAGAAAATCAAAACCTTTTCTCATTAAGCCACCACTTGGTATGCTAATATCAACATAAATCATTAAAATGGCAGCCAAAGTCGTGGTTAAAAGCCATAAATAATACATAAGGAGATGCCGAAATTCAGGTTGGAAGGTGAAAGCATAAAACGTCAGGTACAGAGGTGTAATCAAGTGGAGAACGATTTATAGTTAAGAGGTTCCTTTACGAGTGGCTGACCTTTACCGGCATATTTGCTTTTGTGCGCGATTATACTTAAATAAGGAAATCAGGATACCTTCGTTATTGGATATCATTTGAATGTTGCCGACTAAATTAGACATTTGTTAGTTTTTACTTTTTAAGCATTATAAAAGCTCAAATTCCCGCGTTGTACCTTCCTATGAAAACATAAAGCTATTAAAACAGTTGAATGACAGATATAAGATATAGGATGTATTTATTGACAACATGACCTGAGAACCTGTGTGACTCCATTTCATATAGCTGGTATCTAGTTATGCAAATTATACATTATCTCTATATATATATATATTAATTAATGCTTGTGTCACAATGTTCGTTCTCATACTCTTCCGAAACGGCTCGACCGATTCTTTATGCATATTCAGTAAGTCTGAGAATCAAACCTTTAAGTGAAAAGGGGTGTCGAACCAAAAAAAATAAAATTTAATTTATCGACAATTTTTTTTTTGTATCATACAGCATACAAAAATACATGCAACCCTTAATTTTCACCCCTCTACTATCAATTCCTATTTTTTAATTTAGGAGATACTAGATATTTTTATTTTTATTCAACTAAAAAAATGTTTCCTAGAAATAATGTATGTACCTACATGGTTCAGCTAATAACATATAATTTTCTTTTGACGTAAATTGCTCCATATTATAAAGTTGCTTTATTATTATTACAATAGAATTAGTATCGTGGTCTTGAAGCTCTAGAAAAGCATTCCAACGGCATTGCTCATAGAAATAGCACTTTCATTGAACAACTAATGCTACTCTCGTAGGCTTATTGTAAAGATGTACGACGTGATTGCGTATTCACTTTAAGAACTTCTCAAGAGGACGTAGCCCGAGATCTTGTCACTGTATATCATGCCCCAGGACTAAGTTCTGTGTTCCTCTAATTTGATGTTCAAATTTGTAATTGCATATTCTCAGAAACTTTATGCAATATGATGCGTTCGGATCCCGGATGTTCACGAATAGATTTATCTTTGTATGTCGCCATGTCGGCAATCATTGATTCTTGCTCTTAAAAAGACCCAATCGACCTGTATTTAGATTTAAATACATATATATGTATAATAGGAACTAATGAAACAAATTCAGAAATGCGTATGTTTATTAAGTGATACTATAAATCTAATTATCTATATGTATAAAAATGAAACCCGTTTTCCGCTGTCACGACATAACATGAAAACGGCTTGACCGATTTGGCCAATTCTTTTTTTATATTTCTTTGAAGTACGAGGATGTTTCTTACGGAGAGACAAATTTAAAAAAATGAGTCAAAAAGTCTAAAAACAACACTTTTCTATATTCCCATACATAATATTCGTAATAATACTTAAAAGTAAATTTGAACTTTAATACCATATCATAAAGTTCAAGTGTTAGTGGAGGGGTTCCGGGAAGGTAAATTTTTATTTTTTGACATAAAGTATTTGTTGTCTTATCAACTTTCTTTTTTTTTATCTTAGCTAGACCGGTGTTCCGAATAGCAGAATAAGTTTAAAAAAAAAAATAAAGAATCGACTGTTAGGCGGTACGATGTTCGCCAGGCCAGCTAGTAGAATATAAAATAATGAAACATAACCTATAAGGCTTCATGATATTCGTCATCACGTGTTTCTTTTATTAATATAACAACATATTTATGCTTCGTATCGTGAGTTTAACTGGTACGTGTGAAAGTGAAAGGTGTATGATGTAATGTTACGTCTTTACTTTCAAGTACAAAACATCTAAATCTAAAGTAACACTTTGGTAGTAACTATAGACACATAAAACTAATAATAAAATAATATACATTGAAATAAATAACTTAACTTAACATAAACTAAAATATATCATTAAAAGGAGTCCCTTTAGGCAAGGTTCCGAAGATACTGGCAGCGTTCCCCCTTTGAATTGCTAGACTAAGTTCAAGTTGTCCGAGCATTTCACTTAGTTTTCAAGCGGCTCGTTGGTCTAGGGGTATGATTTTCGCTTTGGGTGCGAGAGGTCCCGGGTTCAAATCCCGGACGAGCCCGATCAATTTTTATTTTTCAAAATTATCAGTATTTTGTAACCTTATCTTCTTCTTATATTTAATAATATCATATTACACATTTGCAAGTAACGTATATGTTTTTTTTTTAAATAGGATATTATCTTGTCCTAATTCGTGCACAGCAAAATTTGCTATAAGCCTAAACAGTTACAGCTTACTTTGCGCTTTACCACGTTTTGCTTATTTTCATTTCCTTTGACCGCATTGTAAATACATATAAATATTAATTGTCTATTAGCGCATTTATAATTATAAAGTATTGCATTTAATATTCTTATACGTAACATACATAATACATATAAGATATATAAAACTTATGTTGGAGAGTCCGAAAAATATCTGATAGGTACCTGGTCTAGTGCCAAGTTATTGAAATTTATTCAACCACTTAAACATATTAAAACATGTTTATTTACTCATTTTAAGCTGAAAATCAAGGTATATATTATGTATGTGTGTATGTGAAATTGGCGGTACTAGTAGGATTTATAATAAAAATGTTTAAGAAGTTAGTGTAAATTTTAAGGCACTTAAAAAAATAAGGGTATTTTTATAGTAATTACTAAATGAATTTACACCAATACAGTGCAAAAATAAATTAGGAGAACCCCGTAAATTGTTAGATAGTATAACATTTTTACATCTCTAATGTTTTGAAGAAATAATGCACATAATGCATTATTAACCTCTCCGATTCAAATCCCGATATTCAACAATCTCAGTGACTTATCCCAGCAACGTCATTCGCAAATTGTAATTTCACACAACCGCATACATTCCGCGGTCGGCCCTATCTCTCGCCGGTCATCACCACATACCTAATAGATAGCTTTATCCCATATCTACATCCGAATACTTATATCTTAGGTACACGCTAGCCCTTCTGACATAGAAATGCAAAATTTTGAATCATTGTTATAAAATACTTGCCTGGAAATAATTATTTTTGATGAAACATTTAAACGTTAAGTATATAAAGAAGCTATTCAGTTAAAAAGTATATTTTTCGCTTTAGCTAAGTACGCTTTTCGTCATATATTTTTAAGATTTTAAATTTTATGGCTCTAATTAATGACTCTGAGTACAGGTGGGAATGCATTATGTTTGAATCGCGTGTGATATGTCTTGGGGGCCTTTAGATGTTTCAGTGATCTTCATTACAAGGAATTCATCAGCGTTTTTACGCGTAACATCCATTTTATACCAATCCTATCCTGGGTCCAGGTTATAGGCTATCGCTATACACAATTCTAATTAGGCCGTAGATAGTTACTACTTATAATATGTTTCTATACAATATGTACGTTTAATGATGATATATTTTAATTTTTTAACAACATGCACGGTCACGAATTAACACGCGAAACGTCGGAAAATTTTATAATTACATTTTATATTTCAATTAATTATATAACGAGGTATTTGTGGTCATTAATTATTGTATAGTTTTAAATGTTTATACTGATTTTAACTATTTCCCTCACTTTTTTTTGTTTTTATACAGGTAACAGGTTTCTTAATCATAACCTACCCTCGTATCTACCAGATTCATTTACGAAGAGTACCTATTTATTAGTTTTGAGGGCCACGTAATTTTTTTCATACATTTAATAGTAACGTGTTAGCCGAGCTCCTTGTGATTATGTGACCTGGTTTGTTTGAAACCCCACTATTTTTATTTCTATGTAATTTACACTGGCTAAGACTCAAAAATCCCGAAAGAGAAAAAATATAAATGAAACAAATGTAGAAATCTGAGCCCAGAACCAATAAAGGTACCATTATTTCAATTAGCAAACAATCAAATGTATGAGAGCTGCAACTAATATATTTATCCAGTACTAATATTCAATAATGTGTTATGAATTGTGGGTTATTTAAATTATGTTATCAGTTTTAAATTATATTATCAGAGGGACCATAAAACACATCGAGTTTATTACGCTGATAAACGTAATCCATGATTAATTAAAAAAAAACATTTTCTTTTAGAAACTATTGCATCGAAAATTTATATGCTGATAGAATCCGAAAATCCGTGACAAGATGTGTATAAAATTTGAATATTCTCATTTGTACGCAATTACTTTTATAAAAAACTACAATTTAAAATGACAAAGTTCGTAGTAAGGCTTTATCGCCTATAAATTATATCTTCCAGGCAATAAAACTTGTAAGTGTATATGTACGTTCTTATTAAATCTGATTGCGTTACTATACTGAACACATAATATCATATCTCATAATTAATTTTTTATCGCTTTAAAAAATTCGAATCTCAAAAAATGAAAGGTAGTTGAGACGTAGTTTGGCGGTTATTTGAACCGGTATTCCGTAACTTTAATAGGCGGCTCGTTGGTCTAGGGGTATGATTTTCGCTTAGGGTGCGAGAGGTCCCGGGTTCAAATCCCGGACGAGCCCCGTAAAGAATTGTTTTGTTTTTAGTGCTCGTTCAGACACGGCGGGAACCGCGCGATTGTCAGATCGTGCGGTTTGAACCGCAAAAATGTCGACTGTTCAAACATTGGCGGTTAGTTAGCGATCAGTTTCAAGATGGATGTCGAAGAGTAACTAACGTGTCTGTGGTTGATACAGAAAATAAAGATAAGGCAGATTCAGAGAGGATTGACTGACACATGGTAAATTTGTAACACTATATCCCAATTTAAGAATGTTTGAGAGAAAATTTTTTGACTATTTGAGAATGTCAATAAAATCTTTTGATGAACTCATTGAACTCAGAATCAGGGAAGATATTTCAGGCTCTGAAACACATATGAGGGCAAACCTGTTACCAGAAGAAAAACTCTCCACTTTATCAATAAATAACTCAGTGTCGAAGCTATAGCGAGCTCACGGTGCTCTTGCTATGACGTGTTAAACGCGCGGTGCCCGCAATGCTAATGATCGCTGAGTAAGATCTTCATAGTAATAGAAACGCGTGGGAGTATCGCGATTCTATTTTCTGGCGGTTGGGTTGCGGAAACCGTGCGGTTTGATTAACCGCGCGGGTATGTCTGAACGATCACTTAATGTATGCTCTTCGTACAGGTTGAAGTATATTTTAATATCAGCCGTTCAACGCATATTGCAATGTAGACAGAACCCCTAAACGCGTAAAATAATAATTCATTTAATTTGGAATCTCTCCAAAATATGACCATTAATGGCGTAATTAGGATCTGTTTAGGAAATAATAATTCTTGTGCCATCATCGTTAGATGTAATAATACACAATTGTTTCTCATATAGAGAGGAGTACAATTTTATTTCTGGAATATAAAGACATCCGCGCAATAGAAAAAAATATATCTGAAAATTTGTTTATTCATTATAAGAACTTTGGTACATAATATGCATTACAATGTGTAAGATTTTTAGTAAACAAAAATACCTGTGGCAGGGTTCCCAGCTTCCATAACAAACTTAATTTTAAATTCCTTAAAATATATGATATAATTACATCTTTTATTTATTTATCATTTTTTGACTGTTTTCAACACGCCTGAATGCATGAGTGAGTGTGTGAATGAGTAAGTGTATGGGTGCAAGTGCTCCATCTCCAACACGGCGTAAGGTGTGTTCGTTAGCCAGTCCTTTAATCGTATTTTTAGATTGTAGACGGTGAGCGGGTATATATTAAGTAGCCTATTTAATTTATTATAAATAAAGTCTGCTTGCATATAGCGAGTGGCAAAGTCAGTCCTTACGGTCTGACTAACGACAACATCCCTATTTCTTTTTAGGAGTAGCCTATTATCATAAGGGAGCGCTCTGTGTGTAAAATTACTAAACCCCTTATAAATTATATCAACCTAAACGATTTCAATATGCACTAAAATTTTGGAAGTCAAAGTCAAATCGTTTATTTCAATTAGACCATCTAAAATGGCACTTTTGAACGTCAAAAAAAAATATATAAAGATGATTCTAGTTGCCCCTTCCAAAAGGTAGTTTCGTGTGGAGAAGAATGGGCAAGAAACTCCACACTTACTCTTTTAAAATAGGTTTACAATATTTTGTTACATTTGTTAAATAATTATATGTGAAGACAATGTACTCTTAGAATAAACTACTATACTAAAAAAGTTAGTATACATGTTCCTCACATATTTACAAATATCGAAACCGTAGAATATTAACATTAAAGAGTAATAAAAATATTAAAAAAAAACACAACAAAACAGTGTGTGAGATACAAAAAAAAATAATAATAATAATTACATTTGTAGCATTATATAGATTAAAAAATAATAATAATAATAAGCAAAAAATCAGCAACCAATTTGATTTTGTCCAGGCTATAGAGCCAATCATAGGATTGTCCTATGGAGCAGGACCAGCATGTTTCCAAGCATTCTTATCTTGAATATAATCATCTAATTTGTAATATGCTTGTTTACAAAGTGTACTTTTAATAAAACATTTAAATTTTCGTTCATTTAGTTTTAAAATGTCACAAGGTATTTTATTGTAACATTTCACACAGTACCCCATAAATGAATTTTGAACTTTGGCTAATCTGAAAGATGGTTGAGCTATTTTATCTTTATTTCTAGTACTAAAATTATGTCTTTCATTTATTTTACTATTTTACTATTTAGTCATATATGTTATTTGAATGGGACAAAATATTCCAGTTTATTTAGGTTTATTGTTGAAAGATCTTTATAAGAATAAAGTATTATATAATCACCGTGAAGTGCAGAAATTAATCAATAAGTATATTTAGAGATTTCAAAAACTTTGCAATTTAAAACATTTTTTTTTTAAACTGTTGAATTATTTTTATTTACTTTTCTATTCGTTTATACAACTTGGTTATTTTTATATAAAATAGACCCGATTTTTAAGATAATAATTTACTTCTTCCAAAATGGTAAAATACGAAATTAAGCGAAAAAAACTGGCCTACTACTATGTTTAACAAAAGAAAAGCAAGCTAGGATGGGAACCTTCATTCTTTAATGGAATTTTAATTTGGTCACATGTTACTAGTATGGATTTTCATTTTAAATATAAATATACTAATAATAACATAATTACAAGAATCAGTATTAAATAAAACGAATGTATGTTATCCTAAACCAAGAAACTGACTTAAATCAGTTCAAATAATGCACCACTAGATGGCTCTGACGGACTAATAAAACGCGCTATCGTATTATTTTAAATAGCGGAAACTACGTTTAAGCGTTACTTCCGTCAGTAAAAAAATCTGAATTACTCCCTAGTTGCGCCTAAAGAATTTTACTTCAAAAACGTATTGCTTGACTGTGTAACCCCTAAATTAGCCGCTTGAGTCTTTTTAAGTTATTTTACACGTCAAAACCATTTAAAATCTAGTTTTTCAGAACTACTCTAGCGGAACAGGTTTTTGTTTCCGTATATAGTGAAGATTTTTCTCCAAAATGGGTAAAAATACAAAAAGAAACGAAAAGATTAGGTATAAACTATAAGCACAGGACCGTTTTCAACATTTCAACATTTTAGGGACAAGGAATATGTTATATGATATAAAATATAAAAATAAATAAACCAGAGGCGCTACAACCTTTTTCGATCTGGGCCTTTTCTGTATCTGTTTCATGATCATTTATAAATCTAATTAGCAAGTAGGTCTCCTCCTGTGCCTGACACACGCCGTCGACTTTTTGGGTCTAAGGCAAGCCGGTTTCCTCACGATGCTTTCGCATGCATGGATGCGTGCATGGATATAACCCTGCTTATATATTTACCGCGAATCTTTAAACTTACACACATTTCCAATGAAAATAAAAATGAGTTTTAATAAAATTATATTTTATTTCGTTACACCAAACATTGGTGTTATAAAACTGACCTAGGAGGCCTAGGCCTTCGGCCTTTCATATTTTTATTTTTAAACACGAGCTTATTTGGGCCCTGGAATTATGTAGCCCCTGCTAACAAGTATAATAAGATTCGACTCTGACTTTTGTATCGCTGGCTTTAAGCCAAGTGCAAGGTCTTGTGTGTCGAGATAGGACACGCTTTATGAGTTATAGACCAATTAGATGCGCCATTTCTGTAATTCATGATACACCTTTAATATACCCGATTCACCTAGATTATAAGTTTTTTTAACATATCTACACCTTCTAAACTAAGTCACAATGTTGACAGTCGGGGTACGGGCGGGGTCTCAAATATGCAATTACAAAAAATTTCGCTATGTTCATAGTCTTCATACAATTTTTTTTTTAACTAACAAAATATTTTAATTTATTTAATTCCATACCACAAATATACAGTATTTAACCAACATAGTAATAATAATAATAATTATAAATTGATAGATGGAAAATATTAGCCAATTTTAAACGTTTGTAGCAGTGTATCTTTAATGCTGGCAGCATTTCCTCGCTGTTTTGCGATGCTTATTCGTTGAGCGAGGAAAGCATCAGCTCTGGGGTCACCGGTACCAGGCGCCAATTTAAATCACAAAATGTCTATTTCATCGGATGAAATGATGCGTAATATAACCGAAAACATCATCATAAGAAGAATATCAAGATATTTACTATTTTTAAGGTCGTAGAGACAATTTAATAAAATATAAAGGTAAATTGTGTGTATTTAGTAATTAACGATATAAATAATTCTGCCAGAGTTTATTCGGGGATAATTAAGCCGGTTTGAGGTTGCCACAATTACCGCACCACGATTGGCTTGCGATGGGAACGCAGTTTCAATTTGAATGCACGATGATTCACATTATTTCAGTTTGAAATTTATCACAACGAATAGGAGAAATTAAATGAAGAATCAATCAGCCACTAATTTTATAAATGATACATTTAAATGTTGTCCAGAAATATATTATTATAAAAAGATGCAAAAATTATTATAAAACTACTAATAATAAGTAGACGTTCCTTTTAACGAATTTCTCTGACGTTCTTTTCCTTTAATTCTCTGAGAACGTAGGAAAAACTTTGAACACAGGCTTACGAAGACTTCGTAAATATTTATGTAAATATTGGGCCTTTGACTTAAATAACTATGTTCTCATACTTTCCTCTACTATTTGCTCCTAGTTAAACAGGTGTAATGTTATAATAATAAAATGTATTTATCTTTATATTATTCGATAATGTAATATTAGCTCGATATATTTTGTTCTTAGTTCCAGCAGCGCCCTGAGAAATCATTAAAGTTCGTATTACCGCCTAAGATAGAAAAAACGACGTTACCGATCGGTTGATTGTGAGGTACAACGTATCCGTTGTTAATAAATCAAAGATAAATAACTAAAATCACTTCATTATATATAAATGATCATTGGTTATATACAATTCACTTTCTAGATATTACGCAGTATATTTAAAAGTACTACCAATTATGTTTGTGTACCAGCAAATTGGTTCATTCGATTAAAAGCAACATTTGCAAATATAAAAATGAATTATTGTTAAAAAATTTAAGGCCATTTTCAAACTTCAGCGTTAATATTTCGTATTTTTATCAATGCGGAAGTAGAACATTAACGGACTGTGTTTACCGTGTATTTGCGGGTCGAACGATAAAACCGATAATCGTTTACACAGTGGATTTTAACCGGGTTTTTGTAACATGGGTTTATTGAATGAGCCTTAAGTTTTTATAACGGTTAAAGTTTATTGCTTCAGTCATATTGTAGCTGGACATTTTTAGTTAAATTAAATAAAGTTAAATTTGGTAGTTTAATTGTTTAACCGACAACCCTAAGTAGTATTGATTACAGTTGCTATTCGATCATGGAGTAAACTGTCTACTATGAATACTTACTCATACAGCCGTCATTCACATCTGTTACTTTGCATTCCTAAAACGCAAAATAACGATATGCTTCCATATTTTGTCAGGAATATCAAAGTGAAATCGGTTTTTACGTCAAAATTATTACAACAGGTGCCGAAGAAGTGGTTGCGATGCTTGATAACTAGATGCTAAAAACAGGCATAAAAGCAGATAGTTTATAAACTTATTCGTAATTTAAAAGGTGTACTATTCTGAAGAGTTGTTTGAGTTGATCCATCCTTCCTCATTTCAACACCGTAAAAGCCGTATTGATCAGCGTATTAATCCAAATTTCTTCAGCGTCATCTTGATGTCTTCCATGGTCCGCTTCACAAGACAATTTCTTTTGCGAACTAGGGAACTGTGGAATAGACTCCCATCTGGGGTCTTTCCTGGGACAAAAGAAAGTTCATTTTAATCTCACTTTTTCATTTTACAAATTTAGGTAAAGCTTTACAAAAGGCTTATCGCCGTCGTGTAAAACAACATAAGGTTTTTTTTTTATAAAATTACAAAAGCCCCGAATATCAAAGTTCAGAGCGTGTCCAATGTAAACACGCGCGACATTTTAAAACCTAAAAGTTTAACAATTTATCGTTTTGAATATTTGTAAATAAATCGAGTTAGAGGTGGGTTAGATTTACGATTATATTTATCAAATCCGTGAATTTATTGCGGGCTGTGATTTATGAAATTTGCCCATATCAGGTTTTTAACTATACCAGTATAGGCAGAAAGATATTAACGAAATATACTATAAACGCTATATTTTGCAATAATCTTATGGCCGTTTTTCATTCAATAACAAGTCATCCAATAGCAAAAGTTTCAATAGAATGGTAAACAATTCTTTGTCGCATACCAATTGATTTAACGACGAACGGCGCATAAATTCGAAGATGTCATTTTAATAAATTAGATCATGTCATTCCCCGACATGTCCTTGAGTACGATCGATAGCTTGTCACAGTGATTTCATAATCAAAATGACGTAATTATATTTCCGATAGATGGAAATTCATTTCAAAACGATGTTTATAAATTGTCTGAAAATCCTAACTAAAATATTTATCTTGATCATCCATTTAGGAACCAGATTTTTTCGACAGCAGCGGCCAAAGAATGGATGTTTGTTTTAACCGGACTATCATGATAACAGATAAAATGTTTGACTATTTTCGGCACCTGCGAAATAAAAGATTAATTATATTAATATAACCAGTTAAACCCCTTTAGACATTTGTTTTGTAATTATGTAGTTAAATTTACTAAGAATAAAGGCCTAGGTGGCGATGTCATGTAAGAAGGGCTACTCGCCAGTTTATTCGTTTAGAATTAGGGTATCTCTATAAACGTAATGCCATAAATGAGGCATTTATTATATACACTTCAGAATTATGACGGTTACCCTAAAGCCATAACCAGGAGCCTGAATATTTTACATTGCTAATCATGTTTGAGATACTTTTATGTTCGGAAATATTTTACGCTGATTAAATTATTTAATGCTCAATTGGGTAATTTTTTATTTTGATCCGCCTCTGTCAATTTATACAATATTGTTTCTCATGATACTAAACGTAATATATGTCACCGCGTCTAGAATGCTGAACTTATTTAATATGTTATATTTTATTTATTCTTAAATATTACAGTTCAAAACAAACAGCGGCTATAAATATATTACAGATAAGAATTTTGAATGTAGCATACATTCATAATATGTATCGTTTCAATTTGTGGCGTATTTTTTCGTTCACATATCTGATATAAGTTAAAGTTAAGAAATTCAAATATGTATAAGTTTTGTTTGATAATGTTCTAATATAATTAATGTGTATGTGTGTAAAATTTATGATGTCATATTTTCTTGTATAATTTGCATACACGTTGTTTTAGAACTTTAAATAAATATTTTACGAAGTATATGTAGCCGTTTAGTTTTATAGATGCATAACTATCTTGAAGCAAACACTTTCGACACATTCATGAATAAATAATGCATAACTCTAACGTAATACCTGGGAATAGTGAATCCTATTTCCTATCGACCAATAAATTTACCTGAATGAGTGAATATACTTTCGGTTCGATTTAACAAAAAGCTAGCAAAGCTGTGAATTAACACCGATTTTACTTTAAGGAGACTGAAAGTTGATAGGTGTAGCTATAACAAATAGGTTATTTTAATGAAACTCAAACTCAAAACTCAAACTCAAAATATCTTTATTCAAGTAGGTAACCAAGTACACGTTTGAATTGTCAAGTTAAATTAATTGTAAATTTACATTTACTACCAGTTTGCAGGTCAAGGGCGTAGAGCGGGTAAGAAGAACTGGCAAGAAACTTTCCGCCACTCTTTTTAATTGCCAAGTTACAAATACAAATTGTTTGAACTGGAGCAAATCAATCCCAAGGATTAGGATCATTTAAGTATTCCTCAAATTTATAAAACGCTTTATTGATTAATTGCCGTTTAACGAGGACTTTGAATTTATTTAGTGATAATTCTCTAATTTCGCTTGGGAGTTTGTTGTAAAAACGAATACAATTTCCATGTAAGGAGTGGTTTATCTTTTGGAGCCTGGTTGGTCGTACACAAATATGGATTGAACCTCTGCAGCAGCTGCTTCTGTAAAAGTAGCTATGATACACAAGCAATTTAGCCGTGTCCTTATTAGTAAACTGTCGGATTTTCTTTACTGCATATGCTGCAGAGCTCAGCCTATTCGAAAGAGTCTCTATGTGTGGGCCCCATTGGAGTTTACTATCTATTGTTATGCCTAGAAAAACAGTTTTGTCAACAAAGTTTAAGTTTAAGAAAATACCTGCAGAAAATTTGTGATAATGATTTTCCTCTAGATCCAATCAATCATTGTGTTTATTAGACTGTGCATTCCAAGCTAAATTCTGCCTGTGTCCATTTCAGGACATGATTGAACACCAACCACACACTGGTTTTGGTTTAAATTCGCATTTTAGATTTGCCTAACTTAATTAACCAAAAAGTTGTGTTGACGACTCATATCTTTTATTTCTTTGAGATAAGTTTTATTTATAGTGGCAACATTATGAATTCGTATTTGTTATTTATGTAACGTTGTAGAAAGATTTACACAATTATGGCTCCATAAAAATTTGGATTAAGTAGACTTCAAAAGTACCTACTCAACAATTCAGAACAATTTACTATAATAGACTTATTAATTTTGTTTCCGCAGATAATTAAATATTATTTTTCTTAAAATGCGTGCGTATTCGTGGGTTCATTCAATATTATATAACAAAACTAACATTTAAATTATATATAAAAGCTTAATCCTAAGTTTACTAAAGATTACTACAAGATACAAGTAGGAATAAAACATTAGAGAAAATCAGCATCAGTCAGGTTTTTCTTATTCCATCTAAATTTTATAAAATCGCTGACGCACTGTGTAAACTTTCTGTATGTGCTCCATTGGAATTTACTATCTGAAGTTAACGCATTATAACCAACGCCAAACAGTTTCGAAGTGATCCTAGACACTGATTTGCGGTAGTCCTAATCCGAAAATCTAGACCTACATGGCTACAGGAGACAGATACGAGATTAAGCCCATTTGTTCAGAGCCAAATCTCCAATTTCGACACAGGAGAATAAGCTTTTTTAAGTAACGTAACATAATTTTTTTATTTCATAGTCTTTCCTGATTTAGATGAGTAGTGTTTAAAAACCAGTTGTGCAGCAATAGTTTTTTTTCATGTGCGCAACCACTTGCTCGTACGGCGAAGGTTAATCATGAGGGAGGACGGAACAGACATATTTCTGAGTCAGTTTCATTGATTTAATTTGGACGATCAGCCATATTTTAAATTTTAAATCTACTGATCTTCTCTGGAAAATCTGTTGTCTAAATAACCAAATCAATACACAATTTCTGCTAAATTATTATATATTAATATAACGACACTAAAAATAGAAAGAACTAAAATGTTGACTATAGCTAACTTCAGGGTGTCGGTTTTTTGTGACGGTATGCGCGCGCATCGAAAAAATTTACTCTAATCATTTTTCCCTAACGCGCTAAAAGAAGTATAACTTCAATAACTCACTTTTATAAATCTGGTTAAAATATAATTTAGAAACTAGGTATCATTTCAATCGCTAACGAGTACAACTCCAAGAAAAGGGATCTCAAACGGTGAAATTGCATCCTTTGCTGTTATTTTGAATTGAGATTGCACCCAAAGGAAACTAACCATTGTAATGTTATTAATATTGGCTCTAGGATATTCTTTGTAGTATTAAATTGAATCGCTTACCTATCTTTGAATAAACGCAATTTCTCTACTGACATTTTCAGTTTACGAATCGGAATACCAGTTATTCTTTTGTCAGGAATTAAAATAAAATATGAGTTTTTGTATGGAAAGGGCACTCCATATTTTATTGATTCCCACAAAATTATTATATCTAACAGTTAGTACTAATGCGATAGAACTTCACAATAATAACCAACACTGAAAATGGTACTAGTTTTCGCCGCGCACAACCAAGAACCAGCTGCCCACTGAAGTTTTTCCAAATCCAAGGGTGTAGGACTTTTTAATACTTGTAATTTCTCCCCCTTCAAACCCTCTTACTCATAAATACTAAATGAATCATATTTGTCTCTGATTTGTCTCTTTCTGTCAAACTATGTTTACGCTGTGATAAAAAGAGATATTTTTACTCTAATAGAGTGGTGATTGAAGTTATCAAGCAGAATTGTTTTTAATTTGACAAGATTAGAAACAGATTTCGCCTTAGCTTTTGATTTCAGCTGTTTATCTATTTACACCATTAAAATTGTACCTCAAAAATATTTATTTCAGTGGGAATTGTAATTAAGTGAGCGGGTCTTGTTTATCCGTCTATCGGGGAGGTCAGGACTAATTGAACAATGGCAGAGTTCCTTACACCATACAATTCGGTGCCCGATGAATTTCCTCTGTGACTCGAATTTCGGTTTATTAATATTAAACGGGAAGGATTACATGGAGATGTTTGATGATAATATTTGAGGATATAAGAATAATTTTCGTTTTTTAAAGTGGTTTATGTTGGAAAATGATTGGAGGTGGAGTTTATTGCAAGTTCTTCTCGTCCGTTCTACGCCCTAGATTTGAGAACTGGCAGTAAATGTAAAATTAGAAGCATTTAATATGTATTTCTTTATTGACGTTCGTAAGTGTACATTCTGTTACCTAAATGAATAAATGATTTAGAATTTGAAAAATGTGTTTTTGGAATAAATTTGAATACTTTGTTTATTTGAGAATTTATGTTTTAAATTAGGTACTTAAATATATAATAGTTGCAATACAAACGAATAAAGATCATCGCGGGCGCTACAGCTTTGTATTGTTTGGTAACTAAGATATCAGTTAGATGTTTTCTCTATAGATAAAAGGGTGTTATCACCACTTGTTTCGAACATACATCGTATTTTTTTGGATTTAAGAAAGGGCACATTCCACCTTAAGTATATTTTCCTTCATGGCTAGAGCAAATGTTAACGCACGTGGAAAGAAACTTCTCGAAAAAAGGTATTAAGGTCATATTAGGTGAAGCAAAAATTTGATCGATAAGATGGTATTTCGGTCTTATACTGTTCTCTGTACTTGATTCAACTGAAAAAGTATCAACTTTAAATTATTATCGCCATGTAATCCCACCTTATACATACAATAATTCAAATCTCTGTTACATGCCACAATAATAATATTAATTAAACTTTATTATGTTTTAAATTAAATTTCCTGATACGTTTTTAAAATCAGGAAATAGCGGCTTAATGCCTTTTTAAGTGTGTGTATATATGTGAACACTTTTTAAATTGTGTATTTCAATGAAGAATATAATGGACACCAGAATTTGCAACAAACAAAATAAAGAAAACGATATGGGTAATTGTTATTCCGTCTTTATTTCTGTGTAATACATTCACGAGTGTTTGAGTTAAATAATTTTCTTGATGGGTAAAAGATAAAATCAATATATAAACGTACTCCCAAAGGAATAGTCTACGGGTTAGTCAAAGTTAAATTTGATTAATTATTTAGAATCACTAAACATGCTTATAAACATCGTAACAAAAGTACTAAATTATATTAAAAAACATTATTAACTAAAATATTAAGTAAATAAACTTTGACATAAATATCAAATAATTTAAATAAATATAAACAGATACATTAAAGTTTTAATGGTGTTTAGTTATCCAAACATTTAAATTGAGGCGGTTTTCCAAGCAAATAAATGAAATTCGTCGTTAAAGTTTAGTGGGCAAAATATTCAGTTCTATTTGAACTGTAAACATGGTTTGCTTAATTACAGAATTCAGTAACTCGTGAGACCTCTATAAATATGCGGGGATCGAATTTAATTACAAGTTGCTATTGTCCTTTGTAGGCCTTTATTTTTGTATTAAAGTAATTCACTCCTATCTTACTGCTGAAGCGAGAATGTAATTTCAACTTTGCTTTTATGCCAAGATTTCAACAATACAATACTTGATTTTGACACTTTAATAATGCAATATCAAACCGTACGTAACTAAATTTGGGACGAACAACTAAAGATGCCGTGCCCCAATGGCGACATGGTTTGACATTGACACATAATATACTATATTTAATAATGTGAATCTTTTTTAAAATAATTATAGGTTTCTAGATTAAACACCTTTAATTATTTTTTTGGCACAAATATTAACCGCAGCGATTTTGCAGAAACATGTGTTAAATATCAAGTGTCAGTGACAGCTCTACATCGTCCTTATAAACCATAGACACATAGCAAACTTAAGGCAGAATAATTATGAAAAAAACTGAAAATCGTATAGTAAAAATCGTATAGCTGTACAAATCGCGCCAGGCGATTTTCTGAATCTGAACAACGCTGTCAACACGGTTCTATATCGCCTGTCAGTCCGCTACACTGACATTTTTTCCCTGTCAGTCCATAAACACGTTGTCGACAGATAACATCGAAGAGCTCGTTAAGCGGACGTCGACAACTATTTTATCCAAAGAGATACACACTTTAGTTTTTCATAGTAATTCACATACACGCGCCACTGACGACTCACAATGACATTTCTACTAAGCCAATTATAATAATAATATGTATTTGTAAAATAGTTTATGATACTTTTGAGTATCTATAAAATCTATCAGAAAGGGGCATAGAGTATTCTTGTATGTTTTTTTCCGTACCACTGTCTATAAGTCAAATAAGTAATTAGGTTTTTTTTTTTTTTATGTGATAGGAGGCAAACGGGCAGGAGGCTCACCTGATGTTAAGTGATACCGCCGTCCATGGACACTCACAATGCCAGAAGGCTCGCAAGTGCGTTGCCGGCCTTTCAAGAATTGGTACGCTCTTTTCTTGAAGGACCCTAAGTCGAATTGGTTCGGAAATACTTCTGTGAATAATACCTATTATTAAATACTTTAATAATAGGTTTTGTGGCTATCAGCTTTTGCCAAGAGCGTTTGTAAATAAGCCGATAGCGCATTAGTAAGACTTCCAGCGGACACTCAAAAGTGTCATGGAAGGTATCACTTGACATCTAACCACTTACTGGTCAGTTTGAAAACACTAGAAACTGATATAGAAATTTGTACTTATTATATGTTTAGCGGTTGGACACTTCGAAAGACCAAATTAGGGCATGATGTCATCGAACTGATGGCAGGTGTCGCTAAACACAATTAAGTATTAAAAGTACTTCAAAGTAATAAGATTCGTGAAAAGGTCAAAAGAATTAAAACTCATAAAAAATTCCTAATCTATAAGCTTTATTCCGAAAGTTGTAAAGTCGGTAACACATTAGTGACACTGTTCACAATAGCCCGGCAAAGCGTTCAAGTTTTTTGCCCTGGGGCGCTTATTAAATTACTGACACGACGTTTTCGGGCCGAAAAGTTATTTTATACCGACTTGGTGGTTTAATTACTTCATATTCGACCTAAATATCTTTGTATAGGATTTTTTATTGTTATATTACTATTACACCTACGATTTCTAATAGCGGAAACGGAACCATAAAATATTTATTTCAATCATGTACCTAATATGACAATTTTCAACAGGTTAAAGGGTTGAGTACGTTCGGGCATATAATCGTTTTATGAAAAAGCGTTTCGTGCCTACAAAATTTAAATCTGTTTACTCTTATATTGCATAATCTATTCCTAAAACGAAAATGATGTAACGAAAAAACTCCATTACAGTGGTATTCCCATTTCATCGAGAAAAATATTTTTTTATTAGTCAATGAAAACAAACTGTAACACTGGAACATTTAATACTATTAGACAAAACAACTACATAGATTACGAACAAAATAATTACAGTAATCCAATAATAATATTGTTTAGCAATTCGCGTAAGCCAATGACGCGCGGTACCCATGTCAATCTGTCAATTGTCAGTTGTCAGACGACATAGTTGTGATCTGTCATTCAATTTGTTCGGCGGCTAAGGGCTAAACCGTAAACGTATTTTGTTGATAAAGGTCGGAACGAGATGTGATCTTAGATAATAATTAATCCGCCTCTTATGGATTCTGGCCTTATTCGATTGTTAGTCTAAACTTGTAAACGTTCGTGAAAATTAGACTTTATTTGGGTCCGTTTTATGCTATATATGTTATATTATGAATTATTGATAAACTTTTTATTCACAAAAGTTAAAAATCTTCTGAAACAAGTTCAACAACATATTATGAACTTACATAAAGAATGATTGTTTCTCGTAGAGCATTGTGTTTCGTCTTTTGTGCGCTAGATGGCGTGGGCTCCGCGTTATGCTAGATAATAGCAGTGAAAAGAAAAAGGTGCGAGCCACAGAAAATATTATACAACTACGTTTATGTAACTTGGTTAGGTTTGGAATATAATAAGTTATACTTCATAATTCACGCCATACGCTTCATGTATAAATCCCCTATCTCCGCATTACAATTATAAATCCTAGCACCATTTCATAATGCACGATGTCATCACTGCGCTAAAAGCCTATGCTACCCACCACTCGAGTGATAAGGCGCACGAAGCGCGAATATTTTCCACGGTTGACATTCGGTCTCATCTGCGGGTAACCTGTGTAACCACGAAGTTCCCACTTTACGCAGAGTTATGCCACTTTTTTTTGTAAAATGTTCAAAAATCTTTCTAATTCTAATCGTATCATTTGTTCTTATAATGGAACCTAGTTAAGTGGTAAATACAATTAAATATAAGGTTGGGTTAATTTATTTGCAGAGTATATTAATAAGAATGATCTAACTTTAAGAAGCTGGCAACCCTGGTAAGGAAAAGAAAAAATAAATACTAAGGCTAAATTGCATAACCAAATTAACAAAAATAACAATACAGATAACAATAAATTAACATCTAAAATAAAATAAAAACAAAAAGCTAATCTTAAGAGTCATGAATCACAATTAATGCTAGGTTATAAATACAATCAAATAATATATTTACGATTATAACAAAAAAACCGTTTGATTAAAAAGTCATGATTGACCAGATAGAGAGGATATTATGGTTAAGAGGTGTTCATGTAGCAGACTTTTAAAACACATAAGAAAGGTAGCCATTCGTAGTGAGTCGAGGAGCGTATACCACAACTTGTTGGCGGAGATCCTAAAACACTCGCTTAAAAAGGAGTAGCTGTGAGATGGAACTTCTGCATCCACCAATTCATCTATTAGAGGAGCGTAATACACGGACCCTAGTATTTAAATTCACTTTTAAGAAAGAAGTAAAAGGCTTGCAGATGGAGGATTGGAACATGGAGTAGATGAGGGTCACGTCTAATTCGAATAGATAGCCAGGCTGTCTGCGGAATTTAGACACATGATCATAGGTATATCCTGACCCTGAGACCAAATAAAAAGCGATGGCAGAAAAATTCCAGGCGTTCAATCTTATTAAATAGCTCGTCATTCATGACAGAGGTGCATGATTTAATTGAGAATACGAGGCAGAAGAGACTACGCTAACATAGTTTTAGTTCGGAAAGGAAGGAAGTTAGAAAGACGTCTTTATGACGCTTAAAAGCTGGCTTCAAGTAATCAAGGAGTCTTGAAACAACTTCTTATCACGATAATTCAGTTAGGTGCATTTTTGTTAGATACTAGTAAAAACCATTATCACTGTCACATTAAATAGTTTAGTTTTTACTTCACTTACTTATATCAATGCTGGCTCAGCGTGCGACTTTAAACCCAGATTGTGAATAAAATTACTGCTGCGTACCGATGGATTTCATACGTGTGCAATTAAAACTTATGTTTTATCACCACGGCATTATTTTATTTTTAGACATTTCTTAAGTTCATGGTTAAATGTACCCTACACATTTAGGACAGTCTAAGCTAACAAGGTTGCCAGGAATTCAAATCAAAATACACCCAACGTTAGCGCATCAAATACGTGATCAATTAGTTCCGTAAGCATTTGACAAAATAAAAGTAGGTTTAAAGACTTTATTTCTCAAAAAAGACACTTAGAAGAAGAAAAATGTCACTTACATGAGAATTAAGGCCCATTTACACGATGCCATTTTGTTGCCTGTACCATACAATTATATCAACGCAATAAATGAATTGCATAGTCTAAACAAAACGTAACATTCTTGATCAATGGGAAAAGTTTCCTTTCAAAACTATTATTGATGTAAACAGCACGTACAATAATTTCTTACGCAATTCTTGTACGCAATTATCTCTTCATTTGCAAACATGAGTGCAGTGAGTGAGGGTGTGTTAAATTAAATTAAAAAAAATTAAATAAATTAAAAATTAATTTAGTCTAAATTTTTTATTTTGTTTGTTATTTCCTTCGGTCCGAAACCGTCAACTTCAAATTCCTGTGAAAATGCTGCTAGCGCAGCATTACGTGCATCGATTCTTATAATTTACATTTTCGGTATTCCATAAACACTCATGACTGCGATAAATCTCAATGAACTTTATTATATCAGCAGAACTGAATTTAAACACCTTTTTAGTCATATTCATACCTCTCTGTTGGATGGTTCTAATCTTTTAAGAAGACTGAGCTCTGGTGGTGAGGGTCTATTTTTAAAAAAACAATAATTTATGTTTATAAAGAGCCAAAGATGTTACACTATCTACGTCTAGAATAGAAGTACTAAAAAAAACAGAAACTATCTTTTTATATAAAATTCAAACAGGTATTCCTTATATTCTAAACTAAAACTTTTTCTTTACACGTGACAAGTGTTACCTGCCTTTATTACATTAATATTTACATATTCAAACTCCAACACTCTTCTAAAATATTATTTAAGACTTGAATGAAAAATTTGTCAATGCAAATACGTGCAATACTTGCACGAAAGCGCCATTAAATGGTATACGCACGTACAAGCCTGTGTTTAGACAAGTCAAAACTTGAAAGCAATAATCTCCTTAAAATAGTTGCATTGGTGTAAACAAAAGGCATGTGCAATTATTTCCTTGTCAAAACTTGAATACAATAATTGAATTCAAGTTTTCAAGTGTAAACAGTTGCATACAATTCTTGAACGGCAATTATTGCGCTTCATTTATTGCATTCAATTATTGCTCTGGTATGTACAAGAAAATGGCATCATGTAAATGGGCCTTAATACTCTAGATAACATAACATTGTAGTCGTTCTTAAAATAATTACAATAAAATATAGCCGTACATGCAATAAATTTAAAAATAAAAGTAAACAAAGAAATATGAATTAAAAGTAATTATAAGAAATGAATTTAAAAGTAATTTTGTTTAACATATTCACTTAGCTTCGATTTGAATGAATTGATAGAAGTAATATTTTTTATATCTGTGGGTAGTTTATTATACAGCTGTACAACAATAAAGACAGTTAAATACAATTCTCTCGACGTAAATAATGGGATTAAAAACCTGATGTATTTTAACGCAACTCGGCTATTATACAAATGTTAGAAATGGCGAGAAATGCGCTGAAAGCGAGTATTATAGTACATAATAATGAACACTCAATCTGACTCAATTGCCGGTATTAGGTATTAGTCCAAACTGTTACGAGTTTCCTCCACTGCATATTGGAATATTTGATTTAAATTACTCCAATAAATTTCCCGTGCTTATAATTTTCTTTATATGGGGCTTGGCTTGCCTTGGAATGTCTTTGAATGGATGAACAATACATGAAATCAAATGGGTGAATAGATAAGCGACGATATATTTGTGTTAAGAAACTTGGCTTACAATATCTTTATTAGTGTTTGTTCTAAATATGTCGAAGCATTACCATAGTTTTCCTTATTAAAATTCTTGTTAATAATTTACAAACGTTCTAATTATGCGTTCAATATCAATACTTTGCTAATTTTAGTATTGTTTACTGACTAGAGTTAGACTATGACTCTTTTCTTAACATGGTCGCTTGAATTGAAAATGCATAGTGAACACAGAATTCTCCAATTCATTGTTGCAAAATTTATTCAAATTGCAGTCTCGTTTGACTTATTCACTCCATATCAACAAAGTAAGTATAATGAACCTTACTTCAAATACATCTTTCTCGTACTTTTTGAGTTTCGAGTTATGATACCACATCTATTCTAACAAACATTTACAAGCTAACCCACACTTATGCTAAAAGAAATCGAGCGTTTTTAGGCAGTTTTTGCCACGCACCACTACTATGTGGAACCAGCTGCCCACTGAAGTATTTCCGAACCAATTCCACTTAGTGTCCTTCAAGAAAAGAGCGTTCTATTTCTTAAAAGGCCGGCAACGCACTTGCAAGCCTCCTGGCAACGTGTATGTCCATGGGCGGCGGTATCGCTTAACATCAGATGAGCCTCCTGCCCGTTTGCCACATCTTACATAAAACAAAATCTTACTTCATGCCGCACGGAAATTATGATTAGATATTCAATTGTCTAATTGCTCGTGGCGGGTTTGCGATGGCTGTGACAATACGAGAACAACATCTTAATTGCATACAAAAACAATATTATGTGAAAGATATAATTATGTTAGAAGCCTATGATGGTATTTGCGCTTCCGTATATCCCTTGTCCGTCACAGCAAAACCTGCGGCTGTCAAAGTTAATACCTACTCTTGAATTTTAGGCTTTATCCCTGAGTACATACCTAAATATTATGGTGGCTATATCTTTCCCAAAACATTCGCGCTCGCACAAATTTCTGATAACCGCTAAAATAATTATTTCTATGATATGCTTTTGCGCGGAAGCATAAGTATTAAATAGCGTAAATAACCTATCTATAATATAAAATATATTAAAATAATATAGCTTACAAAAATATTACAAGATTACACGAGTATAGTGTATACTATATAGTGTGTATTAGCAAGCTGCACTAACAACCCTTCAGTTTGGGCCTAACATATAATTAGTGTATATAATAAATAAGCAGGTAACAGAGTTCTACGGAATAAGAGGTTCAAGGTGGTGGGATTTTCTCAAACCTATTCGACTGTCTCACCGCAATAATTAAGGGCTTGAAGGAGTATTCGCCACTCCGCCTGGGACGAAGCAAGAAATTAATAAAACAGAGAAATATTCCAACATAATATATTGTGTATAAAACAATATCTTAAATACCACTTACACTTTTTCAATATATTCTTGTGAGCTGTCAGGGTATCGCAGACCATTGGCTATCAACATTTGGGACAACCGCGTCAGCCGTGTCAGTGCCCAGTGGTTAACCAATATTGAAATGAAATCTGAATTCTGAACAATGATGAATGAGTTGGATAATCCAATAAATATTTCATAAATTCATGTCTTATCTTCTTAACTGTTTACTATGAGCTATGAAGGAATTACAATTTACAGAAGTCAGTAATAGGGATGTTAAAAAATATAATAATTTTTTATTTAAATCGATTATTATTTTCTTATAATCGATTTTCATAGTAATTTTAATAGATTTTTAATAAATCGATTACATAAGATTCATAGATTTATTCAAGAAAAAAATAATTTAGTTGAGATGATGATCCTTGATGATTGTCCTTCTCAAAAACATTAAATTAAACAAAGAAATGTTTAAACTTGAATACCAAAAATGATGATAATGCGGAGGGGACTAGTTCTGAATCATCTGTTTCATCAAAATCTACGGTCAACGGACAAGATATATGGCAGATACATCATGAAAAAATAATGGCCTTGGCATCTAACCCATCAATCATACCGTCAAAAATACCGAATTGGACCTATACGTTGCGGCACCGCTATCGGATCTTATGGTAGATCCTCTCAATGTCTGGAAGAGCTCTGAAGGGACTTTTCCTAAGCTAACCGAATTGGCTCTAAAGCATCTCTCTGTGATGGCTACTTCTGCTCCATCCGAAAGATTATTTTCCAAAACGGGAAATATGGTCAGGAAAGCACGACACCGTATTTTATAGAAAATAGATTATCAAAATTATAATTTTTAAACGGCTTACCTGAAAATTTATGGTAATAATTATTATTCTAATCAAATGTAAAATTTTTGAACATTTTGTGACAATACCTTAACGTTGTCGTTTAGCTGTTCTACTTATCGTTACTTTTATTTTAATACTACTCTTACGTAAAACGAGACAGAATTAGTGCCAATAATTTTTCGTCTTTTGATTATTTAAACTTCAAAAATTTTTATTTTATTTATATTTTACGAAATATTTGTTTTATATTTTAGTTTTTAAGGTCATAACGTAGTCGTTAAGTTTTTTTAATTATCGCTGTAAGTATTTTATTTTAAAACTAGTGAAATATAAAATAGTACTGGTGATTTAGGGAAAATTTTATTTTAGTTTTTGAGACAATAAGGTTGTTGTTATTTTGATGAGATGCTCATCATTTCATTTTTATTATGATAAAACGTTTGACGGTACTGAAAATTTTTATCAATAATTATATTTGATTTCCTTGTTCCTCATCTTGAATGTTTAAAAAAAACATTCGCTTTCATTTTTAGTTTTGAATTGGTTATTTTTTATTCATTTCGCTTATTTGATTTTTAACCTAATAAATTGTTAATTGAACTCTTAGGTTTATTATTGAAATATGAAAAGCATGTAAATTTTTAAAAATAGAAAAAAAATCGATCCTTTCGCAGAAATCGATTATTTATTTCTAAGTTTAACCTCACGGTTAATACGTAGTGAATAAAAATTGATTTAATTAGATATTACTCGTAAGATTCATAGTATACTACTACTACTACTGTCTAGTAAGTAGTAACTACTAACTACTACGTATAATACTATGACATATGAATTATGAATCTTAGTTCTTACTTTTTAGTTTTTACGGGTGACAGGCTTACGCCTTATGACTTATACTTTAAAATAGGTTATTGTACAGCTATGTACCATATCACCCTCAAAAATAATTAAGTTCTTCCCGAAGATATAAAATCGTTGTGTTCAATGGCGCATCAAAAGATTACTGCAGTCTTCAGTCCTTTCTATACTTGTGCAATGAGCTTAACACAACGTTAGCGCGCTGTAAGGGACTGCTAGCGCCACCTAGTGATGACTAAGAAAATTAAGTACATGCGAACAGAACCGCGGCGAATTTTCATACAAATAAAAATATTTTCGTTTTATTTGATTTAAAATCGATATTTCTATAATATATCTTTTTATATGGAATTGAAAATAAACAATTGTGTTTCTCTGAAAACAAGGAAACGACATTAAAAGTTTATTACAAAATTATCAATTTTACAATTTCACAATCAAACAATTTATTAATAATGATGACTTTTCACTTGTCAAACTTCTTCTTCGTCAAACCAAGATGGCTGATGGCGTCATCTAGTACATATCAAAGAAACATGCAAGTTTCTTTACATATATTAATACAAAATTATTCATTTTTAATAATACATACAATTATTTGATAGAAGACTTGATTTATTTTTACCAACATTGAAATCGTCCTAATTTTAGTACGTCGTATTGATTTATTTATGGCGATTTGCCATCTCAGTCCTAAAACTACATATTTACTTTATTCTAAACATATTTTAGTCTAAATGAAGGCATAAAAATTTGTAAATAAATCACGTTTGGCGAACAGTGGTTATAGATAATTTATCAACCACGAAGTTAGTTTAAGTATTCTTGAACTTTATTGAAATAAAAAAATGAAATTCAGGATTTTTAATTATTTTAGACCAAAAACTAGGTTAATTTATTCAGCTAAATTTAATATAATATAAGAATTTAGATTTGTTTGTATAATTTGTTTTGTTACGTTAAAAATACAATTTTAGAGTAAAATATAGCAAATGGTCAGTACAATGTCAGTCCAAAATCGGCTAAAGAAGTATTTGCAACAGCCCTGCGATTCTGTAACTCATTTTTCGAACTCACACAGCGGTTTTCGCATCGGCGGTCGCTCTTGGCATTGTGATAAACAATAAAGTACAAGCTCCCAGCTTTTCAGAATGCCAAATCATAAAATGACTGCTTCACGAATCACGACTGATTTGAGAGCGACCGCCGATGCGAAAACCGCTGTGTGAGTTCGAAAAGTGAGTCACAGAATCGCAGGGCTGGTCTAACTAACGTGTTAGTTACTTGTTTAACCAACAATAGAGTTTAGTCAGCTTATTATTGTTTCTTATACTATTGAGAAACATATGCCATCCTTTATGCTTAGACCCTTCTCGTAACATTTAACAAGCGACAGAAATTCCGATAACATTTTTCATAGATGAAGAAAAGAGTAACAATAATTATTAGTTTTTCCTTACTTTGTAATCCTAAAACTAAAAGTCTTCTATACGTACGGCTCGCTTTTCTGCCACTTTTTATGGTCCAGTAAATAGGCTATCTCGCTATTATAACCTAATAACTAGCATTGTTGAAAACATTGATATATTTTACAATTATCTTCCAACTTACCGTATCATACTCTTAATGAGGTTTAAGTTTTTAATTAGTTTTAGTTACTTTTTTTTGTTTTTTTATGGGGGTTAAACAAGCAATGTTTAATTTTTTTCTTTGTTAGCTTGCTTATGTTCTAATATAACTAATGTGTATGTGTGTAAAATTTGTGATGTCATATTTTCTTGTATAATATTATGCATACGCGTTGTTTAAGAACTTATAAATAAATAAATTAGAATTTTTCTGTTTTAATTATTTGTTTAATATACTGACACGCGGTTTACTCACTTATTATACAACACTCCTAAACACAAGTGTGATTAAATGCAAGTAAATATATTTTTATGAAGTGGATGTTCTTTTGTTATGAATTTGAGATGTCATATTATGATATGATGTGTTGGTAACAAAACAATATATGATACAAGTTCCTCCCTCGATTCCTAATGAAGCATAATGGATCCCTCCTCAATAGAAATGTGCGAGAATATACTCGAAGGACAGAAATATTATTTGTTATGGAATGGAATTTGATGAAAAGCGAGATTCTACGGAGAATATCAAAGTGACCGGTTAGTATTAGGTTGCGGATACAAGACGCAACTATTTAGGTGAAACATACATAATCGTGCACTAAATATGGGAATTTAATTTAGATTTACTTTATGTGTTATGGAAAAATTTAAAACACGAGCTCATAATATGTAAAAGGTTATTAATGTACCATTGAAATGCGTATTCTGCTTTCATTCATTTCCTAGCATTGCGTGATTGTAGAATATTATATCAGAATTTTTTTTTACTTTATTAACTTCACTGACCACAATAGCATCAGTAACAAGTACCGATTAAGATATATAGTAGTTTTGCTTCCTTTAATTGGTCTTAATAATCATGCATTTACAACTTTCCCAAACAACAAAGTTTAGTGAATAGATGTAAGTAATGTTAATAAGTGTGCGCCGGTCTTTACCGAAGCCAGCAATCAAATCGTTCATCCGATCCAAATGACTTCTTACACAAGACGTGATTCTTTTACAAATTGAAGATGGACGCTATTAGTGAGAAAGTTTACGTAGGACCTAATATTATAAGACGTAAACTTTCTCGTACGTAATAATAATATTATAAATAATATGAAATTGGCGTTTTGTATGAGCGGAACAAAAAGTAGATTTTAATAGAATATATTTAATTAATCAAAGTCTGTACCATTGCTATCTATGCACTTTTGCCATCTTATAGGTAGTTCATTTATCCCTTTACTTAAAAAAAGTAATTCCGACGGGAATCAATAAAATCTTTGAAGGCGGTTTTGGCTGCCCCATCCGAGTTGAGTTTTTACCATGCAAGAAGTTATCCAAATTTCGAAAATAACGGTAATCTGTTGGAGCAAGGTCCGGGGAGTACGGTGGATGTCTTAGACATTCCAATTGAACCTCCTCTAATTTGGTAGCAGTCTGTTGTGCAGAGTTTGGTCTAGCGTTGTCGTGAAGCAGCAATGGCCTAGAGCTATTGACCTGCCTTGGTTGCTTAGCAGCTAGCTTTTGAATGGTTTGCAGTTGCTGACAATAGACATCTGCCGTAACCGTCTGACCAGATTTAAGAAAGTAATTCAAATATACTATTTAGCAATTAATAAATGATTAGGATCGAAAGTACTTTTTACTTTCTAATATATTTGTAATGACTCTTATTCCATTATCATTTGATTTTGATTAAATTAATTTTAAAACATAATTACTCGACAAATATTTATTTGACTTTGAGACGAACCTGTTGACTTTCTAGTTCTGGCGAAAGCTTCAAAATACCCTCAGAAGTTTATATTTCTGAAACAATTTAGGAATTTTATTCGTTAGGTATTTTTATATTGATTGATTTTATCCGCGTTACATCGAGTTCATAGTGCTCTCAAGTAGCTGTATTCGGAAGACGTGGAACTGAATAAGACAGTGACGAGGGTGCGTTGAGATTTACACCGGGCTTAAGTGATTTAATCTCAATTATACAACTAATTTCGGTGTATTCATTTACAGGAAGCTAAAATTAAGTAATAGTCTCAAAGTATCTTAGTAATTATGAACGCAAAACTATAAAAAATGCTAGATACGCTACAACTCGTCAATTTTATGCATTTTTGGATATTAAATTAACTAATACTGGTTTTCCTTTCTGAGTGAGATGGTCTTTTCCTTTACCAACCTTAAGAGACTAACTTCGACCAGTCTGACTCGTGGACTAAAAGACCGGTCCTCCCTAAGGTGGAGAAGTTATGAATAAACTTAGGCTGAGAGAGACGTTAGAGTCGTCTTCAGAGACGTTATTGTAAGACGGATTCGGGGCAGAAAAAGTCGCGAAAAGTTTTACCTACGTATAGTTAAAGTTTAAAGTCTGGTTTCTAATGTTTTTGGTATGATTACAGAGAAAACATTTTACTAATCTGTGAAGCCATTCAGAAATCTAAGTGTGTGAATTTATTAAACAATTCAAAATTCATTGAAAAAACATAATTTAATAAATTAATATCAACTGCAAAAAAAAAACAGTTTGAGAGTGTAATTTCAAGTTAAAAGTAGTTTTTTTACCAATAAAATAGAAGTACGAAATTTTGATTTCAAACATGGAAAACGGATATTGTAGGTGTTGCTACATTTGTTGTTAGTGTCATAAAAACCCAAAGTGGCCACACACAAATACAATATTAAGTTAATATTTTTACCATTCCAGTTTCAATTATTTTTCATTTAATTAGTATTGGCTTATTTTCATTTTGTTGTATTCTAGTAGCATTATGTCGAATTCATCAATTTATCTCTTTTTGGCGAATTGTGTTTCTATTGTGATTAAAAAAAACTTTTTTATACGTTTTGACTATAGGTATTTTGTATAATTCTTAATGAAGTTCAATTCTACAATTTACCTTTCCAGGCAAGTGAAGTCAAATCTAAAAAGTAAGGACAATTTAAGATGGTTTCTTTTTATTGTATTGTCTTTGATTAACATAACCTTTACACATTTAAAGAAAAAATGGTTTCTTTTTACGAATTACTTTTGTATTACCATTTGCTGCACTGGTATTCTGTAACTCCCAAATAGCGTTGCGATGCCGACTGGAATGGTGGTTTTTGTCTCAAGTTAACGTCAAAATATAGTATTGTCTTTTATTGGAATAACTTTTACACGTTTAAAGATCAATACAACTGGCAAAACAGCGTGCGTGGTCACGGTGACTGTAAAGCAAAAGTAAAATAATTGTAATCGTGTCGCCCATTTAAACGATCAAATGATATTCAATTTTTATTAAAATAATACCAGTAGTATTTATTATATTTTACCCTTCACTTACAGAAGACGCGGTGTTTGCCTTTGACATCATTAATTAAAATGTCAAAATATAATGACGAAATTTTGCATTAACTAGGATAATATTAGGTATTTTGTTAATCTACAATCTGAAATCCATTAATCTTAATTTTCAGTGACACGGCTTTTCTAAACTAAGTTTGGCGCACTGGGGACTTGGTACAATAAATGGCGTGTTAGGTATTAGATAAAACAAATAAAATCGTTTATAGTATGAATTGAAATATTTTCGTTATGCTAATGTTATTTTAATATTGTTCGTACGTCAATTTAAATGTAAAAGAATAACGCCTTTAAAGTTCATCGTAAAAGGTACTCGGTCGTTGCGTCGGTAACTGTCAGTTAAAATAAAGAATCAGCCAGCATTTCCGAGTATTATTTTTGTTGTTGTTCGCAAGAATCGACCCAAGTACGTTCTATTGGACTTTGGACCCTTTGTATAAATTTTAAATATCTATGTCTAGCAAAAAATCTATTGGAATATATATAAGTTAGGTACCCAAGTATTATTATGCTTATCTATACAAATAATAATAGAATATCAATCAATGTGTCAATGTCACAGAAGAATTCGATTTTGACACATCACATTTCAAAAATGAAGGTAGGTCAAAAAAGTTATAAGAAATAGCCTACTTTTTAGTGTTTTATTATATTAACCATAATAATTACATGATTCGGAGGGTTTATAAATAAACACTTTGTTTTAAAAACGTTAAAAGTATTTGTGATGAGTGAACAATGAAGAGTCCGATTGAGGTGAGTAAAATTTTTAATTAATTAATATGATTTGTTAAGCACCCAACAATATGTTATTAAAATACTTATTTGGGATTTTGTATAGCGTATTATGTTTATATTAACAATAATAACCGACATATGTAAAACTGTGGACTTTCTAACATACATTAAGAGTAGATAATGTGATGATGATGATGTATTTACTTTTTTCTATTGTGTCTGATAGTCTACTATAAAAAAGTAAATTTAATTTTGTACAGGTACATCTGTCTATACAAAATAATTATGAAATAATTCTAAAAACAGTTTGCATGTTAAAAAGATATCCTTGTCATTTCTTTAATTGAATTTGATTCTTAATATCGTATATTCATTAAATAAAAACAGAAGCAGAATATAGAAGTAGAAATAATACAAATAATTCATGAAGTTAGTTGGAGGATTAAAGTATTATGTTGTACACTACAAAATATGTTAATCCACGATGATGTGATGCGCCTGGGCAGTGACAGTGTAGTAATTACAAGTGGATTGTTTCGATGGATTTTCCTCAATTTATTGTCGGTCGCTGGCTCCATGATTAAAGGATTTAGGTGTAACGCTATCAATTTAAATTCAGTAATTAACGGTTAATTTATTTATTTCCAATATGCATTATGTATATTTTTACATTGTGACTTTGTAGTCGTTTGAAACGGAACAAATACTTAAAAATCATATTGAATGGAAATGAATGTTAGAACGGAAATTATATTAATTGTAATTTTATGTTTCGATCAAAATCACAATCACTCGTGCGCCTCGCACAGCTAATGATCGTCGATGGTCGATACATCTTTCTTATGCCAATACATTATCTGGCGTAATCCGATGATAAAGTAAATAAATAAAAATAAACAATAATTATAAAGTCTCGGTTGTCTTCAGACCCACTTTTCCCTTTTCTTAATATAGTAGATAATATAGCATTTATGTTTTGTACAGTTATTTTATAAATTAAGTTTACTATTAACTAAAGATATGCTGTTTTTTAACTGTTAGGGCATTGATACACTCCTTGACAATTTCAGGTTACGTGCATCGTTTGTCAATTACGATTCTGTTGTGCGGATTGCCGCTGGAAGCACGAGCAAAGAGCTCATGAGCTAACCTATGATTGCCCCCTTTGCCGTGGCAACCCCTTCCTCTGTCATCCCCAATACCTTAACCAAGACTTCATTGAACACCTTACAACCCACCTTCCGCTCCGGTGCAGAAAGTGTCAACAAACATACACTACAATGCAAGACTTCCAAGATCTAGACAAATGTACTACTATATCTGAATTGTGTAGTTTCAAAAGAGATGATGTCGAAGAAAAGTTTGATTCTATTTACGAGAAAATTCTAAATGATACCGATAATTTTGAGGCGGTTGTATCTGTTAATAAATCAAGCAAAACTGCAGTGATTACGCCAATACTAAGAAAGACCCACATTGTAGAATACGATTCTAGTGAGGACGATAGTATAGAAGGTAATAAAACGCCTCATGCGAATTTAGCCCCTAAAACACCAAAGGTTGATAAGCAAAACACCCCGCATATTAAGAAATTGAGACAAACGCCACATGTCAAGAAGTGGATGCTGAGGCAGTCTGCTTTCGATGAAGATGAAGAGACTTTGAATGATGCTTCGCTCAATATGAATCCTAAAACACCAACGCCTTCCAGAAATGATGAATTGGAAGGTACGTCTTTGATTTTTTTCTATATTATCTTTATCATTTTATATTGATGTTAAATCCTAGTTGTTTTTCCGAAACTTTAATATTACCTACATATTATTAGACGGCAAAAATGATCATAACTTGTATCAGTTCCAGAAGCGAGCCAGCAGGTAACGACGCCGACTTCACATCTTCCACACGTTTTAAAATTGGCACAGATTGTTACCACTAGTACTCCAACTAACCCAGCAACAGAAGGCTGGCTTCGCTTTCCTGATACTGCAAATGATTCTCCACTATCAGAAATTGAGACTGCTGATAGTCCATCACAAAAGGTATACTTCAGGTTTATGAAATTACATGTTTTCGAACATAAATAACTTTCTGAATAGTATTTAATATATTAGAGCGATCAATCGAGGCTCGCAAGTAATTTATTATATTTTCTTTATTTATAACTAAAGATAAAAGGGGCTTGAGACACTATGACTTTTGGACAGACGTTACCCATAGGAGACGGTTCCTGCGAATTAATGTTTACACCATATACATATATTTTCCCCCGGAACAGCCTTCCTCGATAAATAGACATTAAACATAAAATCAGAAGTTCCATCCAAACAAACTCTTCGGCATTATAATAAAACTTACACATACACGCATAATACGCATAATGTCACGTGATATATTCAGTATATCAAAAATATAATATTTATATTGTATCGTCTAACGTTATCCCTATATTTTCTTCACTTGCCAATATTTCAGAGACGTCATAAAAGGAGATACCAATTCGTATTTTCTTTCTATTTGAAGAATATTCAAATATTTAGTGAGCAACGCCGTCGCTTGCATGCAACTTTCAATTTGTATCTTTATCGATTCCAGGAATGTACTTTTATTAAAACCGGATCTTTAAGATAGCAGTTAAGAAATTAAAATAAACAGCATAGAAATTATTTTACGCATATTTATTAATATTTGAATTCACCTGAACAAAATATCTTTAACTTTTACTAAGACAAAGTTATTCGCAATCCGCACTGCAGACAATTGTATTGTACCGTATTATTTAAGTCAGTATTGTCTAATCAAAATAAAATACGCTTAATACATTGTTTATCACATTTTTGATTGTTAATGAAGGATTCTATTTTCATTATCTGGCTTTAATTTATTTATTGGATACATATAAAGGACAAAATATTATTAATTATTGGCATTTATTAATTTAATTAAAAATATATGTCCTTATAACGATTAAGTTCTAATTGGCTGTTATTAAAAGTCAACGTGTTAGTTTTTTTATTTATTTAAATGTTTTATGTTTACAGCCAATGGAAATGCCAAAACTGAAAGGTATTATCGTAGACAGTCGTAGAGGAAGTCAAGAGAGTACAGAAAAGCAGGTCACTTTTCAGGATTCTAATGATTCTTCAGTCAAGAAAAAGGTCACATTCGCTGATGGAACTGTGTTCAACCAAGACGCTCCTAATATTAAGCGGGGTACATATCTATTTTATAGCCATACCAATTACGTCTATAACTAGACAATAGTCAAAAATTAAATTAAAATCGGAAAAAAACTCGGAACTTCTCTAAGCCTATAAAGAAAAGTATGATTGTGAAGTAATATTAATTGATTGCACTGCAATACGCTGATCCAGCTTTGTTTCAGCGTCATAAAGTTTATTCCTTTCTTTATGAACGATGATAGTAAAACTTTTATGTGAGACAAGCTGACTTACCTCTGTTGTTGTGTACATTGTAGAATAATGCGAACAGGTGTAATTCGAAGTTAGTACCGATCTTTTACAATGTCTGTTTTACTCCTTAACGTTTAATTAAACAATTTGCAATTTTGTTTATACAGCGCTTCTCTGTTGCTAGATTTCATATTGTTTTATTGATGAAATAAAATACTCACATGAAATACTTTTTAAATAAATGCCACATGAGCACAATAGCATATGACAAATTTTACCTACTTTGTAATTTACTAACACAGCCTAGACATTTTTAACGCTATTGAAACGATATGCTATACATAATATTAATCATAGAAAATGTTCTTCCAGTCTATCGCAAGCCAAAACGAATGTTAACTCCAGGCCCACAAAAACCGAAAAGAACTATCACCAATCCGCGATTTCAAGCACTTCTTAATAGGTTTGAGAACAGAGTGGCAACGATTACGCAAACCCCACTCAACAAAATAGAGAAGAGCCAGGAAACACCACAGGCTGAACATAGCGTTCTCGCTCGAGCTATAAGTTTCAAAGATAGCCCAGGCCTTGAAAACACGAAAGATTCGGACTTGTTTAGTTCGTGCATAGATTCTGAACCAAATAATGCAATAACGATGCTCACAGCAAACATCGCAGGATCGCTACAGAAATGCCTCACATCACTTATCCGAACCCAAGAGGACGATACAGAAATACAATTTAAATTTACAGTAACGAAGAAAAAGGTGAGCGTGCAAAGGATGGCGAATGATGGCAGTGAAAATTTTAACGAGATAGACAGAGACGCTATCGTCGAAAAGGAAAACATTTGGTCGACTGTCACTAAGGTCGTGAAAAAGGTGTTTTGGGGCGACAAAGGTAAACACGATTTACATGATATTGCCTGATATGGACCAATTTCATACTGTAAATATACAATTCAAAATACAATTAGATCGATCTTATACGGCCTTTATTTTTAAGATGTAATGTTTATAGGAAATATGAATCGTAATTTCCTTTATATTCAAATATCGACATAATGTCCTTATGGTACTATAATTTACACAGCCGCTAGTGTGTGCTTCGTCTACAGTGCGCAGCAAAATGCAGAATGAGTTTTATTCAATTACCTAATTCGTTCTTATATAATATCAAAAGTGCTGACAATATTTTAAAATTCAGCATAGAAAATTGTTTTCATACGATGTTAGGAAAACAATTATGAAACACGAGGGTTTACCCGTTGAGCTGCGATGCAATATTGCCGCTTTCCATACAAGAATTTTCTATAAAGGTTTTGTCTTTTTAGCATAAGGGATAACAAGGATAATAATTTTTTGATCAGGTTCAATCATAAAATATTAAATTGTTTTGTTCTAATTTAATTTCATTGTTTCCTAATTTAAAATATATTAATTTTGGCAGCAGAATTACCAAGCGTTTGTTTTCATTGTAAAATACAGAGAAAGTTTTAGCAATTTTGTTTTGTGTTGCTTCGTTTATCTAAATCAATAAATCGAATTAATCCAGATAACAGATGTAGTTAACTAAGTACATTAAAATAATGTTTGATATTTTAACTCTGTTACGTGTTCGTGAAATCGCTTATTCAGCTTTAAGAGCTTGTTTATGAGTTCAAACTGAGTAGATACTAAAACGTTATTATGCTTTAGAAAGCTTTGAGAAATTTGGCCAAGTTTAGAGGTGAAATAGATTTTGTATATTAAAATAATTGTTTTGACACTATTAAACCATATTTGGATAGGATACAATTAATTAGTTTTATATTTTAGAAACACCACACCGATCCTATTGTCACGATTCCACATCCTCATCGACCTCTAAACGCAAGTACGAAGACATATCTGACGACAGTCCGCTGAATCACAAACGTCGAAAGTTCGAAGGGAGGCTCCGTGGAAGGCCACCAATAAGACCCAATCTGGACATGGTGGGCTTAAGAACACACTCAGCGGAGAATTCGTCGTTGCTAAAACAGTTTTCGTTCCCGGAAGAAAGTTTGAACCAAAGCTTTTAATTTTAAATTGCATGAATAAATTTAATTTAATTAGTTCTTTGTGATTGAATGTCCACAGTTTTCAATTGATTGATTTATAATTAAAAATTATATATAAGGTTATTGTGGCAAAAAAGTATAATAAATCATGAATTATTAGTAGTTTTATTTTATCAGGCATTACAATTTTTAGTTTAACGTTCTGACAAGTACAAGTTAAGTTAAGTTATTACATAACTAAGGATTTACTTCATAGTATACTAGCTGACCCGGCTAACTTTGTGCCGCCTAACAGCCTAGTAATATCGTTTTAACTTTAGTTAAACTTAATTTAGAATTTCATTAAGGTAGTACATTATTACAACTTTTTTGCAAATACAGAATTTTTTTATTGCTTGCCATTGCGAAAGAAGAATGTCAGTTTTACACATTAGGCCTCTTCTCTCTAGCGCCAATATTGCTATACTGCATGTATCAAAAATGTTGTTTCTGATAAACAACATTTTTGATGAGGTAAGACATGTCTTCGATCAATATCAAAGCCTGGTTATGCATCTCCTCATTCACTTTAAGATCGGAATTTCTTGAACTGACACGAATTCGATGTAAAATGTTGGGTAATTTTGTCAACAGATGGCACCACATGGTGTTTGCATTCTTAAAATTAATTAATTTATTTATTGTTATTCGATAACTTATCCGATATTTTATTACTTATTCTGCTATTCAAAGCGGAGAAGAATTCACCAAAAGAGATAACAAACATCGGTCCAGCCGATCTTGAGTTATAAATGGTGTAACTAACACGACTTTGTTTTATATATTTAGATAAAAGATTCCTTCAAAGACCTGATTGATTTTTAACATATAATAATAAGGGGAATTTACAAATCGATTCATTTAATCTAGCGTGCAATCTCGTCAATAGTTTTAAAGTGTTATGTTCTTAGATAAAACTTATAACGTTGGAATTTTTGACATTACGACAACTTGAAAACATTCTTGGCAATAGTCTACTAACAATGAAATCTTTGCGTATACATATATATAGCTTCGAAATTTTTTAATGATAATAACGTTATCTTATACACCTAACTAAAATATTAGTTTCTATTTAAATGCATATGTAATATTAATTCACAAACAAAATCCGCATATCTTAGTTAGGTTATCATTAAGGCATTGTAACTTGGCACTGAAATTTCTTATTTATATTGACAATTTTGTTCCAAACTGGCAGAATATATACGATTTTGGCACGAGTCACTTTACACGTGTAAGCTAGGACGCGTTAAACAAACTAACAATTAATACTTAATATGGGTCAGAGCTTATAACTGGAATCTGTGCTAGTTAAATAAGGTCCTAAGAAGTGAAATATCATATTATAACGTAGAAAGTAATTATTTATAGGTGCAAATATATTGTAACATTTAATACAGTTTTTCAGTTTTTTTCCGCGAACTCGCGCATTGGCATAAGAACACCAGGCGCTATAACGACCCCAGAAAAATGTCTGTGATTTAACAATTAAATTGTATAGTACAGTCATGTGGAATGTTCAGAAAATCTAATTCTAATTCGCGTTCCGATTGAGACTCAAAGTGATACTCCGGGCGTTACGAATCCTGAATAAACAACATAATCTCTTTTAATCATTGTATTGATAAGAGCGCCACATCTCACTAAGAACCACAAGTGTCTTATGAATGTCTGAACTACATAAGGGGAAAGGGCATTGAAAAAACTTGACTTAAGTTAATTCTAGTCGAAGCCAATGCCCTATATGATACGCGGATGATCTATTTATTAATCCGATTAAAGCTTAATGCCTTCATGTCAACAACGTACAGTCAGTTATGTATTATCATAATTACCATATCTTAAATTAATGGACGTCTCATTCATCATTCTATACAGACATATCTTGGTTTTGTTTAACGGTTTCAATGTCAAATTATTTAGTTTATGATCAGAAATGCGCCTTGATCTCCTACTCCGTAACTTCTAATAGCGTTGGGTACTGCCATCCAGAATCAGCACCACAGATCTCAGAAAAACAGCCAAGAAACTGGGAAGGGTTTTTTTGGCAACGTGGCCAATGGATCGATATAATCGATCTCTATCTCATGATATTCACTGTATTTGAGGTTTATTTATTATTGTTTTTATCTTAATTTAAACGATTTAAACCCCAAGCTAAGTCATTAGTAGATAAGAGTTGAGTTATTTATATCAAACAAACTGAACTGATTTCCCGAATGTGAAGAAGTTCACCATATTCATTATTTATTATGTTTTTAATAAGCTGTAACTTAAAAATCAATTGGGCTTTGTTTTACTAGACATAAGTCTAGAGTATAATATTGAGATTATTGTTACTGAGGTAGATTTTAGTTCATAGAAGAAGTCTATAAAACTATATTTTCAATTTTATTTTCTATCGATAAAAATTATTTCAATTATAGTACAAAGTACATATTCCCAGAATATGCCACTTTTTATTTTTATTTTCACTCTTATCAGTTTAATTATATCTAGACGGCGTGTCTCAATAATTAGATATTAGCGAATATACGTTATATTTTCACGTATTCATTCTTAAACAATAAAAGGCTATTTTTTAGACCACACAACCTTGAATCCATATTTAGTCGTTAGAGATCTGAAATCTGTGTAAAAGCGTTTTGAATTAGAATTGTGAAATTAAATGATGTTGCCTCAATCAAAGCTCCCAAACGGTACGGTTCTTTCAAAAGCTTTGTGAGACCAAACCGAGATTTGTTTGATCTTCATGATTGCAACACGTGTTTCCACATAAAATTTCGTAATGAATTATATCCGAATTCAAAGGGAAAACGCCCGTATATAGTGGACAAAAGAGCTATTTTAATGTGATAGTTTCCGTTTAATGACAAGAATAACGGGATTGTTTATACGTAGATGTTTATGTGTTCAATAGAAAATTAAAACCCAGAAAACAAATGAGATATGTACTGTAATTATTATATAAGCAAAGAACAATAACTTATACTAATACCAGACCGAGTATTCTTCCAAATACTTGGCATCTATCTATGAGTATTACTGTTTCATAATAATCGTATTTATACTGAAATGATTGCGTTATACAATGATACACTCTATACAACACCGCCATCTTTTCAAAATGCCTCCACTTAATACCATCTATAGGACAAAAACATTCAAGATTCGAAGTGTACAGACCTACAACCAATATTCAACCCAGTTTGACATCGATCTTTTCTGTTCATCCATTGACTCTGTGAGACGCACACTCCCATCTGGCTATTTCCGTTAGAATAATTATAAATTGAAATCTTCTGCTTTTTTATACTTCATTTCAATTTTTGAATTGTTTAATTTTATATTTCCTCCCTAATATATTATAACACCCTTAGGTATTTATGGAATATAGATGTTATTTTATTGTACCTAATCATAATTTCCTTACTTACTAGGTACTTTTTGTTCTAAAAAATCTTCCTAAAATGTAATAAATAAATATACCAGAACACGCACTCTAAATGTCGACTATATTATATCATTACTTATTTTGATGAGAACTGCACGTTGTACATTCTTTTGTTTGTCTATTTTTCGTTTCAACTGTCGAGTTATATGTATATTTGTAAGGTAAGAGAAGAAACTAAAAATTATTTCTTTTGCTTACTGTGATAACTGGCACGTAAACGAGTAAACCGCACTCAGTAGGTTATTATTACGAATTATTTTCTCATATTTTATCTACCGATATTGAAATAGTAAACCACATTTCATTCCATATAACGACAATCCTTTTTACGCCAGAAAATGCGCGGTTAAGTGTAACAAGTGTATACATTAATAGTCATTGCGGCAAAATATATCGTGCAATATTACTTAGTAATTCATTCTAAACACGTCCGTAGCACGTGACGATATTATTTCAAGTTCAAAGGGTAAAAAGCGGTACTGTATTAAAAAGGATGGCTCTGGTAATAGAACCCACGCACGAACTATTCTTTAGAGAAATTTCTGGGACGTTTGTACGATTTAGGTATTTTATAGATATGATATGGTCTATTGGCGAATCCTAAATCGCTTTTATTCTTTGAAACGATTTGCTCAATTTGTTCTACTTAAAAGTAACGAAGTCCCATTACGCAGTAGGTAAGTGCCATATTTTTTATTTAATAGCAAGAAGAGAAGATTTTTGAGTATAACAGGACCGTTTACTTACGATATTAATTTTAAACTTACACACATTATAATATTCATAGATAGAAATATAATATAAATCCATGAACGCCGAACCTAAGCAAGACTATAATTACGAATTATTAGTTCGCTACACACTAAAACCATTAAGTATTGTATATATTATAGATCTATAAATTATATTTTATATATATATATATATAGAGTTTCATAAGTCCTAGTATGATGTCCTATTAGTCGGGTAGTAATTTTTGAAGTTGGTTTTATCTACCATTGAGGTGAATATCTGGTTCAGACATAAATCTATGTCTGAGGGATTTATGAGAGGAACTCGTAGACAAAGTCTAATTGCACTAGTTCAGAGTTGAGATAAGATCAACTAGCTTCGGAACTCATCATAATAATACTTCTGTTATTGTTTGATCCATTATTTTTGTGTTAATTAAATTAGTATTACTTTTGAAACATGATTAATATTTTAATACTGGTTTAATATTACTACTATACTATATATAAAAAAGTTATAAAGCTTAAAACTCAAAATTTATTTGACATATTTATAAACACAAAAACGAATAAAGTAATCAAACTGCTCAATTACAGGCGCAAACGAGCAGGGAGTAATATATAAAAGAATTAAATAACTTTACCTTAAAAAAGATATATACAACACAAAAGTTTAAAACAACATTTACTTTGGACTTCGAAAATGTATAAAAACCTTCAACCCTTAGATATTTTATCGGCTTTCTTAATCATTTTCATGTTATCATTTTTATTTATAGGCGTTTAAGGCAACCTTCTGCGTCTAGCACATGTCGATTATTTATTGGTTTTAAACTAGCTGGTCACAAATAGAAACCTCCATCCTCCACAACCTTAGAGGAGGACGCTTAGCCACTATGCATGAATTACTTATTAATAACAAGACTATTAAAATTAACAAAACCGTTTAAGGTGTTATTTCATAAAAGCATTAAACTACACTATTACCGACACGGACAAGGTATAAGAGCAATAATTAGCGATGTTTTAGCTGGTAATATTGAGGAAGAAACTAATAAAACGCGCACAAAAGAGCTCAGACAATGCCCCTAATGGCCGCCGGAAGTCGCGCTGATACCGGATGTCAGGGATGTGACGTCACGATAAGAGTTAGACGGGGCTTAGTGCGCCTTTGTTCTATTTCATTTAAGATTCTACAATTTTGTGGTCCAGCCTTTGAGGCGTTTAATAGCAATATTTTAATGGATAAAATGGCTGTGTAATTTTTAATTTCTGTTGCTTGATATTTTTATTGAGCATTAACTTAAAACTACATAACATTGATCGTAACATTATATGTTGATTATTTATTGAAAATGTAAATTATCGTCTCTAAGCAACATCGGCTTTCAACGAAGCGTTCTCAGACCTCAAGCTTATCTATTTGCAACTTGCTGATGCAATTTCATTAAGAGTGCGAGTACGGACACGCTTACCGGGATGAAAGATTTTTACGCTTTCATCCTGGGAACTGTTCTTGAATTAAAGTGATTTATCTTCGTTTTATAAGCTCCTCAGTAAGCTAAAAGACATTCTATATTTCCAATAAATTATATAAAACACTGCTGACCCGATAAACGTTGTTTTTTCCGTATATAATGTATATATATTGTATATAATATTCTAGGAAAAAAAAATTTAGTTCAATAAAAATAACTATATACTATAATAAAAGATTGGGGTTGATCGTAGAGGGTTGAAAAATATGGGTTGTATTTTTGTATTGAAAAAAAATATACATACAAAAAATTGTCTAAATAATAAAAAATATTTTTTTGGGGGGTTAAAAGATAGATAGTAGCCGATTCTCCGACTTATTGAATATAGATAAAAAATTCATAAGAATCGGTCGAGCCGTTTCAGAGAAGCATGGGAACAAACACTTTGACACGAGAATTTTATATATCTATTAGATTTATTATATATGCAAATTATTTCATTCCAGTATATCACTGCACTGCTGGTTGTCTTTGGTCTTTATTTTTCCTACACGCAATAAATATGAATGCAATATTTTTATTACGAAATATATCCGTTCTCGCTGCTACAGCGCACACAGCCTGCACAGCTCGGCTAACAATTTTAACTAAACGCTTTGCGAACTCGCGAAACTGACAGGCGATGGAGATAACACAGATTGTGTTTGAATTTTTAGTATTTCACTCCGTCAGCGTCATGTTCCTCGATGCTTTTTGTAAAGTTATTTAATGAACCTATAACTGGATATGAGCTGTATCTAACCATTAGTTTCTCTTTAAAGATCATAATAGTTTTATTCTTAATATACATAAATAAAACTTTTTTAATGTGTACATTTGAAACATTGTATTAATATCTATGTTTATTTGCAGGTACACGGTTCCTGGGGCCTACCAGCCTTCGTGTGTGACGTGTATATCGCGATGGATGTGACGTCATCGACTTCCAGCATTTTCAATCTGGTCGCCATATCTGTCGATAGGTAATTAACCACAACCATAGCAAATCAGGCTAAGTGCTGAATCAATCTATACTTTCGTCCAGAAACAGCGAATTGTAATACGTGATCTTTCTTTAACTGGACAGTGAACGTTTTTCCACTTTTCCTTAAACACTTGCTCGTATGAAAACGGAAAATATCACGAGGAAACAGACATGTTTTAGACCCAGAAATCGATAGTGTTACCAGGTGCAGAAGGCTGATCACCTACTTGCCTAATGAGAATAAACTATCAAGATATACCTAAATTTAAAGGTATTTTTGTGTTTTGTTAGCATATGATTGGCATTAAAGAAATACCACCAAAACTTCGGAAATTCTTGACCTTATTAAAGTCCGGTATGAAAATTTGATAATATGACTATATTTGTGGGCCTATACCAAAGTAGAATTAATCACTCTTTAACATTTTCTATTTAACTTATTCATGAACATTAGTGTTTGCTTTGATGTTAAAATCGATCTTGAAATGGAGGAATCAAACTTAAAATATCATTTAAGAGGCTAAAATACCTTGAAGAGATTTCACGTACTATATACATAACTAGTAATTTAATAGAGATACTCTGAGTGCTTTTATTAATTCTATTGATGTTTCGCTTTGCGCGATATATCGGAAGATATTGGTGTACGGTAATATATTTTCTTGGAACACATACGACACTTTGTAAATTAAATTGTTCAGGAAAGTTTTTGAAACACGGTTTCTTAACATTTAGCACGATGTCCATACTTTTCTTTATTTAAGTTAAACGTATATATCATTCATATTATGTAAACCAATATTCCATTCAATATTCAATTACCATTCTAATAGTTTCAATTTAAACCCTTTCGTTCCCACTTTCGTTCTTACCTTTTAATAGTTATTGTTTTTGTTTTGGCGCGACTTTGAATAAATAGGTGGGGTTAATAGCATAAGAGGATTTAAAACTTATTTTCAACTCCCAACGTATAAAAAATATAGTATTTCAGACTACGAAAAGCAAATCATTTTTTATAATGTAAGTTCTAAATTTTATAAATTTTAGGTACATAGCAGTAACCCAGCCAATCAAGTACGCCAAACACAAAAACAATAAGCGAGTTTGGTTCACCATAGTCCTGGTTTGGATGATCTCTGCAGCAATAGGAGCGCCCATTGTTCTAGGACTCAATGACACACCAGACAGAAATTACGACGAATGCCTCTTCAACAGCCTCAACTATGTCTTATATTCGTCGTTGGGGTCTTTCTATATACCCTGTATAATGATGATGTTCCTCTATTACAATATTTTTAAGGTGAGCGAATTAATTTTCTTATTTATCAAATTATATAAGATACGCTATCTTCAAATATCATTAGTTAGAAGTCAAAGAAGTCACTTAGAGTGCAACGGTACGGTGTGGGCTTCATATGAGGTTAAATACAGTCACATGTTAGAACGAGTACAAATTAAATTCTGATAGATAAATAAAAAGAGACTGTACCGAGCATATCCCTTGTATCCGCTTATGTACCCGACCCTTTTTGTTCTGGGTATGGTGGGTTATGACCAGCTACGCCTCAGAAGACAGCTAGATTTGTCATTGTATTTATTTAGGATACTTACGGGTCGGTTCATCTCAAACAATTTTAAATCAAGTTCAATCTGGATATAATGGGACTATGGGTACCAAGTAAAAACCTGAGGCGGAATCTAAACTTTTTTAGATGTACCGCGCGAACATTCCATCTTGGTTAGCGAAGCGCCACTCACTCGAGTAATACAAATAATAAACAGAATTTCTATCGAGGTAGTCAAAACGCGAGGTCGCGCTGGAGCGTTTTTAAAAAGAATAAAATTTTATTTTTAATTAATATTTAATCAACCGGTTACATTGGTGATTAGCTTAAGACTAACTTAATATCTAATAATCGAGACTGGGAGCTAGACAGTCCGTCAGCATATTTCATGAGAACACGCGTGGGCGTTTCCGTTTAAAGATTAGGAAATATGTCTTGTGACTGTATAACTCCTCTCTCCTTAGAATCGAGATTATCCTCAGGGTTTGGATGATCTCGAATATTCTGTTTAGGTTGAAACATAATTTTCTTAATTCTATTTTTAAATGCTAATAAAATGACACATGTCATGAGTAAAAAACTTATTACTATATTAATTATACCAAAGAACCATTGATTTAATTCACTTTCACTAACACTTGTAGGAACACTATTTTTCACCAAAAGGTTTAAGAGTTGAACGTCTGCAAGGTCAATTCCATCTAAATTCAGATGCTTGTTCTGTGACTTAATTTCGCTGGAGATTAACGGTAGGTTTACAATTGGGAATCGGGTAAACGCGATATCGTGTCCCTGGTGTTCGTTTCTTTTCAAGTTGAAATCCTTGATTCTTATCGAACAATCATCATCTAGGGTTAACAGGTAAGTGCCCATTAATGGCTCATGTGAAACGTCGTTGTCACACATTTTAGATATAATGGTTTCTATTCTAGAAAATATTATCCAATGATTTTGTTGTACTAAATAAATCTTGACATCTTCGATTAGAACGGGCACAGGACGACATGAAGATGTGTTGGGGGAAAAATTCATTAGTGTAGTAATACATTCGTCCTTCAATATCGGTGCAGTTTCAAATTCAGGACATAAAAATCGGTTTTCATCTATTTCTTGGCATGGTTGTGAGAGCGGCTCGACTTTCAACCCTTTCACTAGGACATAGGGATACTTAGGAAGGATAATGTTAGATATATTATTACTATTACTATGCACTGGTAAAGATATTAATTTATAATAATTATAAAGTTCATTTTTAATTAAGGGTATGTGCATATTAAACTTTATCTGATTTTGTTTGATATACGCTTCCATCTCAATATTCAGTTCAATTTTTACAATATTTTCAATATTCACTGGAAATACTAAATTATACATAGATTCTATTTCTTTTAAAATTGACAGTAATTCCTTAGTATCAATAATAGATTGATGTAATATTTTAATCCTAGCAAAAGCGAGAGCTGTTTCAATTTCATTTAGTCTTGAGTAAATAGTTTGAAAGTTATGGGTAAAAATATTATAAAAATGAATAATTTCATTGCTCATTTGTAACATTTTAGAATTGTTTAACCTGAGATCTATGTCCTCAAAACGTTCATTAATTTGAATGAAATTATTCCTTGTTACATTAATAATTTTTGTTACAAAACTCATCATTTCGGAAACTATGGTTATTTTATTACTAATAGCGTCCTGTCTAGTTTTTAATTTATTAATTAAATCTTCATATCTGATAGCATCTTCATTATCAAGATTGCCAGTTATTGCTTTAATGAATGTTCCAATAGGATTCAATAAACCACGTTTAGATTTTGAAGTCGGAATTAATTGTTTATATTTTTCCACTGTTATATTCATTATGAAACTAGTTTGTAACTGTACTTCTTGGAAGTGCAAATTGAATAGGCTAGTGTCGAAACAATTTGTACTTCGGTTTTAAGCGTTAAAAAGTTATTTATATTTAGTTTTAGTTAGTTGTTGATAGCTTTAAAATCTAAAATCTTTATCACGGTCCATCTGTCGTAAGCTAATACTGCTTGACCTTCTTTAATGGGTAGGAGGCCTGGGTTTCTAGTAATCTTTTGCAGTTGAAGGGCCTGGCTTGGGATCAGATGTACCAGCAGGAGTAACAACCTGTGAAGGGCGTTTCAAATCTTTAGTATGTAACTTAGTTTTTTCGTTTAAGAGTTATCACTGGAACAACGTTTCTATGAATTGAACTCGATACTCGAGCTTTTATGATAACGAGCCTTATCCTTACTACGTCGCGTGTTAACTCTTTTTCTAGATGATGAGTCTGCGTTTGAATTTTTCTTTCCATTTTTGAAATTTCCAACGTGTTAGTTTAGTATTTGATTTCTTTATACCATATAAATAAGACCGGAAATGTTTTATTTTTGGTGCCAAATGAACCGTTGCACTATAAGGGAAAATTGATTTTTTTATGACGTTATCTTCTAAGAGTTTATTTATCTGTTTTTCTATCTCTTGGTTTTGAGAAGCAGGATGTCTATATGGTCTAATATAAATGGGGTCTTCGTTAACTGTTCTAATTTTGTGTTTAATCTGATTGGTGAATGATAAAGGAATTTTATCAGAATAAAATATATTATCACGAAACTCGTAACATTGTTTAGAGATTATGTTACGTTCCTCACTATTCATATGATCTAAACGAAGCTTGGACAAATTTTCTTTTAAAACATTATCATTTGTTAAAGTTTCATTTATAAAATTACTTTTAGAAATTTCATTATTTTTTAAAACTGAGACTTTTATAGGTTCTTTCAAAGTAATTTTAAATAGTTTCTCGGATGTATTTTGTATTACGGTGGTTGCAAAGATGTTTTCACATGTAACCATAGCATTTGGCATACGAACGCCATTACTAAAATTGTCCTGTTCTACTATGTCATCTCTATTTTGTAGGTTAGTAGGGGTTTTAAATTTTGATTCTGTTCTGGGTTCAATTATAACTTCGTATGGAGGACTATATAATATAGGTATGGCAGAACCAGTTGTATACAGTATTTGATTTTTCATATCAATGCTAGCTTCTAATTCCTTTAATAAATCTGAGCCAATTAAACCATGATATCTAGCATCTACATCATATACATAAAATTTATGCATTAAAGGGCTATTAAAAATATACGGCAAAGGGATGTATACTACTTCGTTATGTGTACTTCGAGCATGAGTGCTAACCACTGTAAATGGTTCATAGCTTTTATATTCTTTAAGAAATTCATTAACTTTAGAGGGACTGATAAACGAACGACTACTACCAGTGTCTATAAGAAATTTTGCGTTTAGTTCCGGAATTAATATGTGTGGTAATTTTAAAATGCTATCACAATAGTTAAGATTTATTATTTCGGTATATGATTCGAGGCTTCTCCCTGAAAATTTACTTGCTGCGAATCTATTTCCTTGTTATCTTTAGAATTTTCTTGATTTTCTAACAAATTAAAATTTTCACACACGGTTGTTTCGTTTGATTCATAGTTATCATAATCGCTATAGTCGTTGTAATAGTTTGGTTCGTAATAATATTCAGAGTCATTAATCATATTTTGTCTTATCGGCGCAGTTCGCATAGAAACGTCTGTGTTAACTGGTTGTGGATTCTCGTTTTGATGTGGTATATCGAACCTAGGACCCTGCTGTGGCTGGTAACCAAATTTATAGTTTTGTTGAGGTATACCGAATCGACTATTATTTTGAGGCGAAATTCCAAACCGATAATTATTTTGCGGGGGCATTCCAAATTTAAAGTTATTCTGTGGTGGTATCCCGAATTTAAAGTTATTCTGTGTGGGCATTCCAAACTTAACGTGATTTTGTGGGGGCATTCCGAATTTTAAATTATTTTGTGGGGGAATCCCGTAATTAAAGTTATTCTGTGGAGGCACATTTGATGCTAAATTATTTTGAGGAGAAATTCCAGGTTTGAAATTATTTTGAGAAGGGATTCCAGGTTTAAAATTATTTTGTTGAGGGGATGCACTATTCTTCCACAATTTATTTTTAATAGAATATTGATAATGAAAATTAACCTCTTCAGTAACAACACTTAATGCACTCTCTAAATTAGTACAGCCCTTTAGGCGAACGATACGCAAAAGATCTTCAGATAAATTATAAAGGAATACATTAAGAGCCGTATTATTATAAATTATTAATTTGGCTGCTTTAATACTCTCATCGGTTAACCTATTAACCTTTGAGGTTAGGGAACTTTTAACACTTTGTATTCTTTGACAGAACTCTATATATGATTCTCCAGATTTAATTTTTAATGATTCTAATTCTATTGCTATACATTCTTCTGAACGCGGGTCGCCGAAATGTTGAGTCAATATATCTTTAAAATGATCCCATGATGTAATATTTTGATTTTCACTTAATAGCGTTGCCGCTTTACCCACTAAGCGACTAGTTATTGCATGAAATAAGTATAAATTTTGGGCTGTATTACCTTCGACTCTAAATTCTTTTATCACATATTCACTTTTTGCAATAAATAAATTTAGTAAGTTTTCTGTCCCATCATATTTGGGAATCAAGGACAAAACCTCACTTGGTACAAATCTATATGTTTCCATTGACATTTTTAGTCTTTAATTTTTATATATAAGAATACAATATAATCACTTACACTTCTTTAAATTACTTATATAATTTTGAATTTGCAATAAATCCGTACTAATTAATAATATAATTTTTTATCTATCTCTATATTTAATCTATATTATATTGCCTATTCTTGTGCAATATAATTTTTTTTTATCTATCTATATATTTAATCTATATTATATTGCCTATTCTTGTGCAATATAATTTTAAAACTACAGTTCCTAATCTAATTACACTCTGAGTACAATTTTATTCGTAGATTTGGTACGAAACAAAATCAGATAATGTAATAATATATAATATGTGGAATAAAATGGAATTTTTAGCGGGAAGTGAAAAGGTTTACTCACCGCCAGCCCAATTCCATTCTTCCTGAGCCACTAATCACACACTGCACCGGATATTATTTTAATGCTCTTCTATTTGACTTATTTATTTGATTCGCGGATTTTCACTCTGCTATTAGACAGTCCACGGTATTTCAAGAACTATGAAAATCGATTTGAGTATTTTCAATTTAGTTATATACTCGCGGGATGTGAAAATCCTACCGGCTGCGCCAGTCAAAACGCGAGGTCGCGCTGGAGCGTTTTTAAAAAGAATAAAATTTTATTTTTAATTAATATTTAATCAACCGGTTACATTGGTGATTAGCTTAAGACTAACTTAATATCTAATAATCGAGACTGGGAGCTAGACAGTCCGTCAGCATATTTCATGAGAACACGCGTGGGCGTTTCCGTTTAAAGATTAGGAAATATGTCTTGTGACTGTATAACTAGGTAGACCTATTTGTTTGTACACTGGCTGAGTTCGCAAGAGTTGCTCGCTTGCAAACGAATTCGAATATATATATGCAGAGTTAGGGCAATACAGTTACCTATTTTAACAGGCTTTAAGAAACCGCGCCAAGAAACAGAGAGCAGCCAAGAAGCCTCCAATATCTGGTGAACCAACAGGAACCACAGCTGCCGTGGTTATCGAAAACGTAGCTCATACCAGACAGTTGGAGACAGCACTAGATGAAAGACCGACCAATACAGGCTCTGGCAGTAACGAAGATGACCATGAAGATAGGTAATTAAAAATATGGTATTTGACTAAATTAATTGTTATTAAATAATAACAATAAATAGATTAAGGACTGATACTCAGTGCTGCAGTTAGTATATCAAATTATTATTTACCATTTCAAAATCCTTTACAAATATGTGTTTAAGAGATATTTGTCTTATCTATATATAAATTTGTCCTCCTCCAAGTCTAAGTCTTGGTCTCAGATTGCATCTGTTGCTTGATTTTTTTTTTTTTCATAAACATGTAGGCGATATTAGGTTTAAGAATAACTTTAGTTCTCATAAGAATTGCATACATAATTCACTTACTGAGAAACAATATGTAAAAATTAGTAAAAATAAGATTAATAATTAGAGCGCACAGATGTAGGTACGTATATAAAATAACAAAACAAAACAGCAACAAAGATGTGGGTAGACATAATAAACTCGATCAGTCAACCAAGCAAAACATAGATGTTCGAATTTGATTTTTTACTTGATGGCATAGTCTGAAGTTTTTATTAATTATTTTTTATAAGACTATTTTATTTTTAGTTTATTGTTTATTTTATATTTTGGTTAAATACATGGTTTATAAAACATTTTAAGTTTTGGGTTTTATTTGTTTTTCTTTAATTTAATTACTAGCCTACTACATTTTGAAACATTTAAAATGATACTAACTTTCAATTACATAATTAATTAAACAATATTTGCGGTTCTACAACGCTGACAGTTATGTACGATTAAAATTTAAGCAGGCTTTTATTTTTTACCAGGCAGGTTACAAGCGCATCATTATGTAATTTTAAAACAATGACGTGATATGTTTGAACTAAAATTTCTGTATTAAAATTTATTTATTAAAAGAACGACACATTGCTACAATAATCTGGCTTAACTTAGCATTAAACCTGAATGCAATGCTTAACTAGGTATACTAGGGTCCCGAGAGATTTGGAAAATCCTTTTTCCACTTTTATTACCATTTTCATTGATAATTACAAAAAATATATATTTAAGTTTTATTTATATTTCCATTAGTTTCGACAAGCCGTCTGTTGAGATGGAAGTATACACGGAAGAGTGTCACGTGATTCCTAACGACAAATCTACTGAATTCATGTTGGCCACTCTAAGTGAACAAACCACTAAGTTAGTATTTTGTTTACACACATTTTTTTTAGCTTGATCGTACTTAAACAAAACTTCTTTGCAATATATAAATTTAATATTGAATTAACCATATTATGTATAATGCGTTTGTTAATAATGTTAGTGTTGTAAATATTATAAATAATATGTGAAATGATTCCTAAAAGTAATTAGAGATTTCAAGGTGATTGCAATCTTTCAGAACCCCGAGAAAAAAGGTAAAACCCCAAACCATTCAGGATCCAAACGGAAACAACGACTCAGGGTATGCTCCCTCCAATCTAGAGGATACCATTAGGGAGCACATGACCCCTCCCGGGTCTCCCCCAGTAAAAGATGCCACCGTTCTGAGAAATATGGCCTGTGATACGTGGAAGAAGAACGGCAAGAGACTTGAACCGGATACAAGGTAAGGGACAAGCAGGCTTCGAGATAAATAATTTCTTGATCTATTGTCTATTGTATTCGGGATGATTATTCATCGATGTCCTTCATAGGTACTTTAGTAACCTTATGTCATTTTTTGTTAGAACTGACTAACTTATTTTAATAAAACTCGTTGGAACGTATTGATAAACCTAAACAAATGAAACTCATGGGTTTATTTACAATTTTAGCTAATACTCGTATATAGGGAATTAAGCTGTTTTAATTAACTTGTATATATTAATTGTGACTCATTAACCTTAAGACTAGCTTTTACATATTTGTTAATATTAGTATTATTATATTTTAGATTTTAGTTAAGTTAAGTTTCAGTGAGTGCTACATGTTATTTTTTGTTATTATTTATGCATTTCTTGTGCTCTGTAGATTTTTATTTATCCATACTAGGGTTGCCTGGAAGTAATTGCTTGTTAGCGATAAGGCCACCCGTTGCTTAATAGCTTATGTAACCTGTTTTTTAAAGGAAACGAAGTGTTAATAAATAAAAAACTATCGATTCATTAGACTTTTATTTACCAATTAAAATAATAAAATGTGTTTCTTTCTTAGATGCGCGTCAATCGCTTTTCGTTCTGAAGATGACTTGGGGTCCAGTCACTACGACCTTCGGGATGGCACAAATAGTAAAAAAGAAAGGAAAGCAAGCTCCACGGCCAGGTTCACTATCTACAAAGCGAATAAAGCAAGCAAGAAGAAACGCGAAAAATCCTCCGCGAAAAAGGAAAGAAAAGCAACTAAGACACTGGCTATAGTTTTAGGTACGGTGATTATTGTTATATTTTTAAATTGTTGCTTTTATGTTACGTTTTAAGTTTTAACAATGTACATGTATATTATAAAGGTAGGGTAAGAGGAGGAGGTAGGAGGTAATAATATCTATAGTTACAGACATTCTTGGACTAAGTAATTTCCTATTTCTTTAAAAAACTTACATTGAATAACTTTTACCCGAAAAACTATTCTTATGATCGAAAACTTGACACAAACGGAAATCCGAAATATATTTGAGATATTTTTTTCTATAGGTGGGAAACTCTTAAGTGGTTCACCTATTTCAAAAGGGAACTTGTTAAAACTTGTTTCGAGTTTCCAAGTATTTGCGAGGAACAAAATTACTTATATCGAATCTAAGTTCACACCTTTTCACAAATAATTCAAGTGTTGCGAACTGTTAACTTGCGATATCTAAGAACCTTGTGAACTCGACGAAATCTTCAAAATTAACAGCCAATTTAATGACCTTTCTCTAACTTTATTCTTAATTAAAATAAATTAAAATTTTCCTCTGTTATACCTAACTTTATTAATTTGTTAAAGTTTGTTATTTGGATTCTTTTTTCCGTTTCCACTTTATTTTTGGAAAATCAAAATTGATATAATATTTTGTATAAGTTTTTAAACTTTGTTTTAAACATCTATTTATATTTTCAGGTGTGTTCCTCTTCTGCTGGACACCGTTTTTCACCTGCAACGTACTGGACGCGATTTGCGCTAAATTTGGTCTTCAGTTCACACCGGGAGTCACTGTCTTTATTCTCAACACTTGGCTAGGATATATCAACTCCTTCCTTAACCCAGTTATCTACACGATCTTTAACCCAGAGTTTAGAAAAGCCTTCCGGAAAATATTGAAGTGCAGCACCTAGCGTCTGGATTACGTGGTCATCTTCGCTCAGTAGTTCAATTAGAAATATTAGTATGCATGAGCAGTTTGATTTGGCTATCAAAAATATAGAAAAGACGAAAGATAATGAAATATAAATGATTGTAATATAAATATAAAGTCTCTCTAATTAGGATTGCATTATTAATTAAACACTAACAACGAACACTATGGACGGCGGCCATATTGTGATCATTTATAAACAGCATATCGACTGCTTTAGCACAACCGTTTTCTCTTACTAGTTTTGTAAATAACTTACAAGTAGATTTTGCCGTAAGATTAAATATATAAAATTATGTATATTCTGTCCTATAATGTTTCATATTAAAAGATGCTTATGTCTCAGAGAGTGAAGTCACGATGGGATGGTTGTATGGAATACATAATCCGGAAACAACAAAAGAATATAAAATACAAGAACTGAGTAAATAAAGTACGTTAGCGCGTCCTTTGTATTTCAAAGCGGAGTGGAAAATAGAATATAGAATTTTCCACCTCTCTCAAGACAGAGAGTAATACTAAAGCTTTAACTGTACCCAACAGTATTACTAAAATAACTTCTAAATTTAATTAAAGTTAATAAATTGCCAAAAAATTATACGCTTCCCTTTTTTTAAGGTTGTGATTTTATTTCATAATGTGTGTTTTAAGTTTTTAAAATTTTGAAAATGCTCAAATATTAACGTTTCAATCTGTAATATATAAAGGTTAATAATTTTAACAAATTAACGAGTAAACAAATATTGCCTCTTAACATCAAAAATACACTCTAATCTAGTTTTTACACATTCAATATTTATTTTTCTGAACAAATTGGAATATATTAATTAATATCTACTATAATAAAAAAATATTTATGAAGTCAATGCACGGCGTGATTTGAAGTTTGTAAATACGATAATTATATAATTTGATCATATCAAAAGTTGTAAATAATCTCTATAAATTTGAATATTTAAGGTCTTGTTAGAAACTGGTCTGTATACGAAACATAAGCCAATAACTTTTATGATAACGATGATGCGTCATTTATAAAGAGTATTTAGTTAGTATATGTATTAATATTATACCTCGTAACATGTAAGCTTTTTTATGCATTAAAGTCTCGAGGTTTGAATTTGAAAAACCATCTCAACTATTTAACTTACCAATTAATATGATAATGAAATATATTAGTTTGTATAGCTTAACCAACCTTTAATTCATACAAATTTAATACAAGAATTTGTTCATCTCCTTCTGTCAAAGAGGGTTCATGCTGTGAAATAAAAATAGATCAGTGGTAAGTCAAACAGTAAATTAAAACTGATTTGTTATTATAAGAGGGTTAATTAATAATTAAAAAGACATATTGTATTATTTTTTAAATTAAATGTATCCAAACAGCTTAAGCTTCAATGGATTTATATAAAACTACATTAGACCAAAGAATATATAGGTCATAAGAATTAACTATTGTGATCTCGTTTTAATTATGCTCAATTATTAATTTTTAAACACTCCAAATGTAACTCGATGTTCCTTGTATTCTATATAGTTTTTACGTATATTTATTTATTTCACCCTTAACATAATAAAGTTCTTTATTGTTAATTGTGAGTAACTGCGTTATAAACTAGAGGTTTATATAGGCTAAATATTTTAAAGTATCCTGATAATCGCTATGTATAAAAGCTCAATTTTTTAAATAAATGAGATTCTTGTGCAATAATGTAGCTTATGTGTTAGTCGCGCCAAATTTAAATGTAAATATCATTAAATATTATGAGTAATTTGTAAATTGTACTATTTAGTAAAATATTAAAACAACTCGTAGATAAAATAAAAATAATTTGATAAGCTAATGGTAACTTCCTTAAAATATGTTTATTTTCTAAGTATTAGTTAAAGTGTGTTGTGATTAATTTGTGTACGCTGAATTAACTCAAATACTAAACGAACATAATATTATCGTGTATTAGTAATTGTACAGGTAGCGTTTGAACTTTCTATGCAAAATTGTGATGATTACAAATATATTACTCTGTTTTTATACGATTTGTTTTATTTCATCCTATAAAAGATAATAAGATAATCTATAGTAAAGATTAATTTAAGAAAGCTTAGATAGATGACATTTTTAGATTCAGATTTAATATTATATGTTTACCCATTCACTATTTTGATTTAATTCATTGCTTTATCATACCGAAAGTAGAAGTAGCCGATTTAGCATAAAATTTCATGGTAAACATAACGTAACATAACAAAAACTTTTTGTATCAGGAACTTGAACAGACCTTTCATATATTTCCTGTGTTAAACTCTGTTACACATAGGCATGGGGCAGAGATATTTTTGATAATCGAGTATTTTATTCATAGGAAGTGACTTCAGTCAGACGTAAGTTACACGAAATAAAATTCTAGTATTTTAATGGTAATTAATACTTTATGAGATTTTAAAAGATAATAAACACTTGTTAAACTTTATCCAGCTAAGATAGTAACTAGTCATTTTTAGAGGCGTTGTCGCACTTTTATTTAATTTTATACCAGGTACCGCCGTATCCAACGTAAAAAGTTCCCATTTGTCAGTTTCTGCCAAATCTTTATATCACTGTCAAAAAAGAGAAAGAACGGTGTTTTATTAAAAATATTGTGGGTTGTATTAATAAGCCGGTTTTCACTTAAATTTTGTACGCACATTATTTACATTTAAAATGCAGATTTATTTCGTGTAGAATGTTGCTCATGTTGACTTACTAATCTTCACTCGATATTATAAATAAGTTTGTTTGTTTGGTTAACGCAAAAATCTTAGCAATTACTGTTTGATTTAAAAATCTTGTTTATTTTAAAAACGTAGTACCTATTTATGAAACCTTTAAATATTAAATAGCTTTTGGCACAAGTTTGTTTTAAAAGTTGCTACGAATATATATACAAACATAGCAAAAAAATTCATATTTATATAAAGAGAAAATGTAACAAGTAAAACAAGAATTAAATATACAAAGAGAAGCAAAGATAACGAAGTTTCAGCACTAAGTAGAAACAAAAGTATTGCGAATAAAATCCAACTAGTTTCCCCCACAAAAGGTACCTGCTGAATTTTGTATGAGCCCTGTTTATGTCACATGCAAACTTTGTTCTCACCAGAAATGTATAATTCTGAAATTCCCGACAGATTCCTTTTGAATATCAGATTATGCGTAAATGAAATTACTTTAAGTTCTAAGAAAAAGGATTAAGGATAGATGAGAGTGGAGACATTTTTATTATATACGCAAGTGGTATGTTGTAGGTATAGTAGGTTATGGCTTCAGACAGTGTTTTACGTAGAAACGTATAGAATAGTTGGAATAGTGATCACGTGCTTCGCAATATAATTTTTTTTAAGACCACTTCATAAAAAAAATATCAGGCGTTACAATCACATCTTACAATATTTCATAATTTCCTCCACCGTTCGATATACTAGTATAAACCAAATTCATCCAATCCATAAAATTTGCCGAATATAATTGAAAATGAAATAGACTCTAAGTGATTGGTGTTCGCTAAGTAAATTCCGCATCGGAGTAACTTTAAGATGTTTCAATTAATGTAATGACTTCTTTCCAACTATTTGAGGAGCTCTTGAATGAATACTAAATGTCATACCTTAACGTTCAGAATACATAATATATTGTAGTTGCCAAAAGTTTTCTAGTACAACAAAATTACCATATTTATCTTTGTTTTATAGTCATTAAGAGGCTGGGTAGATGGAGTAATTTACATCCCCTAGCCTAAGGTAGCTCTAGCCTACAATTTCCTGCATGGTCACCGAGACGTTGTGCTGCTTTCGTAGTTAATTATTTATCAATATCTATAAGTGCCATCCAGTTGAAGAAATTATCTTTCATAGACAATAAGTATTGCGCTAATGTTACGCATTTTGTACATTTTGTTTGGTGAAAATAAAATCAAGGAAATAATCTAAATTTACATCATCTCCTCGATACCTTGTCTACTCTGCTTTCTCGCCTGCTGTCATGTTGTAATGTAATAATATAGTCTGCTGTCATATTCTTTTTCTGTGTAAACCAATACTCCAACTTTATATTTATATCGTCCTGTTTCTGTTTCTATTAATCTGTTTTCTTACTTAAATAAAGGCTGATTTTAACAAAACCTCGGAAGATAGCTCGGGAGAAGGAACCTGGTCACTGGACACTCAATAATGTCCTTAAAGCTAGGTGCTTGAAATTTATTTTTTTATTATTTATTTAATAAAAATGTGTTTATTCATTATAAGTACATATGTATTACAATGCGATAGATTATGAGTGACTTTCTATCAAAATGTGCTTTTCTGTCTCTATTGTTGGTTGGAAGCAGGCGACAGCTTCAACTTTTGGCCTTAACGTTTGGTCCAAAGTATAAGATTACTTTATATAACTACGGTACAAGTAATAAATTGAATTAGGAAAATCTTTTCTTATTAAACTAAAGGACAACCAATACAACAACAATTCAATATAATAAAAATTGCCGTTCTTACCAGAACGAAACCAAATAAACAATCACTGAAGCCCTTACAAATTTCCTTTATAATAATTTCTATGTACTAAATCTACCAACCGCATTGAGGGTACATTAAATGTTAAGGATTTGCTAAACTATTTAACTTGTAACATTTAAACAACTCACTAAACCATAAAAAATTAGTTCGCCATAAAAAGGCGGACCATTTTTGAATAAAAAAGAGATAATTCGTAACTTTAAGATTGAAAACGGTTATACCTTAAACCATCCGCTGATATAATAGCCGAGTTGTCTCGAAGTCCGAAGTCAATTTCAGGCATATTGTCCGCAGAGAAAAGATTCATCTACAGTTAATGTACTTCATATTACATCTTTGGAAAGCCATTGTGCCTGGGTTTAAAGAATTAGGACCATTCTTATATCAATCCAGTTGATAATATTCTTAGAATTGATTTGTTCTTTGATGCTCTACAGCGTTCTAAAAGTAATATTTAACTAAAGATATAAGTTTTATAATGTATTTTAATATAAACTAGGTGGCTGAATGGTGAAGGTGGTAAAGGTCTTCTTGTATGTATTATACGTTACAGGTACAAGCGTTGAATGTATAATACTAGGGGAGGCATACATATATTTTTTGTACTTGTATATTCTTTATCTATCTGAAATCAATAATAGTAATACGCTGACTCGAACTCTAAACATACAGAAAGTTATGTTAATGTTTTATTTTTTTATAATAATTAATATTTTTAAAGTATGTGCACATTCGAGCTGTTCGATCACTAATCATTAAGTCGGTATTTGTCTTTTTTATATAGTTAAGTATGCCTTAAAAATAGTACGCAATTTTCTGTTACGGAGTCAAACTCCGAGTTCCACTTCTTTAGTACGTATATAGTAAGCAAAAAGACCCAATTTACATAAATATCTCTTAACGCAAAACTAAGTACAAAGTGAAAAGGACGACCGTACTTACTACATAAGGTGAACAAAATATTTGAAAAGGCTTTGTAAAGTGAGAGAATATATTTAGCAAGTTTATATGTCGCTGAGCGAGTGCACAAACTTCAATGAATTTCATAGAGTGTTTTCTCGTACTGCAGTCATTTTATTTTGCACTTTAAATATGCATGTTATAGCATCGCTAACATCGTGTTTACCGCGAGTTTTTCGTTTGTTCGAAATGTTAACATGTTCAAATTTTGTGTTTGGAATTTTTTAAAGGAAGGTAGATTTACGACTATTTAAATTCGCGTCAAAACTAGGTACGACGATATACTCCTTCAAACAACGACACTTCAAGTGGTATTTCCAATTACATAGTAAACTTACATTGTTGTTCACTCTTTGTACACATTTTAATTTTATGCCAATCATCTATAGAATTCTGTCATGTAGCCCATATCAGTAAAGTAACCAGAAGGTCCAACAACAGCCTCTGATAAGATTGTAGATATTAAAACACTAAATCAAATATATGCTCTTACTACAAGTAAATCTCAAAATACAGTATTGATTCAAATGTTTTTTTTACATGAACATTAATAGAAAAACAAATGATTTTCAATTTCTATCAACTTCATAATGTTGTACTTCTGGGGTGTTAACTATTTTAACATATTGTGTGCAGTCTTCTACACCATCAATATTTCTGAGACAATAATTGTTTAGTCATGCTAGTTCATAAAACTCACTTCTATAATATGTGGAAATATCTCGAGGGTATCTAATAATATCTTTATTTTCCCTTCACCAATTTAAGAAATATTTGTGATTACACAGGGAACTTGAGGTTAGGATACTTTTAATAGATCCCCAAATCATAAAAGATATACTTACATCAATTCTTTATACGTACTAATATTTCTCAGTCTACAAATACCAATAATTAAAATGTATGTAATCTAAAAAAAAATACTTATTTAAAAAAAGGCTATCGCCTAAAACTGAAGGCATATCAGTAGTCCTCGGTTATTAATTTAATACAAATATAATTTATCTTCAAAATAATGTTTTACCACATCCTGCAACATCTTATAAATCATGTAGATTCATTGCGAGGTCTTGCGAGTCCCTTAGAAACCTTCTCGGTATGTTAAAGTTCAATCCTCTATAATAGCCATCATCATCAAAAATGTAAATTTTTCATCTTAAACTTGTTTTCAAGTTGTAAAAGAATGGTAAAAATATCTTGTATCTAACTTGGTCAACTGTAAAATACTCGAAAAATTAACTATCATATCCAAAGTGAACAAAATAAGAAATATATTTATAAAAACTTTACAGAAGAAAGCAAATGCTATTATATTATACACACAAGAATCTCACACGCAACCTTGTTCTTAGGTATAGGCAATAGACTCTATCAGAGAGTCGATCGTTAAATCGAGTATTAAATCTCTTTTTAGAATACAATCTTAACTCAAATCTCCTATTTAATCTACAACTAACACTTAAAATGCAAATTAGAATACGGACCTAAATGAAAATGAAACCCAAGTCCATTTAATAGTTACAATAGCAGGAGGTAACAAAATAACATAAATTTATAAGGTTTTAATCAAACTCACCGTAACCGAACAAAAAGCACATTTTCATGATACTTCTCATTATCGTTAATTTTATGTATCCCAAGGATAATAATTTTTAAAGAAACTTCCTCTAATTCATTCTAATTAACACTAATTAAGTTTTAAATTTATCTCACGTTGCAGCTGTTGCATTTTCTTAAAACACTTTCTTTGAATTGTCCCTTTTTTAAAACTAGGAAGACGGGATAATGAAAGAAAAATTACATAATTAGCTGAAGATAGGGTTTATTTTTATTTTTGCATAGAACAATAGTTTTATACAATTTGGTTTTAGTAACACTTTGAATTAGATTATCCTTCGACTGAATAAGAATTTTATTCTACCGTTCAGCTTTCATATATTTCAATATTTTTATAAAACTTTACATATTCTCAATTGCGCTACAAGCGCAACTTTAAAAACAAAATAGACTAATTACCAAGAAATTTACGGGCGCCATTGCATTGAAATATAAACACCGCGCGTATGAATAGCGGAATTGTTCGTACATTTCAATCCACATTCATAACGAGTAAATAAATAAATTCTTAACGAATATACGAAAAGGATAAAAGAGTAAGTTAAACAGACAATTAACAGGAAAAATGTGAGGCACAAAGAGGCACTATTTTTCCATGCAGATTGCGTTTGCATTTCACATTTCTGTAAGCTCCGGCACACTGTAGTACCTACTGGCGTCAACCGAAGATTTTGGAAGTAATTTCATTTTTCCTCGTATACGTAGCCTTTAGTATATACGCAGCTAGCTATAAGCAGGTTACGGCTACATGATTAAAGGATCGTTGCTGAGGTGTTAGAATATCCCGTCCCAAACCCATTTTAATCACAGGCACCATGTTTCAGTACCCTGTTCGCAGTCCAACTCTGTTGAGTAAATCGCTCATGTATTGCTAACTATATTTTTATATTTTTAATAATATCTCAATACCCTTTTCCGAAGTTCAGTTGATATGTCTTGCCGCGAGTTGTACAACACGACACACGCGCTCTAGGCTGTTTGAATAATTGATTTGTTTACCTAACTAACTTGTCTGAGACAGAATATTTTATTTAGTTCATTAAAAACAACTAGCTACTTTCTCTAATCGATGCTTTGGAACAGTTAAGATAGGAGTTATTAAACGAACTTCAAGAATTTAGATTACACAGCAAAACGCGAGCCAATTTTAAAATGGCTGAATCACCAGTCTCTTGAATTAATAATATTGGAAGCTAACGATATAACTTGATAGAATAATGGTTTGTAAATTAATTTGGTTTATCATACTTCTGTTTGATTTTGTATTGTTTGCTGAAATACAAATATCCAAGCACATTTTAAAACAAAATATAATTAAATTTACTGGTAAATGAGTGTTTGAAAATGAGTTAATTTTGTTTAAATTCATAAATACTTAATAATCGCATAAAGGTTTTTTTTTTCAGACTAGTGTAATTACTTTTAGTTTTAAAACACAGAAGAATGTGACTAATGACTTCAGCCCAAAGTACACCGAAAATATTGTAGTGTTGGGCAATTTCAAAGGCTATATGAATATTCATAGTGGGCTGAGTAAACACAAATTGGCCGACCTTTCTGACCTACGGCTACAAATTATGCCACATATTTTTACTTCACCAACAATTTATAGTCAGCTCTTATTATGTGGAATTTCTCAAAGTTTTCTTTGTATTAGATAGAAACTTTTGGGCCACGGCAAAAATAGTTTAAAAAATAAATCCGAAATGTACGGACAAATATATAATTAACCTTACCTTTAAAAAAATGTATAGATAATATAATACAAATGCGTAAGTGTTATTTTTTCGCTTTCACCCTGCTGCAGTAATTATTATCATTTATGTTGATATGGAAATTACATGTGAAACTACGGTTATGTTTTCTATGATGGCGTAGTCCTGCTCTTTCGTGAATTTTGTAAACGTTGTTGACATTCATAAGCATGCTCTAAGAAGCATCTAAATTGAATAAACGTATTTTGATTTGATTTGATTTGATTTGATTTAATTACAATTTTGGGAATGAGGTTATTATTTGTATCTTCTCTGTGATCCGCTAAGCGTTGTCATGCTTGATCACTTATGAAAAGTAGTTATTCAAGTCACGTAAAACTTTGAGAAAAAATACTTCGTGTTTTCCAAAACTACCAAAGGAGTTGTAAAACAACTACGTGACACGTTTAATACAAATTGGAAACAAAGCAATAATAATATTCAAAGCTGACAAATGTGTGTAACTTTGGGGGCGTGGGTAAGGGCAGAGGACCGCAAACTATTAGGGAATTTAGTTGTGGTCCCTCAGCGCCTATAAACCTCTCCATAATGTGCGGTGTGCCTTAGACCAGCACCTGTCTGACACTTTACACGGGAAATCCATCACTTTCATGGTCTTGAGATTTTCATTTCGGCGAAAGACATTTATTTTGACACGCCTTTGAAAGCTCGGAACTATTTAATGTTTGGAAGCCTCCCAAGATTCACAGGTTCGAGTATTATTTTAAACTTGATTTAGCTTCTTTATAAATCCAATATTATTAAGGATAAATTATTTAACAATTCACTAGTTTTAAAAAAGTTTTTTTCTTCTAATACTACATCACTAGAAACTACGTATGTAATATATGTAATTAACATAGTCAAATGTAATTCAAAATTTTAAAAATTATTACTTTTTTCGATTAGGAAAGATTTTTTTAAGCCTGTTTGCTGTATATAAATGCAAAACTACTATATTTATTTAATTTACGTTATTTCGGAGCAATATTACTAGCCCGACAAGTGTTATAATTTTTTTCATAAAATGTCATAGTATTTTAAAGGTTTCCCGGAAGTTGAAATATATGATTGTATTAAATGTACAGATAAAAAATACATACTTTTGTTATGAAATAATAACAGACGTCACAAGTTTCATTATAAACAATAAATAATTGATGTATGTAGTGATGAAATTTATTTTTATAATTACTCAGAAGTTACCAATAAAATTACCATAATTTCCCTTGAAGTGTTCTCTGAGCCAATTCCAAACAGGCGGGTCAACCTTACTCGTCGATATCGCTAGTAATTGCTTTTTAATTAATATGTCATTGTAGGCTTAGTAAATGATGTCTTAAATTAACGCAATTTAGTATGAATTGTACAGGACTGTATTTCCCGATCGCAAATTTAGGTGATAAAGGGTGTTCGTAAGACGTGTTCAAATTGACGGTAATTAAACTTAATGATTGTAATGGTAATATATTGGTATATGGAGTATTGAACAGAATTTACCTTCGCACTGTTTTCCTTGAGCCAGCGTCACACTTGTACACAGTAAAAGTCAATTTATCCAAACTTGCGTTTAGATACAACACTAACACTTCTGTTGAATCTGTGAGCTATACAATTTATACTCCAATTTGCTATATTATTCATTATAGGCGCATGGAAAGTATTTTGTGTTTCGAAGAACATTGATTTACATTTTCACGGCTCTAACCTTTCCTAAAAGTGTAGTAAACAAATATATGTTAAAGAATATCTAAATCAATATAAATGCAATATACTTTGATCCGTACTAAGGTCAATACTTCAAGAGGAACTCCCTTGTAAATATTTGTAACTTTAAAATATTTTGAAAGCTTTAAAGCTGTCGAGTTAAAAGGCAATGCAATTTCAATACTTTATAAAATAAAGTTGTACGAGGTCCCGGTTCGGAATTCCGTACCCGGATTCTTGCAGCTTCCCTCGGGACTGGCTGAACCTCACCTGAGCTTATTCATTTTAAAGTTATTAAATCTAGAAAAGATTTTTTTTTTATGTAGCTGTAAAAATACTTTTTATAATAATTATTAAATATTTTATGTACTATTTGAATTACACTGGATACAAACGTGTTAATTGTAATGGATCGAAGTGATCTGGTGTCGAAATGAATAGGTACGGAGTACCTACTAGCAAAAGCGAGAATTTGGGAAGGTTGTAAAATTTCGAATTCAAAGTAATGATTGTACCATTGTTATAAAATAAAAGGCGTTAAAATTCGCTTAAGTTTTTTAATTAAAAAGTTATTTTCTATTAAAATATTTCTACTGTCTTGAAAACAAACAAATTTTAATTGAATTAGTCTTCTTTTACAATTTATGAATTACTAAAGGTAGATCTGTAAGCCTTTATAGAGTAAGCTTCTTACGTTAGAAGCCTCAAAAATACAAGAACTTTATTGCGAAATATGCTCCGCAGCTTGACAGGGGCGTTATTGGGTTAAATGATTTGATCTGATACTAAGCGAATAGGATTTGCGGTATTCTCCGAACACACAAATTTATATGAAAAAAATAAGGTGTGAAAACAAAAGAAATGTTTAAGCAATAGAGACCTTTAATTTATTTCAATGATTTAAATCATTAACTTATTATTATTTATAAATAATAACAAATGAACTGAAATTTGGTACACCCAAATTGATTTACTCGTTATAAAGGAAATTTATATTTCACAAATGAAAGCTTAACAGATGTAAATCAAATTGGTTACTAAATTAGATCCCATGTGAATCGTGCTACTTTATTTTGTTACAGTTACACGCATTGCGCAGTATGCATATAATAGAACAAATATAATTTGTTCTGAACATAGTTTTGAAGGGTACAAAAGACTTGCACTTTTCTCAAAGAATATTTAACATAACCTTTTTGAGAGCTTACCCTTGAAAGGGCGCAAATATGTAAAATATGCCGGTAAATTTCAGAATTAGATAGACACGAGAGGCAAGCTAAAACGGATTTTATAAAACAAGAATACAGTATTTTTATAGCTCGATAGTAGTAGTATATTGCTTAGAAAGTTTTAGTTAAAAACTACTATAATTTTTTATATCAATATCTCTAACAGTTGAGTACGAACAGTTAAAGATATTGCTGTTCTTTATACGTTAACTCTGTTTTGTTTCTGTGGCAGTTAAATTAAATGGGTTCTTCGTTGCCTATATCTTATTAGGTATAATCAATTAATCATTGGAACCGACACGCTATTTCAATAAAGTCTTTCCAATTGTTTCGAATCGAATAAATGGTAAAAATATTTAGTGGTTCGTCCATTTCTCTTCTACAATTCCCCTTTTTGACCTTATCCAACCTCACAAGGTGGAATATTTGGTTATCTATGTATATTGGAGGCTTTTACTCTACGTCAATGTTGAAGCAGTTCAGTTCTTAGAAACCGCGGAATAAGTGTGAAGACTCAAAAGTACTAAATCTTACGAGCTTGTGGTCTAAGTGCAGTGTAATGTGTCACTTGGTCTTTAGAGGTCACTATAAAATTGTGTAGTTTATTCGGCAATTTTAACAGGAAAAAAGCTTTTTAATACAAGTATATATCCAATCGCTGTTGGAAAAGTTTTCGTACGGTAAACACGCTGTCTATCAATATTAATTCCTTCAAAAAGTATTTTAGAAAATTGTATTACGATATCGAGTTATTTATCTAAAGGAAATTCTAGATCGACTTCCAAATATTCTATTAACATTCAAGACGGGATCCTTTTGAGTAAATTCAAATAGCTCCTGAAGCAGGCCTATTCTTTCGGGACCTTTTCAAATTCTCATTGTAAATTCAATATTTAAGTCTAGTGAATGCTTTCGAGGCCATTGTTGAAGGCACAATATAGATTCCCGAACTTTACGTTTATGTTATGAGTTTCAGTGTCGGGCATTGTATTTGACGAGCTGTGACGTTTTTACAATAAAGCTTCCTAGATGAACACCTCGTCTTACTAAAGTAATAAGGAAGTGATTTAATGGAAATCCGTACATCACTCACACTCTAAGGGCAATATCTATAGAGCGCACACGAAGAGTCTTCAGAGTAGTAAACTATATATGATATTTATTATGCCATTCAAACTGGTACCGTCAAAATAAAAGTCGTAAGAGAAAACCGTGACATTAGACGCGCCGTTAATTATAATTACGATTAATTAACTCGTGATGTCAGGGAGCAGAGCTAAGATGGGTTGATAAATAATGTGGCGTTCTTCATAACTCAGACCCTATTCTAGTGTGTTAAGCGTGCTATTCTCACCCCTGAGGTTGTGCCTTTGAACCCCAGCTGGGACCTACGAATAGAGTTTTCTTTCGTAAATTAGTTATCTATGTATAGTATGTTATAATTCCATCAACAGATGGTTAACCGTATTTTAGTTAGAAATATAAATTTAAATATCCTGTTTAAATTTACCTGCAGGTAAATCTCGTGTAACTGTTTGCGCTCGCATCCTCCTTAATTAGAAACGGGTCGACTTATTTTTATATTTTTTTTAGTAAATATAGTATCTACCATTTCATATGAGAATATTATTTTATTTCTTAAAAATCCCTAAACTCAATCTTAACAGGAACTAATTAATATTAGTGAGTTTTACAAAGTGAATTGCTACGTAAGATATTTGTCGTGAAAACTAAGTTTTTACACAAACATCTTACGCGGACACATTTTTTCATCCTTGAATTCTTTGGGAAATTCAGGACTGAGCTCATCAATACTGAAATGTATTGTTGAGTACGGGAATCAAGGATTTTTCTAAAGTCTGGCGTTTTCTCAATTATTGACGTGAGTCATATATGACGTACACATAGTGAGTAGTGACATGTATCGGTTTTATTAGAAGCTATTCCGCGACAGCACTCTAATAATACAGGCGAGAACGACAGTGCGAGACACATGGCCATACAATAAGCGGTAGACAATTATTTCATGTCAGTTAAAAACAAATAACCTAACTTATATTATATTTCACTAGTGGTCACTTATATTTTCATTAAATTATATTTCTATTTATTCTTCGTATACTTTTACCTTGTTTTTTATTCTCTTGTTTTCTTTCTATCTCTCTATCTAGCAGAATTAAACATTAAATATCCGCCAGCACCGTGTAAATCATTATTACCATTATTGCTGTAAGACTGCGATTTCCAAATTTTTGTTAGTTTAATGTTAAAACTGCTACAAAAAGTTTTAGTATTAGTTATCCCTAATTAAGGTATTCAATCAATCAAGGTCAATTATTAGTTCAGTAACAAGTGGTAATAGAGTTAACAAAGGTATGTTTAGAAACAAAAATGCAAGCAATGTTGCCATAATTCTTATATTATTAACATAAAACTAACTTGTACGTGCTTAGGCGCTTATTAAATGGCCCAACATGTATGATGAGACACATCGAAATGCATTCCGCGAGCTCTTCTGCGGAAACAGCTTCAATACTCGAGAATACGTCGCGTGTCAGATACAATTTGTTTTAAATCCCGTAAGCTTATGCTCCACTCTAGTTTCTGTGGCAGTTAAATTAAATGGGTTCTTCGTTGCCTATATCTTATTAGGTATAATCAATTAATCATTGGAACCGACACGCTATTTCAATAAAGTCTTTCCAATTGTTTCGAATCGAATAAATGGTAAAAATATTTAGTGGTTCGTCCATTTCTCTTCTACAATTCCCCTTTTTGACCTTATCCAACCTCACAAGGTGGAATATTTGGTTATCTATGTATATTGGAGGCTTTTACTCTACGTCAATGTTGAAGCAGTTCAGTTCTTAGAAACCGCGGAATAAGTGTGAAGACTCAAAAGTACTAAATCTTACGAGCTTGTGGTCTAAGTGCAGTGTAATGTGTCACTTGGTCTTTAGAGGTCACTATAAAATTGTGTAGTTTATTCGGCAATTTTAACAGGAAAAAAGCTTTTTAATACAAGTATATATCCAATCGCTGTTGGAAAAGTTTTCGTACGGTAAACACGCTGTCTATCAATATTAATTCCTTCAAAAAGTATTTTAGAAAATTGTATTACGATATCGAGTTATTTATCTAAAGGAAATTCTAGATCGACTTCCAAATATTCTATTAACATTCAAGACGGGATCCTTTTGAGTAAATTCAAATAGCTCCTGAAGCAGGCCTATTCTTTCGGGACCTTTTCAAATTCTCATTGTAAATTCAATATTTAAGTCTAGTGAATGCTTTCGAGGCCATTGTTGAAGGCACAATATAGATTCCCGAACTTTACGTTTATGTTATGAGTTTCAGTGTCGGGCATTGTATTTGACGAGCTGTGACGTTTTTACAATAAAGCTTCCTAGATGAACACCTCGTCTTACTAAAGTAATAAGGAAGTGATTTAATGGAAATCCGTACATCACTCACACTCTAAGGGCAATATCTATAGAGCGCACACGAAGAGTCTTCAGAGTAGTAAACTATATATGATATTTATTATGCCATTCAAACTGGTACCGTCAAAATAAAAGTCGTAAGAGAAAACCGTGACATTAGACGCGCCGTTAATTATAATTACGATTAATTAACTCGTGATGTCAGGGAGCAGAGCTAAGATGGGTTGATAAATAATGTGGCGTTCTTCATAACTCAGACCCTATTCTAGTGTGTTAAGCGTGCTATTCTCACCCCTGAGGTTGTGCCTTTGAACCCCAGCTGGGACCTACGAATAGAGTTTTCTTTCGTAAATTAGTTATCTATGTATAGTATGTTATAATTCCATCAACAGATGGTTAACCGTATTTTAGTTAGAAATATAAATTTAAATATCCTGTTTAAATTTACCTGCAGGTAAATCTCGTGTAACTGTTTGCGCTCGCATCCTCCTTAATTAGAAACGGGTCGACTTATTTTTATATTTTTTTTAGTAAATATAGTATCTACCATTTCATATGAGAATATTATTTTATTTCTTAAAAATCCCTAAACTCAATCTTAACAGGAACTAATTAATATTAGTGAGTTTTACAAAGTGAATTGCTACGTAAGATATTTGTCGTGAAAACTAAGTTTTTACACAAACATCTTACGCGGACACATTTTTTCATCCTTGAATTCTTTGGGAAATTCAGGACTGAGCTCATCAATACTGAAATGTATTGTTGAGTACGGGAATCAAGGATTTTTCTAAAGTCTGGCGTTTTTTCAATTATTGACGTGAGTCATATATGACGTACACATAGTGAGTAGTGACATGTATCGGTTTTATTAGAAGCTATTCCGCGACAGCACTCTAATAATACAGGCGAGAACGACAGTGCGAGACACATGGCCATACAATAAGCGGTAGACAATTATTTCATGTCAGTTAAAAACAAATAACCTAACTTATATTATATTTCACTAGTGGTCACTTATATTTTCATTAAATTATATTTCTATTTATTCTTCGTATACTTTTACCTTGTTTTTTATTCTCTTGTTTTCTTTCTATCTCTCTATCTAGCAGAATTAAACATTAAATATCCGCCAGCACCGTGTAAATCATTATTACCATTATTGCTGTAAGACTGCGATTTCCAAATTTTTGTTAGTTTAATGTTAAAACTGCTACAAAAAGTTTTAGTATTAGTTATCCCTAATTAAGGTATTCAATCAATCAAGGTCAATTATTAGTTCAGTAACAAGTGGTAATAGAGTTAACAAAGGTATGTTTAGAAACAAAAATGCAAGCAATGTTGCCATAATTCTTATATTATTAACATAAAACTAACTTGTACGTGCTTAGGCGCTTATTAAATGGCCCAACATGTATGATGAGACACATCGAAATGCATTCCGCGAGCTCTTCTGCGGAAACAGCTTCAATACTCGAGAATACGTCGCGTGTCAGATACAATTTGTTTTAAATCCCGTAAGCTTATGCTCCACTCTATTCGTAACTTTTACGATTTCCCCGAATGTATTAAAACGTGGCAGCTTTTTGTTATCCAGGCTTAAGAAAACAGAGTTAAACAGGATTTGAAAATTGCCCCTCAACGAACTTCTAATATAATCATTAATAAATTATGTCTGTATAACTAACTATATTATATTTATGGTGATATTTTTTTAAGTAATCTATGCAGTTGCTTTTTGGACTCGGACTACTCCTCCTCCTATCCCTCCGAACCTCCGGATGTTTTAATTTTTGAAGTTATACTTCTTTAGGCGCGTTATGAAAAATTTATGAGAGTGAAATTTTACGATGCGCGCGCACCGTGACACAAAATTCAGTATGGGTGCCGAAAAAAGAAATAGAATATGGGTGACGTTTGACCATAATGACATTTGTAGTACCTTTTAAACAAATAAAGCAGTTTTAATTATTTTTTCAAAGAAATTTAGCAATGCTTTTTCACAAAGACCTATTGTTACTTAGTTAAAAGGTTATGAAAGATACCTAGTTATTAAATTAAGTTAATAATATAATAAAATAATAAATAATAATTGTTATTAATATTAATTAATAATTGAACAATATACTAAACATTAAATTATTAGTTATTTAATATTTCAAAAAAAATAAAGAAAGCCAATGAAGTATAACTTCTTACGCGCGTACATAAGTACACGTACCATTTTTTTATTTAATTACAACCTTTATAACATATATATGTTGTTTAAAGTTTTAGTTATAAAGGGTCTCCAAAAGGGACTCCATAACATATGAAGTCTTGCCGAATAGCGGCCGGAAGCTGAATACAACTTGAAGCAAGTATGTCATACGTTCTTGTAATTAATTTCCGGCAAAGCCTTTGCCGCGAGCTGCACGTAACCTGGTTAGGGAGCTTCACACTTAGTGAACCGATGATGCTATTACTATCGTAATTAATATGATCCTACGTACTATATTAAGTTATTTATCATAAAATTTTGTATGTTTTAAATTAATCAAAATGATTTGAATTCGTTACAAGTATACTCTAAAGTGTATCCATAGTTTCTCCGCTCGCACTTTAGAATCTATTTTCATTTAGTTTATTTTTTTTTTTATTATCTCTTCGTGTATGTTATATGTGCCTATATGCTAGTCACATTAAAACTTGTATTTATTTTTCTTGTACCAATGTATCAAAAGTAAAATATTAAATAAAACAAGTTACAACTTGGAAATTGAGGATGTCAATTTTACATTGGCGTTCTCCTGTCCTTGGCGTAATTCCTTAATTAGTTTTTAACATTACAATAATACGAATAGCTTTACATCATATTATTTTCAAAGTAATTATTTCAGATTGTGTTTAAACAAAATTTTATTAACAAATTAGTTAATTTTCTCTCTTTCTTCAGTCGGAAGCTCATTCCTGAGCGTCGTGGTCAGCAAGGAAACATCTGCAGCGGACAATTGGTTTTTTACCGGTTTTTGTCCAGCGCCTCTCTTGTAACAGTGTATTGTTTTATGGACGATGAGTCTTTCACTTGATAGGTCCATCAGATTGGTGAACGACCACGTGATCTTTTGCCCTCTGTGCTACCAACCACGATCAGTATCTCCAAATTCTCATCCTGATGCCTTTGAGATGTGGTGCTGGGGGGGGCCCCAGCACCACATCTCAAAGGCATCAATCCATTGCTTTTCTCGAGCCAAGTTATCCACGTTTCTACTTCATACAGGAACAAATTAGTTCATTTTACAAGTCAAAAACTTGCGAGGGATTTTAAAAATTGAAATTTATTTTATCAAAAAGTAATTCTAATTTGAACACTGCGTTTAATTAATATAGTAAGCAATCCATTAATTATTCATGACATATGCAGATTACAGACTAATTACACTAATTGTGTTAGTTTGTATATTACAATAATTATTATCATCGTGAGCAGCAAATCGTCAGTGAAGCTGACAAAAAGTCAAATTGTTATTATATTACCGCAGTAATTTGAAATTTCTAACGTTAATATTGTTGTAATGCTGGAAGTTTTAAAATATTAAACGCAGATCCACATTAGACTTAAATTATTCCGACTTTAGGATTACACAGAACATGATATATTAGAAGATAATGACAGTTGATATTTTGGATCTGGTTTGCTTATTAGATTATTTACATTGTCGTCACTGCTGTCGTTAGCGAAACGCGTTGCGTTAAATCATTGTTTTATTTTAATTTGCAATATTGGTTACTTGGTTGGTCGGCACTTCACGCATAGTTAAGATGTATAAAATATATAAATTATTAATTATTGATGATACTAAACAAAAGTCAAGACTTGAAGCCTACTATTATTTATTTTATTTTTCTTAGTTCCCAGAGCTCTTTCAAAGTAGATCACCTAGAATATTGTGAAATAATTACAAAATAATGTATATATAATAACTTTATTACATATTTACAAATGATACATAAAATTCATTGTACAAAATATCACAAAAGGTAGTTTTAATGATCTTGATTTGTCATGAATGCTCTCCGGTTGAGTATTTATATGAACACATTATATCGTCACTAGATGGCACTATTCTTTATTGCGAATCAATTCATTACTATTGAAATACTTTACCAACTTGCTAAAAAGCATTAAAGTATTACAAAATAATGTACAAGATAGATGTTAGTTAGCAGCGCCATCTAATGTAGTTGTTATAGTTTAGTGGTATCCGTAGCCAAGACCGTGGCCGTACCCGCCGTAGCCAAGACCTCCGTAACCGGCAGCTGAGGAGCCGTAGTAGCCGTTTCCGTATGACCCGTATCCACCTACAAATATATAATCAATCTTAAATTTACGAATAAATACTATAGCAAAGTTTGTACGCTGTAAATGCAGCCCTTGAATTAAGACAATCGTTCATGGTTCTGTGATGTCAAAAACTGTATAGAAAATCGACGCATTAAGAAACCTGATAACAAATGATTTTATAATCAATTACTGGTTAGTTATAACTATAATTACCGTATCCTCCGTAACTTCCGTAACCTCCGAGACCTCCGAGACCGTGGCTACCGTATCCTCCGTATCCGCCAAGTCCGCTGTAACCGGTGTGGTCGGTGGTGTAGGCAACTTTGCTTACTGCAACGGGTGCTGAAGAAAAAAATCTATGTTATATTCAATAATAAAAATGTATATGTTTGTCCAAGCGATTGACAATTTTTGGTCACGTTTTACATATTTCCTTTTTGAGGCTATGTAATATTAAATGTAGTTTATTTGAAGTGAAATATCGATATAAACGTGTATTCAAGGCATAAGTTAATGTTATAACATGAAAAAAGTTGAGTAAAATAGGCTTTGAGTCACAACGATTGCGATCAATTGAAACACGAAATTCAATGTTAGATTGTTCAATGTTAAGGTCGCGGTGACTACGCAAAAACAAACTTACCGCATGATCGATTACAATTTGTATTAGAATGTTCATTTTGGTATAAAGAATAGGTTTTATAGGAGGGCGTTTACTTTATGTTGCGTAAAATATATTGGATTAAAATACTCTTACATTCCTTAACGTTTGGTTTTGTATTTTACTTTAGGAATTATTTCTAACAAGTTCAACAGTAAATCTTACTTCACCTAATTATTGTATAATGTCCTTTATGAATAATGTATATACTTTTTTCTACATGGTATACATGTTTTGTAACAATAAAAAGAGATTTTATATATGTATGTTCGAAACTGTAAGCTGTAAAGCATGTAGACGTGAAATTAAAAAATATTTCATATAAACTTTCACCTGGAAGAAAGTTCGTAAAATTGTTGAATTTTTCATTACTCTTGCTTTGGGATTCTTGTTGGTCTCTGTACAATTTGAAAATAAAGTGAACAATGTGATACGTTTACAGTGAAACCTGAGTTCTGTCTTTTACGTTTACAATTTAATTGTGATCAGATTTTATGTTTAGTTTTCTCAAATAACTTCACTTTAAACCAACCTATATTGAGGATGTTTTTTATTATTCTATAATTTAAAAGTCAATATGTTTTTCTTATTTTATTGCGCGCGATTGGTCCTGATATAATTATGAGATTTTATTCCAATTCAACGAAAATAATACATCATGCTATTTTGAACAAGTACAAAAAGATTCTTTCATAAAATTTAATTAATTTTTACCCTTAATGGGATTATTTTTTCTTTCTGAAATGAGTGGTATTTGTATTAAAAACATTTGCAAGCTTTTTAAGCTTTGTATATGCTAAATTAACCGAGAGAGAAAGATCTAAATATTAAATGGAAAAGTGAAAAAGCCTGAAATATGGTCATAAAACTTTTCAATTATTCTCGCGAGTTTTAAGAAAAAAATATTATCTATTATCTACTATTTTTTAGTTCGATTAAATTTTCGTATTTTTGTAATTATTTTGAAGTCTTTTCATTTGCCTAAACACCCCACGAGTTATCAACCTTTTAATTATTTCGTTTGGTGAATTTATATTTTTGTAAGTTAATCAAAATTCCTGACACTTCTTTGAACAAAAACTAAATATGTTGCGTGCTGTCAATATAATTATCTAATGAGGCGCGTGTCGATTTACATAAGAAGTAATGACATAGGTGAATAATGACAATATGTCAAGGGTGGCATACTTCCCACGTCTTTAATCTACCAATGTTGAGGAAATTTATTCCAACTTCGGAACTGCAGATATCTTGGACTCATCTTATACGATCTTGGTTATAATTATGAAATTAAATAGTTAAATCGGTGTTAATCAACTATATATTATATATCCGCATCCTTCATAATAATTTCTAAATTTAATTTTAGTTTTTAAATTCCAATCCTTAAGATATATTTTTGAATCACGGGTCAATAGCACTTTGGTTGGTCGGTACGCAACAGACCAAAACCTTTCAAAGGGATAGAAGGGTATTGAACGACTTATTCACACGATATGCAATAAGTATAAAGCCACAGATGCGTTGCGTTTTCAACGTGATAATAAAGCTTTATTTCCCTGCCTATACTATATTATTTTGATTTGAGAACGAGATCGAAGATCTGTCGAACAACGAACGAATTAACGGCCCATACTATTTATTGGACTAATGTCGAAGTACATTAAAAAACTCTAAATATATCTTAACTGAAAGGTCTAGAATGTATCCATGCCAAACGCAGTTAATAGGTACGATAATGCAAAATGAGAGTGAATCTTGTTAAACTAATCCTAACTGATTCTAACAATTAATGCCGTTTTATTGCAGCCCCGCCTTTGTTTGTTCCGCAATTTATACGACAGTTCGAGCTTAATCGGTTCCTAGATTCCGAATTAAGGCGAATAATTAACTCGCGACAAGCAATATACATTATTTACTGTTTCAATATAACTAAATGTACTTTTTGCTAACATAGGTGATGTTACTTTAAAACATAATTAAATAATTGCAGCAAATATTTGTAATATGCACTTATAATAATAACAATAAGGTAATTATTCGTAATTAACACATTGCATTAGTTTCGTAAGTTTTCGTTGGCCTGTCGACCGTGTCTAACTATCCTTACTGTACGTTATTGCTTTTAATTGGCAATGAATAAAATTAGTAGTTCGTTAGGATTTGCAAATCGAGCTGTTCAATTTCTTTACGAGTACATTAATTAGTTGCCGTTTGTACGAAGTGAACTCTCGCTTGGCAAGAAAAATATTTTAACTGTTTTTAAGGACCATTCGTTTAATCAGTGTCTGTTAGAGGAAACGAGAAATATAAAATAACCAACAAATTATTTGAGGCATTTATAACCGACGCAAATACACGTACATATACTAATATGTATGGTGATAGTAGCGCTTTTAGATAAATATCTTGGGCTGAGTAGTTTGTTTTGCATTATTCCTACTGATCTAGAAACCATAATGGACCTACCGTATCCACCGTATCCTCCGTATCCGCCGTATCCACCACCGTATCCGCCGTATCCGCCGTAGCCACCACCGTATCCAAGTCCGCTGTAGCCACCATAACCACCAAGTCCGGAGCCGGCGAGGCCGCTGTAGCCGAGACCCCCATAACCAAGACCGGCAACACCGCGTTTCTCGGTCTTCTTGGCTTCATCAGCGGATGCTGCCGCGACGGCAAGAGCTACTACAATCTGGAAATCACATTTATTATTAATTATTGAACATAGTTAAATAATTTACCTAAATAGTTTCTAGACAGTAGCATTTACTTTTTATCAATTAATTACCTTAAATATTTTAAAAAAATATTATTATTTTGAAATAGCCACAAACTGTATGAATATAGAATCTAGTAAGGTGTAACGTAAAGCCTGCATTGACTCACACTTGGCCTTCGCCGCAGGATATCCCTTGGTTAAACACAGTGTTCAGTTATATTACAGATACCATTAACTATAGCTGTCGAATTTCCGTGCAAATCGAATTGGCCTACAAACTACTGGGAAACCTTGCAAAAATTCTAATAATTCATTAAGATAACTTCAGCTCTTAAAACGATATTTGTACTAAAGGGTTAAGCAATAATTGATAAAATCTGTAAGCAAGAAGCGCAGTTCCCGACAAAGAATTACCCTGTTGATACCTAATTACTGGATAACTATTTCGCACAATAGCTATTGTCTAGATTGCTTCATCCATTGTGAGTTAAATTGTACCGGCTGTTAGGACTAATTAGCTAAGCTTCGTTTATGGATGGACATTTCTTATATTAATTAGACTTGAATTTTATGTTATTAAATTTTAAGATTTGATAAACATACTAATCAATTAGTTTTAAAATTGTCAACAATTTTATGAAACTATTGTTTGTACCAAAGATTTTAAAACTAAAAACTAGGGTAGTTTTTCAAAAAAAGCAATATTAAAAAACAATTAAACGATCGATATGTTTCAAATAAATCCATCCCTGAGGTACTCACCAAGAACTTCATGTTGTCTATAGTACTGTACACTGAGTGACTGATGCCTGAAGCTGCACACTGACAGCTTTTATACCACGAATTGTGGCCGGAGTAGTCAAGGACTAACCGTTATTGTTATAATTTTAATACGGCTGTGAGAATATACGAATTTACGCTTAAATCATATCGTATTTTTTGAAAATGAGGTTAGCAGCGTATCTTTGTATTACGAAAACATTATCATAAATTACCTCCGAAAATATTAAAAACCATTAAGGCTCTTAATTCATTGTAAATTGTTTTTATTTTTATTCCTTACAACAGTACAGAAATCACCACTAAGGGGTTTAACCTTGGTGTCTGAAGGGCTACCACGATACAAATTTGTGTAAATTCCTTATAAACTAAAGAGTTGAAAAAAAACCCAATCAATACAAAAAACATAACGAAAACAAAGAGAGAGAAAAAAACGTTTTGTTACCCTTTACATAATATTTCATCTATCTTAATTTGCAAAGTTACATCGAATTTATCGACAATAAATTCAGAAAATAGTGTCTCAATACACAAGTTAATCACTATAGCTTTGCTAAAATAAAGAGGTCAGGGAAAACTCTAACAACTTGTAAAAGAAAAACAATTTCCCAAAGCAAAAAGTCAAGTGGAAAAACGATGTCTTCCCGCTCAAGTTTTTTGCGAAAAGCCTCATTTTGTCAACATGAGAGAAAATAATGATGTAGTTTTTAAAATACACGAAGAAATAAGAGAGGTTATACTTATAATTGTAGTATAATGTCTGTTGTTCTGACTGTCTATCTATTTTTGGAAAAGAATAGATTACAATCTCAGAAAGGCGCTATGTGTAAATTGTGTGATTTGTGAATAATTGTTGGATATGTCATATTAAGAAAATTTGTTCAAATCTACATTTAATGTAAAAAAAATCTTCTAATCGACTAGGCAGGTTTCATGCATCGGGAATAAATGTATCTTCGTTACCGTTTTATGAAAATATTCGATTCAAACAGATTAAAAAATCTACATAAACATTAAACGCAAATGAGTGGTCAAGAGCACTAATTATACACTAATGCATATAAAATATGATTTTATCTATAATTTGGTTAACAAAAACCTAAAGTTCACGTTATAACAGGTCAATTGGCGGTGGGTAGCGCAAGCGCAGGTGCTTAATGTACTACTTGATTTATGGTCCTTCTTCAATTGCCTTGTTATTATCTATATTTATTTGTTAGGAACAATGATAATATTTGGAAATATGAGAACGTTTTACAAGTCATTTTCAATCCGCGATTCCGGTGATACGAGTAGACATGCTTCGTAAACATTTTCAGGTTGCTAACATAAGTATTTCGCTATTTTCAATACATATTTCCAATAGTTGTGTCCCTTTTTGTATTCATTTGCGAACACTGGACTTCCTCTTACAGTAAAAATATCGTAAAGTCGTAACGTAATGTAACAAATGAAGTCACTTTAGCCTTAGACCTATCCTTGTAACATCTAAATTTAGTTTTCTAGATAAATCCAACCGTTCTCCCTCCTCCAAATCATATAACACAGTTAATTTCAAATATATTATAGTAACAAAAATAATTTTTAGAAAATCCCGAAAATCCTCATTACAGGTAACGCAAATATCACGTAGATAATCGCATGTCGTAGCTAAGTGGGGAAATTGGTCAACATCCTCCACCGGAAGCAATCAACACTGATATAATTTCAAATCCTAAATCAATTTGCCTGGCTTAGGCTGCTTATAAGCTAAGGCTGAATAAACACGACCGCATAATGCCATTACAAATTAGGTCACACCAGTAATTTCATTGTTTATGAGTTCTTGTAGTGACGAGTAATTTAAACTGAAACAGTAATTATTATTTATCCATTACCTCGTCTTACTTTAATTATTTCATAATTATTAAGTTAATTATTTTCACGATTATTTTGTATCATATTACGTCATTCTTCTTTTCGAGTTATACACGCCTTTGGGAAATACATACTTAACTTAGAAAGTAACATTTTGGTAAGTATTCTTTGTTAATTCAAAGACTATAAGAAATTAGGGCTTGTAACCATTTGAAATATGACAATTTGGTAGGTCGTTTTAACTTGAAACAATCTTTTATTTTCAATATCATTTAATAAACAAAAGGCGTAACCAATACAGCGATTGAGTAATTGCGTAATGGATTCCATACCTATTCGTACTTTTATAGTTTGATTTAATTGGATGATTGTTGCTCACTGCTCAGTGCTAGAGTTTTGTATACCAAACTAGAGTGTCTTAAGTTCAACTTCTGCGCAAAACTATTGTTGTTAAGATTTCTGAATGCTTTACTAACGCTTTATACAAAAGACTTTGTATAAACTTTCTTCACTTTCGTGTTGTTTATTGTAACCGTTGGTTTAAAGAATTGGTTCGGCCGTTAACTCGGTAGTTTTAAGTTTGAAATCGATAAGTTATCTTATTAAAATAAATAATTACATCGTTTAGCACTGTTCTCCTAAGACATAAATGTTCGTTCTTTGGAGATAATCATCATTACCAAAGGTACATAGCGTTTAAATATAGGGGCGTATAGTTTCAGTAAGATAGAGAGATAGCAGTGCAATTTAAGAGCAATCAACAGTATTAATTGACGTTACATTATGTAGCTCGGTGTGAACGTATCGTAATAGAATCTAGAGCTAGCCGGCAATTATTGGAATCCTCTTACCGAATGTGTCTGCAATTCCATGCTTTAAGGAGCTGTTGTAATTCCAAGTCTCTCAAATTAGACCGGGTTCTCACTACTGAAAGTCGGCATGACCACGCCTTTCGGCTCCTCATAAAATTAACTAAGAAATGATACAATAAATGCTGTATTGCTCTTATAATCTTTAACATGGTAAGCCTAAATTTTTTAGGCTAGTAAGCAACATAGTAATGTTGTGGTAGTATTTTTTCTACAATTTTGTTACCATCTTGTTTAGTTTTTATCTTATTTATGTGTGTGTTAATTGCTGTAGTTTGTTAAAATAATTGTTTATGTAGAACAAATTAATAAATAGATCATGATCATGAATAGGTATAAAATAATTTTATTTATATACCAACTACAAAATTTAGACATTAATGATAGTTTATTTGTAATATTCACTTCAGTTTATGTAATGTATACGAGGCTTCAATTATTGCTGAAATTCGCTTTAGCATTTGGCTATTTCCGATATTCCATCAACCCATAGGCTCTATGTTTGCTGTTTGATAAGCAGCAAAGTTTTGGATGATATTTTCCGGATAAGAATATTTAATTTGACATTCAATATGTATTTCATATATCTCTTTAGGGTTATTAACTGTTACGAGTTACTGTCGGCTTTGATCCGTCAATTGACAAAACGATTAAAACTATGATGCAATTTGTATAATCATTTCAAATATGAATCAGAAATTAATTATGAGACGAATAAGCTATAATCATAAGATTATCTGCGTTCTGTGTTACACACATATTAAATATGTATGTATTTGCATATACCCAACTAACACTTTTTAATTATCGCAATAAAGACCTGGTTTTATTGAGACGTAAGGACTAATATTCAACGGAGTGGAAACTCTTATCTTGTACCAAAAGTCTTTTTCCCCACATAACATAAGAAATCATGAAAATAAACTTGATAATAAAAAGTAAACATTATTATAAACCTCACACACGCAACGATGAATTTATACAATACACAACAATGTGAAATTGTAAATAACATAAATGAAACATTACTAAGGCTAAGGCAACTAATAGGACAAACTACGACCTGCAGCTCACCTTGCTAAGACATCGTGGGTTCATATGGGATATGATGAACATTAGATACTTAAATTTTTCGGTATTGAAACGTTAGGTACTATTGAAGAGAAGAAATAGAGTTGCTATTGTAAACTGACCAGCGAGTCCATAAACTGAGCTCACAAACCGATGGCAGATGAATTTATAAAGTGTCTTTGCTAAGAATCTAAGGACCTGGCTATATGTAGCTAGTGATGGATATTTGTTTAGTTGTTCTAAAAGATATAGACTGAATATATTCCTGGTCTCAGGCATGTGTGGTATTGTATATTTTTTGTGTCTCAGATACTCGTTTTCCATCATAGCATCCATTCGAATCATCCCTCGGCGTTGCGTAGAGATGTGGGGTATCTGCATCTTCTACCGCATTCACCATGGAAAGTGTTCAGAGGAGTTGTTCTGTTTAATACCTGCTAGCTGAGTTTCATCATTGGATATCGAGGCAGAATACGAAATTCCACCTGATCACCTCGACGTCCGTCGTTCCACAACTGAGCGTTTCTTAAGGCATATATTTGCCGCGCACCGCCACCACCAATTTTTAAACGTCAACGCACTTGAGAGCCCTCTGGCAATGTGATCTATGGGTCTATCACTTAACATTAGGTTATCCTGCTGCAGGTAAATGTCCAGCAGCAGGCCGTTCTATAATAAAAAAAATACAGCTTCATTGTTGTGTATAATTCTGGTATTTATCTAAAATGTTTTACATTTCTTGGCATTACGGGTACTTATACGATAATTTGTCTTAACGTTTAGTTAAAACGAGTTCAGTTGTATCAATGATACCTAATTACCTATTTTGAGCACGAAGATAATATCTTTATGAGCAAAACACTCCGTGGAGCCGCTCATTATGAGCACATGTAATAACATTAACATTTTTATCCACAATAATAGTAAAATAAAGCAAGTGTAAACGCTTCAAATATTTAGTATTCTTAGTCAAAGATTATGTAAATGCTCGCCATACAAATGGTATAACAATTTGGTTTGATTTAATTGATATCTTTGTTCTTATTATCTATAGGTAAGAGCTATCTCATGGAGGTCACCAGCTATGATCATTTTCAACGAGATACATTGATGAAAACATCGGTTGGATAAATCCTCAGTGAAATTTGGAATCATTGATTGCTAATTACAATCAACTGTGTATTAGAATCATCATGTCTCATAATTATCATATATGATCATTTAGCGAAAGTGTCCGATTCTTTATAGCTGTCGATTATTTTTTAATTTAACCGATATTATATACTTACCTACACTTTTGAGACTGACATAAAAACAACTATTAATCGTAAAACGTGTAATTTAAGTTATAAGTAGGTACTTAAACTTATATTAACTCTAAAAGAAGAATGGCAGGTCAGAAAGCTCCATTTAATTCAGCCTATATAATTCGATATTTATTACATATAGATAATATATTACATAAAAATAACAAATTAAAATAATTACAACTAGACATTAAAAAAACAATAACAATATGATATTCACGTTTTAGTACTAGTATGGAACCTATGCTACAATTATTAAATACTTATACACTCTGAAACAAAGTTGAAAAAGGGTACTCGTGAGTGCATTGTCTTTTAAATCTAGCTACAAAGACCTTCTAAATCCTTTGAATCAGAAGGCTTAGACCGAACAAAACATACAAAAAGGGCAATTTATGAGAAATCCATAGCTTTTTGCCTATTCGTATCATTGACCGAGAAATCTTAAGGTTCCCACAAAAACTGAGGCCGAGATAATTACAAGCCTGTTCTTTGTCATAATATTGCGTAAGTTATTGTTAACATTTTAACTAAGGCTACGCATGCGGTACAAATGCAGAAAACCTTAAATCGGATTGAAAAGCTAATATTTCTATATATTAATAATAAAGGTATAATAGTGGGTTTCACGGATTCAAGAACAACAAAATAATAAAAGTCTCTTATTTAATTACTTTATTATATGCAATTGTTAAAGAGTAGTCAAAAGATAGATTCTATAACCTGTTACCCCTATAATATACTATTACATATGTAGCCAATTTGACTGTGACTGTAGCTATGAATCCTGAAAGATAAAAAATTAATAAAAAACTACAAATTCTCGAATCATTCAAAATATACGTATTAATTAACTATATATACAACAATAAGTCCGCCAGGATTCAGTGAAGTGCAAAATTTCGACCTAAAGACCTAAGCCTTTGTATAGTTTATCCAATACTTTTTAGTATATCTAAATATACTTAACAGTATTTCATACGAGTGGACCTTCAGTTTATTTGTTTTTAAGTCTGAGTAGTCTTTGTGTTTATTTCGTAATAAGTAGCACCTTTGGCCAAGTGTAACATCGGCCTTACACTAGTACTCTACATTTAGTAATACGACCTACTTCATATCAATCCTTTTCCATAAAAGTTACCACTTTTAAATTACTTATGAACGTGAAATTAACTGTTTACTGTTTCAAGCAAACAAGAAAAATTACTATATAACACTAATTACCGTTTCTTAATACGCATAACGTAAGCCAGTCCATCCATGGCTTATATGCTCCGACTATTTAGGAAAAAGGGATATTATGTTCCTTATAATTCTAGTTACTGGGCCTCCTTCCTGGTGCCTCGTGCCTGAAGACCCAATATCGACAATCTTTTTAAGACACAATTCCGTTTCTAAGAGCTCGCTTGACCTCACTAATTATCTTATGAATTATTATTATTATTCATCGCAGTAATGTAATCTTCATTATTAATGTATACTTTACCGAAATAATACGTTAACGCAGTTAAATTAACCTTAAAATTAACTCAAGGTTATCTGAAAGGATCTAAAAATGTTAAATACGAATCTAATTACACCATTATTTGGCCGCTCATTATTTACCTTAAACACTTTAAAATTAACTAATTAATTAAGAAACGATTTTTTTCCGTTTCCTAATAACCTATATATTTATTACAACGATTTTTTTTGTATCTGATAACATTAAGTCGGACGGACGCCCTTATTTTTTTTGAATTATCGTAAATCACCTTAATATCCTTTAAGACCCGAGATTCTATAATATTAATAAAGATAGCGATCGACACCGAGGACTGTGTCTTTCTTGTCTTCTATATTATAATACAATGGATTCGGCATTATATATTTTTTGTGTCATATTTTATCTTTAATGTTAACCATTTAAACAATTTCTTTCTTGGGGTTCAAGTGTACAGGCACTAATTAATGGTTAGAGTTGGCGCCTGGTTGAAAGTACCGGTGACCCCAGAGCTGGTGCTTTCCTCGCTCAACGAATAAGTATCGCAATAGAGCGGGGAAATGCTGCCAGCGTTTCAGGTACACCACACGGACTAAACTTTTTAAATTTGTTTTAGTTTTCTATTTCTTAATCTATATACATATATATAAAAATGACACCCGTTTTCCGTTGTCACGACATAACATGAAAACGGCTTGACCGATTTGTCTGATTCTTTTTTTATAATATTGTTTGAAGTACGAGGATGGTTCTTACGGAGAGAAAAATTAAAAAATTGAGTGAAAAAGTCTAAATACAACACTTTTCTATATTCCCATACATAATATTCGTAATAATACTTAAAAGTCAATTTGAACTTTAATACCATATCATAAAGTTCAAGTGTTAGTGGAGGGGTTCCGGGAAGGTAAATTTTTATTTTTTGACAAAACCCAAATAGCAGAATAAGTATTTTAAAAAATAAAGAATCGACTGTTAGGAGGTACGATGTTCGCCAGGCCAGCTAGTTTTAAATATAAATAATTATATATTTTGATTATTATTATTCTATGTGGTTAACAATATTGCAAATACTGTAAATTTGTGTGTAGGAAATAAATTTTCTAATTATCATTAAAAATAACTTATGTGAAAAATAAATATTTACTACTACTTATAAATCAGTAAAAATAAAGTAGTCCAGCATATCAACGGAAGTAAATCAAAAACTAGGTTCTACTAAAATAACGTCCAGGAGGAACGTGCTAGCTTCTAAGTGAGGCAAAACAATTTCATGTCATGTCCTTTCTTTGGTTAGTAATAAATGTGTGAAACGCAATTTATTCAAATCGTTGACGTGCGTATCGCGAAGCCCAGGTTTTAAGGATATCTAAATCCATTAAGCCACATCCAAAAATCCATTTATCCAGGCTGGATTAGCATATACATTAGCCCGATGGCTTCTCAATTTAAATAGTAACTTAATATTCATTTGAGGTCCGGCCTCCTTGCAGCACTCAGCTTAATTGAAATGGATTACACGATACTGCGATGATTATGTGCTTCCGCCTATTTTCTCGTGAATCCTTGTATTTTCATATTCAATATTACTTGTTTAAATTAATCACCCCGCCTTGTAAGGTTAAGCGTGCCATGGTAAATGCATTCTGAGGTACTACATTCGAACCCCGGTTCTGAAAAATCGCGTTGTGCGTAATCGGACAACAATTACCGCAATGTATAGTAAAACGGTAAGGAAACTGACATAATATATTAAAACGACATGTGTCTTTGGGACTAGGACAACTAATAGCTAACAGGAACTCCAGGTGCATTTATTCTACTGTAACATGTGAGCCAGGCGGAGCTCTCTGCAGCGTCCTGCCGCGGATCAGGCCTAGCTCCAGCAGGTGGTGGCGCGGTGTCATTAGTTGGAAGCGGCGACTAGCACAAAAGGCTAATCACCTGTTGTCATTAAAAAGATTACTGAAATATTATTGACTAGATATAAATAGTTGTTTTCGTTAAATAACAATGGTACGCAACGGTCATGTGGAATTGTAATTGGATTAATTCAATAAAATATGTTTATACTAAAGAAATACATACATATATAATATATTTGATAAATAATATTAGATGTTGAGAGATAGATTGTGTCATGGTTAAGTATTTATTTTGACGTAAATATTTTTTTCAAATTTCCCACGTGACGTAGCATGTTTTATACATATTGCGTACGAGGCTGAATTAATATTTTAAGCATTATAATTATGTTTTTATTCTTGTACTAATTGTACTGAACTCTTTCTCTTGTAAAGTATACTTCTCAACTTTTTTTGACAAAAAAGACGGATTAGAAAATGTGGCTGATCTTCCTCAGACACACACATATTCACAAAAACAAAACTTATGTAAATTAGTTTATTACATAATAAAGGTTAAGAATAAGACAAATACAAAAGGTTAAAGATAAGTATAAACTGTCAACAGGAATCCACTATTCCTATGTTAGCAGAATTGGCGACTCCACAGATTTTCAATGATTCTCACCTTCTAACATATAATATACAACACACATGTGTTTACTCATACATTAAGATAAAAATACCACTTAATTTTCGTAGCTCAACTCATTGTAAGCGTTTTGCATTTTGAACTATTCTATGTTCTCAAATAAGTCTTCTTCATTCATTATGGATCAACTTCATGTTGATTAGACAGAGGTACTATAAAATTATTGAAACAGCAAACTTAAACTCATTGAATATGTGCGTAAGTACTCACACCTGTCCACAAAACTGTTCAAGGTAATTTTTGTCAGCCCTCTATTCCATTACAGCACTGGAGGATGATGGAGGATGATGCACTCGATGACTCGATGACTCGATGGCGATGACACCGGAAATGGGAATGCAGATCATCTGGAATGTCTTTTTGCATTGAACTCGACTTTGGAGGACCAAAGGCACCACCAACATTATTGCGGTGTGATACTTTGATGCCTGAAATTATATTCCGCCATAAGATTCATAATCCCGCCACTTATGCTGCGTTATTGTGCTCCTAAGTTGACTCCGGGCATAACGCGCCGTTCCCGCTACCGTTTCCCGCTCGGCATTGTCCCAAAGTGCTGGAAGACCGCTTTAATACATCCGATCCCTAAAAAAACCCATCCAATTATTGCCTAATAGCCATAATCTCCTGGTTCTCCTGAGATATCTAGAAGGCCACCACACGAAATCCGCACTGAAAAGCTGATAACAGATTGTCAATGAGATCTTCTCGTTTACTTTACGCAAAAATGCAAGAGCAATTCCTTCTTAAGGGGAGATAAGTTTTACGTTAAGGTTACGCTGGCGATAAGTTTGTACAAAGCTAATTTCTTCGATTGGGTGTGGCACAGAGCGCTTCTTTCGATTGATCGGAGCATCAAGGTCGTCAGTGACGGTGCATGTTCCCACTTCAAACCCGTGAACCCACAAGACTAATTCCTATACCCGACCCCGTTTTTCAGCATATCAATTTTTATATGTTGAAACTTAGCAACATTCATTGCTATGCGGACCATAGCATTATAAAGAGTATACACCGCGCAGGTATTTTTTGGGCATTTGTCATCTGTTTCGGAACTGATCTGAAGGCGAAACTCTGCTACGTGGAGTCTAGGACTGTGGTCAAATTAATCTAGTCCAATTTAACCCTAAGAATACACAAATTTGCACGTTTTCCGCAAAAAAATACCCTTTGTCGCTATTCCTCTCTTCGAAGACACTCTCATTGAAGCCTATAATAGCTAGCTTTGGAATACTGGGCGTTGACACATCGAATGATGTTTAGTTTTACGGTAATTTAGAAAGGAAGGCCAAATTAGCCACTTACATTGATGTGCTCAGCAATGCGAGACAGTACTTCACTCTGCCAATCTATAAAGCGCAAATCAGCCCCACATGGGATACTGTTCTCATCTCGGGGCGGGAGCTCCCCTGTACTAGCTTCTCCCACTTGACCGTATTCAATATAGCGTGATTTGAATCCTCAACGACCAGTGACTTTCCGAATGGCTTGATCCTTTGGCGTTGCTTAGAGATGTGAGGTCACTCTGGACCTTCTACTACATTTACCATGGTGAGTGTTCAAAAGAGTTATTCAGATTAATCCCCGCAGCTGAGGTTCATCATCGGACGTCGAGGCAGAATACGAAATTCTACCAGTATAACCTTGAAGTCCATCGTTCCGCAACTGAGCGTTTTTAAGGCATTTTTTTCCGCGCATCACCGCTATGTGGAACCAGCTGCCCACTGAAGTATTTCCGAACCAATTCGACTTAGTAAGTAGTCCTCCAAGTAAAGAGCGTACCAATTCTTAAAAGGCCGGGAATGCCCTTGCGAGCCTACTGGAAATGTGAGTGTCCTTTTGGCAGGAGAGCCTCCTGGCCGTTTGTTACAAAAAAAACTTAAGTGCGTAAGCATTTGAAACAATAAAACTGAAGTAGTATTATGTTATGAGTCGTCGATTACTCACAGCAATTACATTGTCAAGGCTATAACTGGTCAATGGAGCGTGGAAACGTGAGAACTTATTATTTCAATTACACCAGACGCTTTTCCGCACAATAATAACAGATTTGTTATTTAAACAGCAATTTGAGCTGGCCTATAAGCTGGCCACAGTCACCCGCTATATAAGATTAAATTGTTATGTTGACATTGAGTGCAGATATTAAAAAAACTATTTCTACATTATAATTATATTACTGTAATAAACGTAAAGCACCGACCATTTAGTCCAAAAGTAGTGTTAGCCTAGAGTCGAGGCCCTAGACTACTTTTGGACTACCAACCCTGAGGTCATAGGTTCGATCCCGGCTGTGCACCAATGGACTTTCTTGATGTGCGCATCTAACATTTGCTCGTACGGTGAAGGAAAATAATGTGAGGAAACCGGGATGTCGCAAATCCAATAATCGACGACGACGACATGTGTTTAACAGAAGACTGATCCCCAACTTGTCTTTGAAATAAAAGTTATCAAAAAAACTCATACAACCCGAGGCCCATTTAGGGTTGTAGCGCTTCTGGAATATATATAATCATTATTACATGCATTCAGTGGTTTAGTTCTGGGCTCTCCACGGGGCTCGATTTTCAAAGAAAAGTTACTGAATTGTTTTGGTTTTGGGGGTACGGAAGGTTGATTATATCATAGGTACTTCATGTTCAATCTACGAAACTTCAACTGATACCTCAAAAATACACTTTTTTTTATTTATTTGAATAAAAAAAATGGCACTAGAATTTTATTTTATTTATTCAAAATAACATATACAAAGAAAATACAATTTCTTAAATTGTGATCATCAACACGATTTTTGTGATTATCATTTGTGTAATAATTAACAAATAAATGAATAATTGTTGAAAGATAATTAAAAGGAAACTTTATACCAATAATTTTACCGAGAGTAATAATACACGCCTGCCCATTAACCACCCCGCGCTGCAGCAAAACAATTTTTACAGTTTAGCACCATTTATATCAATGAGAAGTTTCAAATATCGTCTTGCAATTGCCGATCGTCTTGCGGTATATGAATACCGGGTATTGCAATTTTAATAAATTTAAATTTAATACTCGTAATTACATATACGATTAAAGCTCATACGTAGTAGACATTAGACTACTGTTAAATACCCAAAAATAGACGTCCAGTGTCCTAAGGCGGATCACCTGCTTATTTAAAAAAAAAACACAAATCAAAGAACGGATCTGCAGTTAAGACTGGATTTACTAATAATCGTTGACTGTAAATTTCATGTGTACTTAAAATAATTTGGTATCTAGGTATGTCGTATTAAAATATTTTAATTGGGGATTTTCGATTGATTTAACCTTCAGTCACAAGATGGCGCTAGTAGGTAAGTAGATCGCGCTATCACTAGAACGCAGAGTCAGTACTAATTGTTTGTAGGAAGGTGAATCAATTGCCATCAGAAGGGTCTTAACTGACTCGACTGAACAGCGAGTGATGAAATGGGAAATGATCACATTGATTACACTCCGCTCACTCTCGTCTCAACTATCGCAGAGGCTTGAGTTGAATATCTGACGCTGTTTTTGGCCTATTTTAATAAATTATATTACTTTCTGTAGAATGTTACCAAGACAAAACATATTGTCATCGGCATCTCTTCAAATACTCTTAAATTAACGACGATTACTGTCAATTAGGGACATTCTGAAATCTGCAAAAAATTCTTTTCTTCCTAATTTTTGAATTAATTTCAAACTAATCACGCTATAAAAAAGATGTCACTAGATTTTTTTTTTTATTTATTCAAAATAACATAATATACATAGAAAATACAATTTCTTAAATTATGAACATCAACACAATTTTTGTGATTATTATTTGTGTGATAATTACAAATAAATGAATAATTATTGTTGAAAAGATAATTAAAAGGAAACTTTATACCAATAATTTTACCGAGAATAATAATACACACCTGCCCACTAACCACCCCGCGTTGTAAACCGCCTGTTATAAGAGGTCTCTCGCAAATTAATAAGCTTGTACGCTAATTACACAAAACAATGGAGTGTTTTAATAGTTTTTGGGTAAAATAAAGGCCGTTGGCGAAGGCCACACACGTAAGTTGGATATTAACAAGCGGGTGGAATGAAATATAACTTGGAAATTACAGAAAACAACAGTGATATGGTTTAACTTTATATAATTCAGTTTAAAGATTCGATTGTTCTAGGTAGATAATAGAATTTTACCTTCGTCTAAATGAGTACAGATTTAATAGTACACATGGAATGCCGAATGGTTTAATAAATCAATTAAAACTGTATCGAATTTATTCGCAGTTAGAAGATTTCTTTGAATTCGTAATTTATAGTGTATCTAAAAAAGAAAAAAAGTCTTACGTTTTAGTTCTTAACGTATATATTAAATAAAATTATATTGGCTGACTGACTAACAGCCGCCTAAACTTAAATAATGGATTAGATATGTATACTTTAATGTTATTTTTAATATTGTATTACTTATTCCTACAGCAATTTGACAATACAATTGAAACAATATCGCCAAATTATTATAATGGAATGTACCTATGTGAGCTATGTGTCTTACACAGCATACATTTTATACTAAAACAATGACTTAATTTGTAAATGAAACACGAAATGCATTAATGCTAATTAATTACTAAAAATGATAATGCTAATAATTTACAAAGATATTTATAACTCGCGACTAAATTCATAACAAATATACCCAATCAAACACATAATATACACTAGGTAAAAAAGGATTTCGATAAAAAGATTGAAGTTTTAAGTTAACTTGATTTCGCTGAGTTCCACCGGGATACTAAAGAAATCCCTTTCCGTGAAATAATATTATCATAGTGATTAACAACCGTGAAAAATTGAGTATTGAAAGACACAAGATGTATAGGTTATCTTTGTATTATTTGAACATTAGAGAAACAGTTTAAATATTTGATTATAACTTTTTTTAATATCAATTAACGGTAAAATTAATAAACAAGCTCCTCCCTATGCCGTGTTATCCCGCTTCTCTTGTATTCAAACCCCCTTCATCTTTTCATGAACATAGGATACATGAAACTAAAAAGTCATCGAAAGTAAAAAGTGACAAGGTACATTAAAAATACTACCTAATAAAAGTTTCCTAAATTATTTTGACGTCTATATTTATTAATATTAAATGAACAATTCTTGACTGTCATAACGCGTAAAGTGTCTCGTTGGAAATGTTTTGAGCCATAGCTTAAATGGCCGCAATGTTTTCGTTTAAGTCAAAATAGAGTGGTTCAATAGTATGAATAAGAGGCGTGAAAATCACAGCCTGTTAAAGTTGACATTAGTCTAATTGTGAAACAAAGTGTTTGTCTAAACACAAGTGAATGCCATTAGTCGGGCTTGCTTAATTTATCACCATAATATTGTTTTATTACTATTCAGCAATATTTTGCTTGAATGTTAAGACTTTTTTTGGAAGAAATCAATGAATTGACTCAAGAAAATACGTTTCGTTTCACATTGTCACCACCGGACAGATATTCGTGAATTATCTATTTGATGCTTTTTGTTAATCCCGTTGCTGCTTTTGCGCAGACTTTAGTTAACAAAAACTTAGAACAAAACAGTGATTGCTCTCCGTGGCGCTCGCTATTTAGCATGACTATTTAAAAAAATTAACAGATTTCAATCAAGGTAAGAACGTAAGATCTATATTCTATTTATTAATTCAGGAACTCTGTGTCTTGAACCTTTACAATTACATTAAAGTTTAAACAGTGTACTATTGATATTTGACAGTAATCGTTGTTAATTTATAAGTATTAGGGATGTGAAAAAATAATCGATTATTAAAAAAATCGGTTACAACCGATTTTTGTATGCGATTTTTATATTTAAAATAATCGATTATTTTTATAATTTAAAATCAATCATAGTCGATTTTGCATCTGCCACCTCCCGACATTATGTCTGGTCTTTTATAACCCGGACCTCGAACTATTAGGGTTATTCGATATACCTACCTACATCATTGTTTACAATGCCATACATTGAATGGACACGATGCATTGATGTTTTTTTATAAAACATGATAAAACCAGTTAATTTTATAAAAACTCAAGTTTGAACACTATAATTTAAAAGTAAAATAAATTTATTCAGCAGTACAAGGTTATATACAATAAAAAAGACAACAAAAATACTGTTATACTTACTAAAAAGGCATCTATCATCTATCAAATTTCTTTCTATTAAAACAAGATCAGGTTAATTTCGATTTTGATTAATCTTAAACTGTAATTTGTGTTTATAATTTCTATTGTTTATTTTTAGTGAAGAAAACCATGATAAATAAAATATGTAACGTGTTTATTTTGAATGAATTTTGAAAATTTGGAAAATTCGATCAATATAAACATCTATTTTTTATGCAGAATGTCACATCCCTAATGAGTATGTGAAGAGATGACAATGACATGTTCTGATAACGTTTTAAATAAATAATATAATATACTAGCTGACCGGGCAAACGTCGTTTTGCCATGTATATCATTTATAATAAAAAAATAGGGGTTGATCGAAGAGGGGTGAAAGTTAGGGGAGAGGTTGTATGTATTTTAATGCTGTATCATACAAAAATAAAAACAGAAAAAATATCTAAAAATAAAATATTTAGGGGTTGACTGGACTACCCTTAGGCCTTAACAATTAGGGGAATTAAAAATAGATGTCCGATTCTCAGACATACCCAATATGCACACAATATTTCATGAGAATCGGTCGAGCCGTTTCGGAGAATTTTATATATTAGATTAAAATAGGCCAAAAACAGCGTCAGATATTCAACTCAAGCCTCTGCGATAGTTGAGACGAGAGTGAGTGGAGTGTAATCAATGTGATCATTTCCCATTTCATCACTCGCTGTTCAGTCGAGTCAGTTAAGACCCTTCTGATGGCAATTGATTCACCTTCCTACAAACAATTAGTACTGACTCTGCGTTCTAGTGATAGCGCGATCTACTTACCTACTAGCGCCATCTTGTGACTGAAAGTTAAATCAATCGATAATCCCCAATAAAAATATTTTAATACAACATACGTACATACCTAAATGTTTAAAGTACACATAATATGAAATTTACAGTCAACGATTATTAGTAAATCTAGTCTTGGCTGCAGATCTGTTCTTTGATTTCTGTTATTTTTTAAACAAGGAGATGATCCACCTTAGGACACTGGACGTATATTTTTGGGTATTTAACATTAGTCTAATGTCTACTACGTATGAGCTTTAATCGTATATTATGTAATAATTATTACATTTAAATTTATAAAAGTTGCAATACCCGGTATATGAATATCTATATCTATATAAAAGAAAGTCGTGTTTGTTACAACACTTATAACTCGAGAACGGCTGGACCGATTGTCATGGTTTTTTATTTGTTGGATTTGTTTCCGTCCCCAATAGCAGAATAAGCAATAAAATATCGGACAAGTTATCGAATAACGATAAATAAATAAATAAATTTTACGAATGAAAAAACCATATGGTGCCATCTGTTGACAAAACTACGCATCATTTTACGTCGAATTCGTGTCTGCCCTGCGATTCTGTAACTCACTGTTATTCCGTGAGTCCACTACGCACTAACAGCGCTCCCTTCGTCACTCACGTAATATTTGGAATCTCATGGTATTCTGTTAAGAAATTTTACATTACGTCTTGATAAGTGAAGGGAGTGAACCTAGTGAGTTGTTGTCTATTAATATCGTAACAATTGACTCATTTTATTTATAAAAAGAGTTAATTGTCAAAATTTTCATCATACAAATGGTCGACGTTTGAAATAAAATGAAGAATGTTAAAAAAAAGATAAACTGTGAAAATATCTCAAAAATGATTTATCTGATGGAAAATAATAGAATAGCGAGGAAAATTATTAAAACCCATCTGGCAATGGGGCCGCTTAAAGGTAAGTAGTGAGTTTATTTATTAGTCAATCGTAAGTTACGTATTTTGTTTATAACTTCCAATAATAATTAAGAGTTTATATTTCGTATTTACCCGACAACTGACCAGCCGTGGTGTATATGAGCGACAGAAACTTAAAAATATTAATTATGTTTCAGCACGAAACAAGGGATACCTAACATCTGGATATATTGTAAAAAATTTAAGAATATTATCTTAACAAAAAGATAAAAGATGATGTCATGCTAAAAGTGATTCTCTCAGCAAATGGGCTACGGATTCAAAGTAAACAGGATGGATAGGTATCTTAAATTTTCAAAATGTTACTAAAGGTAACCAAGGTTAATACCAATGTTTTCATATAATATTTTGTTGAGTAATTATAAAAAGTGCAAGTGTTGGTACTTTTTAGATGCCATGAAACTACTATTGCAACCTTTTTAAGTGATTCAGAGGTCAAACACACTACAACAATATTACCTATGTTTTTACTAACACTCATAAAAACTGAATTCTATTAAAACTATTTTAGAAATATAACTATCATAGTAAATAAATAGGAATAAGTTGTGTCTAGTAAAACAGTTAACAAAGTTTGTTTGTTTGATGGCAAATTTGAAGTCAAATGTATTAGGTTAAATCGAAGCGACATTGTAAAGAATAATGAAATTGTTGGTTAAAAATGTCAAATAAAAAAATATTTTTAGGTTTCCTAACTTCAAATTCCATTCATGAAATATAAGAAGTATTAATTTTAACTGATCAAGTTGAATTTAATTTAATTGTTCAGATTTCAGAATACAAGTATAAATAATCATGTTAGGTATGTTGCATCAAATATATAAGCTTTCAATTGCTCAAATTCATACCATTTTAAGTGATCAACGTTAACTGTGCACGAAATTACTAAGCTTTGTTACCATAAAACTTTAAATAATATTTGGCTTAGTTATAATATTATCAAACATGTTTTTAAGATACTTTACTTAGAAATACAAAGATATCCCATAAAGTTTTTGTGTGTTTTATGCAAGTTTTTTTACTATTTTCCTTAACTTTACAATAATTAAATTGTTATGCAATATTATTGTGTCAGTACAGTGACCTACCACATCTCCCTATTTACAATTTTAACACATAACTATTGTATTACAGCCATCAGCGGTAGTTGTCAAGAATGAGGAAGAAAATGACCAATTATTGAAATGTTAAGAAGAGATATTAAACCGAGACCACAAATCATTTTGAATGCAGTTTGGACAACTATGATTTTTATATAATAAATTGTATTACCGTGTTTAAGATAATTGTGTACTTCATAATAATTTTTTTTGTATCTAATAATATTGTTATATTAATAAAATGATTAATTAAATCTACCACTTATTTAATGACTGCCTATAGAAAACGTAGTAACCGAGTTAAATACATAACTAAGCCAAAATGAAAAATTTATAAGCCATGTTACTTTATAGGTGAATAAAAGAACAATATACAAATAACTTACACATTTTATTTAATGATTATAGTAAACTTTTAACACAATACAAAATAACTTTCAGTAAAACAAACTTAAGTATAATAAAAACTAATTAAAACCCAGCCTCACATAGAGCTAATCAATAACTTCTACTTTATTTTGTAGACAAATATATTAATTTTAATATATTTTCTAATTAGTTTGTAAAAAGTAATAGTTATGAACGATAAATTTAAAAAAGCTTAATAAGTACTTAAACCATCATGTATGTAATGATGGTATTTCATACTTGTGTAAAGCAGAATAATGTTTTTATCCAAAACCTTCATGTTATATCAATATATTTTATAAAAATATAGGAACTGAAATTGTACTGTGTTATCATTTATTATAAATTGAAGGATAAGTAGTAGAAATTCAATAATTTGAAAATGTCTGCACTATTGTCTTTTTATATCCAGGGGCCTTGTCGTATGATACAAATGTAATATTCTTCTTCAAAGGCAGAATGTATTTTTCTATCAGAAATTTTGAACATTTGGTGATCTCTGAAATTATTAGATTTATAATTTTAGTATAGTAGAAAAATACAAATATAGGTATAACAAAATTTACCTATCTTAACTTATTTATCGTTTTCTGTTCGACTTATCTCTGCTGGAGACAAGACATGATCAAGACTGCATCGAAAAATTGGTTCTAGGATCAAAATTATATTTTTAATGCTAAAATAATCAAAATGTTTACCTTAGATCTTCTATTTACTAGACTCTTCGTTCATCTCAGCAGCATATGTTCTAGGTTTAGTCAATACCATATAATTTCTTGAGTATTGGAAAAAAGCGATAGTAACCAACGCCGAGAAACCAATTGGTCGTTTCGTGCCTACATTTTCTTCGCCATTTATAGATATTATATTAAGTATTTTTTGATGGTTTACATCATTTATTTCTTGAAATAGAGGTTTAAACTTTAAAAGTGGAAACGGGCCTTCTGTAACAATAACAAAGTTCAATTTCACGAAGCTTAATGTTTATATATATAATTTTTTTCGTAAAATAATGCTGTATTGATAAATATTATTTTATAAACTTACCCCAAGATACATATAGATTGTCCTATGTAAGAATATTTTCACATAAAACAAGTTTTAACTTCGCTAAAAATGGCTAACTCACTCGTAAATGACGATTTCAGCGAGGGAAGAGCAACTTTTAATTTGACGTACAAAATGAACGTTTAAGTGAGATGAGATGTCAAATGGTATGTATCAGAATACCAAATACCAACAATTTTGGAGCGTAAGTGTAGCAGTGCCAAATTTTAGTTCCAAATGTGAACAATCTCACTTGAGCGGCGCTTTTGTCGCGGTTATTGTTTATCAGAATACCAAATTGTAACATGACACCGAAACGAACGATTTGACAGCAAAAATCAGCGCTGAGGGTGAGTGAAGTGAGTTACAGAATCGCAGGGCTGTTCAAGAAATTCCGATCTTGAGGTGAATGAGGAGATGCATAACCATGCTTTGATCCTGGTCAAAAGATGTTGGATATCAGAAAGTGCTTAACATGCAGTATCGCCACATTGACGCTACAGAGAAGATGCCTAATGTGTAAAACTGCCATTCTTCTTTCGCAATGGCAAGCAATAAAACATTTCTGTATTTGCAAAAAAGTTGTATTAATGTAATACTTAACATTAATGAAATCCTAAAATAAGTTAAATTAAAGTAACAACGATATTATAAGGTTGTAGGGCGGAACGAAGTTAGCCAGGTTAGCTAGTAAAACGATATTTGAAACTTCTGATTGATGTAAATGGTGCTAAACTGTAAATATATTTGTGTAGCTTAATACATATAATATAATATGTGCTATACTATATATGTAATAACGTTGCGAGTAAGGTCTTTGGTTGTTTAATAGAATTGTTTGTTAAACCCCCAGTTAGCGATGCAGCTTTGTGTTAAAACTTGTTAGTAATTAAAAGCAATTGATAAGGTTTTTTAATTCTACTCATTCTCGGAAGGGCTCTTTGTTTTTTTTTATGTGACAGGAGGCAAACGGGCAGGAGGCTCTGATGTTTAGTGATACTTATGGCCGCCCATGGACACTCACATAACCAGAAGGCTTGTAACTGTTAAGAATTGGTACGCTCTTTTCTTGAAGGAGGCAGAAGGACCCTAACTCGAATTGGTTCGGAAATATTTCATGTCCCAAACGGAGTGTGTTTTCTTAACAAATGGTTGACGTTCACGAAAAATAGATTGTCTCCGCCGAGGTCATCGTCCTGACTGACCTACAAGGTCATTCGGTAATAATAATAAGATTACACATTGATTGATATCTATAGAAATTGTATGTCTTCGATTCAAAAAATTCTTAAACTTGTATAGTAGAAACTGTTTTTATTTTTCATTTTGCAGAAATTTCATAAACACAAAATACAATACCTATATAAAAATATGTAAGTAAAAGTACCTCAAGGCTGCCGTTTTTCTTAGTGTTATTGTTACTGAGAAATAATACTTACAATAAATCTCAGTAACGATTTAAACACAAGTAAAAATTTTATAAGCATCGCAATACCGAGACCGGATATGAACGTAAATTGGTATCTACCGAAAACCGGAAATAGTTCCTGGCTTTGTTGACATAGAGCCATTTCGTTTGCTATTATTATTTTCTGTAGTACTGTTCTTGTTTTGAAGTTGAAAATGTTTTCCTTTAACATTATCTCTTATATAAATGAAAACCACCTTGCTTACATGTTGCTTTACTTATAAAATATAACAGAAATACTCACAAATTCCCTAAAATACTAAACGACCATTTAATAACAATTAGTTATAAATATTATACAATATAAAAAGGGGTTTATAAAAGTGACATCTGTAGTGACATAGAAAAACAAAATGTACAATGAAGATAACGAGCAAGCACGTGCGTGTGCGCATTTTTGATAGTATGACATTGTGACAATAGATGGCGTACTTGCCAATAAATAAATGACACAGAAATATTTTTTTAATCGTTAAAAGTTTTATAAACTAATAAAATTTGAAATCTTCTGTTTTGGTAGCGCACGATGAGCATATTTTTTCCACTGTATAAGGTCCATCTGAAAGTCCATCATATTAGGTTGGGGAAAAAGTCTATTCGCATTATACTAATACGTATGAACTTGTTATAAAATCTCTTTGGCTATACTATATGTATTTGCCTGTTTTTGTTATCATTGAAAGTTGAGATTTTAAAGAAGATAATTCCAAATTCATATTAGGGTAATGTGTGATTTTTATTAATTTTTTCGTACCGGCAAGTGAAGTGAATCTAATGAAGAAATTCGATACATTTTAAAATCTTACTACAAAAAAGGTAAAAATGCAACGCGAGCCGCGAAAAAAACAAGTAGCACAAATTTGGTTTAAGCTTTTTAATTTTTTTTTTGCAGTGTCAGGTTAACATCACGAGAGGACTGCCAAAACCAATTGTCGCGGTATTTTGATAAGAAGCCCCAAAATTTCTATAGCAATGGGATCAAATCCCAAAACCTACAAGATGGCAAAAAGTTATTGAACAAAATGGTTTAGTTAAATGTAAATAAACTATATTAAAAAATGTTGTGAATTTTCTTGCAAAATGCGAAGAAACTTTTTCCCCAACCTATTATAATATAAATCAATGACTTGGTTATATTGCCTTATAAATATAAATATCGATAATTTACCGATCGCAAACCACTTGTTGGATGGTAGTCCGGACTCCTTCCTGGCTTCGACGATGGCTTCCCTCATAGTTATTGGAATCACAACACCCATGCAAGTGGCTGGCTCTCCCGTTGCTGAAATGTATCTTTTGAATAATAATTTTATATAGATTCTAAAGACGAAACGTTTTCGTGTTCATTATCCTATTACCTTTTCTCCTATTTTAAATTGTAAATGACTAATAAACACTCAAGCGTTACTGACAGAGCCACAGATTTGATACTAAAAGCAGAAAACAAATAAAAAACCTTTGGATCCCAGTAAATAGTCAATGCTAAAGGACTTTTTTCGGAAATATATGCGGAAATCCTGTGGAATGTCTCGAGCCTGCGGCACCCAGTAGTGCCAGCTGCGATCAGTTAAAAGTTCCCCGGTTGGAGAGAAAACCAGCTCTTCAGTCGTCCAGTACCCACATCCCATCACGAATGCACCTTCTACCTATAATTGATGCGAGCTTTCCAATGATTTATTCTAAGTAAAATCTTCTCTAGATTATTTTGTTAAAGAAGTTTGAAGAAGATTGCCTATTTCAACTCCATATCTGATTGTTTTGGAAAATATTATATAATCTATATTATGCAACTACAGTGTGTGTGTATATAAACAGACTTCAACAAAAGAGGTTTTTAGGTATATTAATATTTACCGATTCCGTGATTAATATTATAATATATGAAATATAAATTTTTATGTTAATATACGTCTGCATATTATTATTGTTATTTTACTATATAATATAGTTACCTGACCAATATCGATTTCAGGATTTACGCTGCGACCGACATCTTCTATCAAATCTACTCTTATTATATTCCATTCTCCTGTCAAAACATCAATTTCCACTTCAGCCAGTGTTACGCCATAAATATGATAATTCCGAACGTCTGCCATTCCAGTTTTAGAGTGTGCCTGCAGATCGATTTCTGCAGTAGCAGCGGCTTTAATAATATCCTCCCAACTGGAATTTTCCATCTTCTTCTTAATTGGATCTAATCTCTTTAATAGTTTCTGACAACACTTTTGTACACCGACTCCAACAAACTGAGAAGTTATGCTGCCTCCGGAAATAAAACAGTTAGGTGATATTGTAGTATCGTTAGGTTTAACTTGTACCTTTTCAACTGGTATATTAAGGTGATAGGCGCAAATTTGGGCGGCCTTCGTGTTCACACCTTGGCCCATTTCAACACCGCCATGCGTTACAATTACCGTCCCATCTTCTGGGTACACAGAAATATTTATACTAAGGGATATTGACCCGGCGGGGCTCCATCTTAAAAATGAATGTCGAAGTCCTCTTTTCTTCCATCTATTTTCAGCATTAAATTTGTCAACAGCTCGCCGCCGTTCATCGTACTGTGAGTTCGCTTTTAATGTACTCACTAGTTCTCTTATATTCTCGTTATGATTTAGGATATCTAAGTTAGCGAGACGCACGTTGACAGGATCTAAATTGGCCTCATACGATATTCTTTCCATCAATAATTCCGCCATTGCTATGGATTCTAAAGTTCCTATAGAAAAAAAAACGATTTCAGCTTTACAGGTAAAATTAAATCAAAGTTAATTTATTATCATGTATTAACAAAGGAATATGTCTAAATTTACATTTACTACCATTTCCCAAATCAAAAACTTAGCGCAGGCGAAAAGAACTCACACGAATTTCTCTTTTTAACCGCCAAATTTTACAAAAAAAGTAAACAGAAGTCACTGCAACCATCGATACCTTGCCTATCGTTGATGCACTAGAATTCTCAGGATCCTCCCGAGGGATTTGAACAAAAACTTACCGGGAGATCTACACCACGTATTAGACGGCGTATCTGTTATAGCATTGTATAATTTAAAATCCCACGGTGATTTATCGTAACAATTGTTGAAAGCGTCTGTGCTGAAAATGGCTATAGGTTCACCTACAATGTATCCATTATCTTCGAAAAGATCATACTTGTTATATTGTATACGACCGGCACTGTTGACTGAAACCTAAATTAAAATTGAATTAACATATTTTAAAGATTTAAGCCTCATTTATTTCTAGAAGTAATACTGTATAATATTTAATGTGATTAATCAATATACGTTATTTATGAGTCAATATTTTATATATGTTATAGACGAACGTCAATTTATTCATAAATATATAAAATTAATTTTATAATTACCTCGAAATTTGTAGAACATGGAAATCTCTTTCCAACGAATCTCATATTATTTTTGAGTGACTGAATAAATCGGCATGGTCTATTTAATTTGTGTGTAACCAATGCACAAGCAATAGATACTTGGGCTGCTCGAGATATTTTCATCCCGTAGGCGCCTCCAAGCCGTCGTAGAAACACATCTATTCTATAACATTATAAAGAAGTCCAGATATAATAAAATAACATATGAAATAAAAGTTAGGTAGTATGTTGTTGAAAATATTTCTTATAAAAAATATCACCTTCTGAATATATTGATATTTGTTTAATTAAAATGTAAATTGAATGATAATAAACATGTTATACACTTATACAAGACAGATAAGAAAGGAAGTTATATAAATAAATTTGATATTATAAACTAAATTGAAAACAGATGTTTCAATGAAGTCTTACTTATTTTGCTGAATCTTCAATGCCCTTGATACCATGCGCTGCACGCCATCCATCCACTGCGTCGTTGAATATAATTTGATGCCTTCCTCTATAGGCTGCGACACGCATGCCAACGTCTCCATACAAAAGTGATATTGTCCATATATCGACATTTCACCCTTTATTACTTTAGCTACATTATTTCCCCTGTTCGTGGCCGGCGATGTGAAATACTCTTGAATTCTACTAGTATCATTTTTTGCTTCTTTTATGTCCAAGAGCGGTAGTCTAACATTCGTGTAAGTTACTTTAACAAGCAATGCTGCTCTTTCTGCTATATATTGTGTTTCAGCAACAATGATCCCAAGAGGTTGGTTGTGGAATTTGACGTCTTTTTCACAAAGGATTTCCTCATCTGCCATGTAAAATGGGGTTCCAGCGGGTGTAAAACTGTTTTGACCCGGAATATCTGATGCTGTATAAAAGGCAACGACACCAGGTTCTTTCTATAAAATATGTCAAATGATGCGGTTTATAGATTTAATAATTATATTAAGGTTAGCTTTCAATCTTAACTGTAATAATTGATCTTTTTATATTATTTACTAAATGTGAATTTTAAAAGCAAAGTTAATTTTTTTATAAAAAAATATCTCATTGCAATAACAGATACATATTTCATAGTAATACTTGTAACTCGTGTATAAACAGAAAGCTGTTTTACATATAATTTATATCTTTACCAATGCTTCAGTAGCGTCAATATGTTGTATAGTCCCGAGGGCGACAGTGGAAAGCACAAACGAAGCAAACACCTCTTTTGGCAGAGACGGCACGTCTTCAGAGTAGGAGGCTTCACCGGCGCATTGGATCTATCAAATAATTTAAACAATGCATACAATTAGCTATTAATGTATTTGGTTTTAAACTCTATTTCTGCATTTATAATAAACAACATCAATGTGAAATAAAATGAGTACCAATCCATCAAATTTCGGTGAGGGCTTGTTTAGTGGCCATAAAGAGGGATTTGTCTCGAAAATTTGCTTCCCTTCAGACAGTGTTCTCCAATCTCGTAGTCTCACCACTCCTGATTTGTAACGAGGAGCTAAAATGCTTTCAGGACACAATGACAGCAGACCCTAGAGAGAACCCGTGTTACACGTAAGTTATTACATAGATTATTATGATAATAAATAAATAAGTTAGGGGATCTATATATCTCACAGGCAAGCAAAAACCTAATTTTGAAAATGTTCAATGAATAATGTCATTAATTTTCTGTACAAATTACTTTGTTCCCCACACTGTTTTTTGCTTCATGTATTATAAAAAATAAATTTTATTTTAGTAATCAGAAAAGTTATGTAAGGTACCGAAATTTTAAAATTCGACTTTTAGACAAAATTAATACCTTATAGAACAAACCCAGAGCCAACTTCCGTCTATATTCAACTGACATTTCCGGAGGGTTTGCTACTACTAGCATTTCCTGATTAAGAATACTAAGAGATCCCTGCAAAGTTTCATTAGTAAAGAGGTTTTTTCCGATTAGATATTTTTCAGTTCTACAGGCTCGGTGGAAGCCAATAGAGAGACCACCGTAAGCGATCCGACAATCCAAAAGCCTATTCTGGGGACCGAATTTATAGAGGTAGCCGGCGTGAACAACTGCGTGAGCGTTTTGAGATCGAGGCATTATCTGGGAACAACATCAAATTTTGCTTGAAAACATTGAGTGGTACTACATCGGCCGAATATATTTCATCACATACATTCATTACGAGTCTACCAAAAAGAGCGGTTTTTAGATTTGGATGCAAAGGTGCTTACCGCTTAGCATGTATTAATATTTATCCGTTCATCGCAGACGCAACAGGCGGCACGCTAGTCTGCCCAGCGTATTACCTATAGTTCTATTTAAGAATAAAACTGACTTCAGAGCGAACTCAAAAACTAAAAACATACTCAAAATCTTTATTCTCTAACAATTTTGTATACTTAATACTATCTTTCTTATAAATACAAATTGTGTAAAAGAATTAACGGACTGAAATTATAAGATCCTGTGTGAAGTTTATCTCGATAATTCGGTTAGATATTAATTTATTAAATAAGAAAACCTCACCTTATAAGTAACAATCTTTGTAAAGTCACTGTTAAGTGGTGGCAGTAGAACATTGAGCAACACTTTTCCTCTCACGTCTGCATTTAGAAACTCTTCCATGCTTATCCTAGTAGCATTGCCATGTCCATTTACTGTAAGAAAATATGTAATATATGTAATAAGTGATATATTAATATACTTTAAATATTTAGTAATAAATATATTAATAAACTTAAAGGTGAATTTCAATTATGTTGAAGATTGACAAAAACAAGATAATTATTCTTATATTTAATCCTATTTGATTGCCGTACACGTTGAACGTTTACATGTTCTAGTATAATTGAGTGGCTAAAATACCTACCTTCCTAATAATTATAATTGTATGATTATATTTAACGAGTCGGGTAATTTTAGCTACATAGTATGTATACGCGTTTCCAACCGTATCTAATGTCCTAATAACTTAATTTATTCGTTTTTTCTAGTGTTGTAAAAATTCAGTTACAATTGAGTTTTTTCTGTTAATAAAAAGGGCATTTACTACGTACAATACATTTCTAACAACAATATTCAAATACATACTTACAAATACCGATCTCAGCGCCGATTGTATTAAAAAGAAGGAAAATATCTGAATTAAACTCCTTGTGTTTATGTTTAATCATCAAATTTCCGGCAATTGTGCCGATCTGTAAATAATACTTGTTTTAATAGCTACTTGTAGTTATTGCCTTCACAACAATGTACTCACATTTTTAACCGGGATATGCGCTACCAGTTTGAGATGCTCTTGCAGAACTGTAAGATAGCGAAAGTCATCGTGCTGAGACATTTGACTGAATATATCATCGAGCTCCGTGAGGGTGTTTCCAGCTCCCACAACTAAGTTCTGCTGCAAATAGTAGCCCTTTAGTGCTGCTACGGACGATACGTCTATCAGCACTCGGGGATACTCCAGTATTGGATAAACTCCTGTCAAATGATTAATAAATTAGAGATTAGATTAGATAATTAATATATTCCTTTTAAATACGATTGATCCTCTTTAAAAGGAAAATATATTGTTATATACGAACCTTTAGCAGTATTTCCTCCTATTAACATGTAAGAATCAGTTCTGTACAAATTAAGAATTTTGAATACATCTGTTACTTCTTCTACTCTGTACCAATCTCGGTTATCGCTGAGTTTGATATGTAATAAAGTGGGATGTTTCACGTCTTCTTTGTTGACTACACACCAATCATAATCTTCGCAAGTTTGGGAACAAGCTTCCCCTGTTTTGCTGCAAATGCTAAGGTCCTCAATGTCTGCAATCAGGTAAGGGTCCGGGGAATCAGACGCAAACTTCTTAAACGCCTCCAAAATGGGTCTGTATCCAGTACATCTACAAATATTGCTGGCCAGCGACTTTTCTATTTCAAGCATCGTCATTTTCTTCTTCTTAAGGAGGCTAATAAAATGGAATGAAATCAGTAATGTTTTTATAAATCAACACCCAATGGACATATACGTACCTATACATCGCCATGACCCAGCCAGGGCTGCAGTATCCACACTGAGTGCCATTATTCTCATAGAGGGCCTTCTGTAGTGGGTGGTAACCTTCTAGCCTATTGCCCACCTTCTCTATCGTTGTAATCTCCCAACCGTGACACGACGTTATCAATACCATACACTGGCAACAAAATTTTATTTGTATCTATTAATAATCCTAAGGGTACACAGTAGTTAGAGTAAACGATCTTTATTTGTATGAATAGTTCTAGAAATATTGTGTCACTCCCTTTTTTCGATATTCTATTCTTTCAGGTATAAACCATGCCCTAAACTCCACTGTTTTTTTTAAATATCGGTTCTCATTATGAACATAACAGACTTTGTAGCTTTAGTTACATACGGCATTAACACTTTCTGCAGGTCCACCGGGACACTTTACGACGCTGACGATGCATGTACCGCAACCGGCCTCCTGACACATGTACTTCGTACCGCGCAGCTCCAGCCATCTCCTTAGGTACTCCAGCAATGTTACATTAGAACTTAGTTCACAGCCAACTAGAATAAGTTTCAACATGTTTACCGAAAATTGTATCAATTCATTATAACTTTGTAAAGTTACAGAGTATGCGCAGAGTTAAGTTTTCGCTATAAAAAATAAATAAATCAGTGGCGCTACAACCTCTTTAGGTCTTGGCCTCAGACTTCTGAATATGTTTCATGATCATTTTTAAATCTAATAGGCATGTAGGTCGTCGACTTTTTGGGTCTAAGACATGTCGATTTCTTCACGAAGTTTTCCTTCACCGTTCTAGCAAATGTTAGAACGAATGTCCATTGGTGCACAGCCGGGAATCGAACCTACGACCTCAAGTATGAGAGTCGCACGCTGAAGCCACTAGGCCTACACTGCAGTTTTCGCTATAAAGCTGAACAATTAATTTGCCCAAAACATATTAGAGCTTAGTTTAACTTAAGCAGATACTCTTTTACACGTTATCACGATCACACGATCGACTATGTATTTGCGTACTGTTCCCACGAGAATGTAAGTGCGTGCTCCTATTCCACCATGCCTACTGCTGATAGAGGACAAATCTTTGTTTTTTTTTACTTTTTTTATTATAATTAACTATTAATTTTTAAGACGTTATGTGGAACATGATGTAGTGAATGCAGCTCCTGACAAACATTTTGTAAAACAAAAAACTTGGTGATTTTTTAATTCTCTTCTCGTCCGTTCTAAGCCCTTGATTTGAGAACTTTATATGTCTGCAACATATGTTTGTATGTTGAGTATTTTATTTGTTTTTCTTTATTGGCGTTCAAGTACATTGTGTTCTCTAAAATCTAAATGAATAAATGATTTTGAATTTGAATTTGAAACCCCAGCACTCTTCGTAAAGGGGCAAAATTATGGTTGGTTGCATTTTATATACTTGAAATATGTTATTACTGCGTAATAAGTACACTTCTGGTAAGATAACTACATGATTGACATTTCCTGTCCTTGTTATTAAAGTTAACCTTCATTATACATTGCAGCCGTAAAAGCTTGGCATTCGGCTCATGCGAGACCGTTACAGTTAGATTTAAAAAGTTCCTTTCACGATTGACCTCCATCCTAGCTGTTTAAACCAAAATAGTTATCCTCTTTCATTTAATTTTATGTTATGCATTTATTGCAGGATCAACTTTTATGAAAAATAAAAGTTATTAAAGACATATTTTCAGATTGGTCTTATGTCTAAATCGTTTATATAATGTTTACTAAGCATGGCATAAAACGTATTTTATTTCTTATTATATTATATTTGGATTGGTCATATTTTTTAGAATTAATTTTAAGCGTATTAATTTAACATGGGCTAATGTTACACATAGATACTAGTTCAGTTTCCCAACTTCGGGTATGGTATGGGACGGGGCGGGAGTAACACAGTGATGTAACTTCTTACGCACAACATAAAAGGGGCAATATTGTCTAACACACATGCATACATACTACTACATACTAGACTTCACAGCTAAGAAATGACGGGAATATTACTACCGTTGACAGTAAAAATATCTAAAAGTAGAAGCTCAATGTATATTTTGCCAAGCCAAGCCTGGCCGACACAAAAGCCCGAATACGCGCATCGTATAGGAAATATGAATAATCATTCAACAAATCTATTCGTATACTTAAGGTAGCAATCACTTAATAGCGATTAGGTCGTTTTTATTTATTTGCAATGAAGTGTAAAAAATATTAAGAGTAAGTGCTATTACAATTCTCTTAACTGTTTACTTTCCAGTGTAGCAATGCTGCAAAAAGATGAGATTATACCACCCTACTATAAACTCTATTTGAACTAGCTAATTTTTTTTTGCTTCGCGTCGCATTAAAGGAATTAGTATGCAACTTCAAACACTCCATACAACTTTGACACTCGAACGCAAAAGGATTTAGAAGTGACATACCGGTATGGTCAACACCGTTTACTTGGAACTGAACCCTATCCATGTCCGGCGCTCTCGACGACACGCACTCAACTCATGTACCCGTGTATTAATCTCCAAAACCAGTAGTCACCGTAATTCAAGTTGCATTACATACATGTATGATTATCTGTAGACCAATCCGACAACGGAAAATTATTTTGGGACTAGCACAAAACAATTTTCAGAAATACTTTAATTCATAATCTCATTACTATTTTTAATTAATCTAAAATAGTATTACAATCTAAAACATACAAAAACCTAGACGAGTACCAACGGCACACTCTTTGAAAGACAAATACAGCTTGCTTATAATATGTTAAAAAGTTACTACTTATACAGAAATAGGGTCTAATATGAGAAATGTGTACTAACATGTCATAGGTATAATTTTACACGTGATAATAAAACTTAATGGTCTATGATCCGGCTGCAGGATTAGTGCGCTCATCGGTTATTTGGTACAAATCCAAATTTTTCTGTATATTTATAATTAGGAGAATGTATATCAACCAAGATGCCTATCAAAATTTGGCCCTAGCGGAAATGTTTTCCCAAAAATCAATTCAAAATAATTTAATTCAAAATACTAGCGGGCAAATTTTGATAGGCACCTTGGTAGACGTACATTCTCCTAATTATAAATATACAGAAAAATTTGCATTTTACCAAATAACCGATGAGCGCACTAATGCTGCAGCCGGATCTCGTACGTGTCAGGGTTGTTCGTGTTATTGGGCCACATTCGTTTAAAACATTTCAGAAAATAAAGTTGTAGACATGGTCGGATTGTAAAATGTATCAGTATACAACCATTATACCATTGCGTTAAGTGACGATTTCGACAATTGAGACACGAAAGATAACATTGAATTACCTTAATGAAATTACTTTGGCACAAACACACAAACGCGTTTAATACTGTGAGTGAGTGATAAAAATTGCAATTTTAATAATTTAAAACGAATTATTTATTTAATAACTATTAAGACATAGAATTATGTTGCAAAAGTGTAGAAATTATAAACAGTATTCTATTTAATTGTTTATTAGTTCATAAAATATCTAGGCTTAGAGTCACGGACTAAAGTAGCGCGTATATGTTCCCTGGAACTTCTAAAACACAGGACATCTTCAGCCGGATCGAAGCCAAAATATTATGTTGTGAATGACTATGACGCTATGACGCTTGGATGTTTAGGTTTCGTATCCTATAAGAGAAATATAATTCACAAAATGGCGCTCAACGGGACTCTTTGTAATGTGGTCATAGCTTCCATACGGCTAACAAAGTAACAAAGTAATCATAAATTTTAAAGAGCATAAATTACTTTCAAGCCTTCTGTTTGAATAATCACACCGCTGCGCACTAGTTTATACATTGCTCGTTACGTTAATTTGCGTTATGGACCTTTGATAAGAGAATAATGTTCATAACGAAGGATCCTTTATAATAGAAGAAGAGAACTGCAAAAACTATGTTCTCCATTTGACAAGGCGCAAGCCGCACTGCAAATATGTATGTTGTAATTACCTTAATAGAATTTAAAATCTTCAATATTAGTAGCGCATGCCAAACAGATTTTAGCAACAGTGTAGGGGCCATCTGGAAAAAAAAACTTATTTTATTTATAAAACAAATATAGAGGAAGGTCTTTGATTGACGTGGGTAGCGATATTTTTTCCGAATAGGTAAGTAGATGATCACCCTTCTGTGCCTTCCAGCCTGAAACATTCCCCAGGTCGATCACAGTGCGCCTTCTACTTACATGCCATGTAGGCGGTCTAATAGTAAGGACCATTTACCAATAGAAAACCACTTGTTGGTTGGTAGACCGGACTCCTTTCTGGCTTCGACGATGGCTTCTCTCATTGTTATCGGGATCACCACAGCCATACAAATAGGCGGCTCACCGGTCGCTAAAATTTTACATTTTTCTATTACAAGTAGTCATACAAGACCTTAGACCATATTAATGCGGAAGGTTTCCTCTGAGCTCAAAATAATAAAAGTAATTATTCTTATTCGTAGATTTGGAAAGGGAATTGCAATTTTCGTAAAGTATCATTGAAATGTAAATTGCTTAAATTGAACAAAATTTTATTTATTTAACATCATATAAATACATATTATGACTGCGACTAAGTAGAGAATAAGAGAGGGTAAACCTTTAGCTCCTAATATGTAGTCGTTGCTAAAAGATTTTTTCCGGAAGTATATACGGAAGTCTTGCGGAATGTCGCGAGCCTGAGGCACCCAATACTGCCAGGTACGGTCCGTCAACGTCTCCCCGGCCGGAGAGAGAATCAGCTCCTCGGTCGTCCAGTAACCGCATCCCATGATGAAACCACCCTCCACCTAATAACAAAATTTGACCAATGGCACTACAGTCATTTATCAGTTTTGTTCACAGATTGATTTTGTATCTGTTTCATTGATAATTTTTAAAACGATTTTGTCGTAGAGCTCATAATTTCCACTAGGAAGGGTTGTCATGATTTTGATGAATAATCATAATTATATTTATATTGAACATGCGATGCGCGGGACATAAATCGACGGAGGTAAATCATTCGTCTGGATCCTACTCTACAACTGAACACAATACTCGATATGAATTACAGACTCTGAGATGTAAAATAAAAATAGTTTCTCTTATAGTACTTAAAGGTGCCCTGAAAATATCGATTAACAAACCTGGCCAACATCAATTTCAGGATTTATGCTGCGACCGACATCTTCTATTAAATCGACTCTTATTATATTCCACTCTCCTGTCAAAACATCTATTTCCACCTCCGCGAGCGTTACACCATATATTTTATACTCCCGTTTGTCTGCCATCCCTGTCGTACAATGAGATGTCAAATCTACTTCAGCTTGAGCGGCAGCTTTGATAATTTCCTCCCACGTCGCATCAGCCATTTTGTTTCTTATTGGTTCTAAGTTTTTATTTATTTCTCGGCAACATTTTACTACACCTATGGAAACAAATTCGGACGCCACGCTGCCCCCTGATATAAAGCAATTCGGTGTTATAGTAGTATCATTGGGTTTGATTTGTACTTTGTCAACGGGTATATTGAGAAAAAATGCACAAACTTGCGCTGCTTTAGTGTTTATTCCTTGACCCATTTCAACACCGCCATGAGTCACCACTACGGATCCATCGTCTACGTACACGGTAACGGTAACATTCAAGTATGTAGAGCCAACCGGCTCCCACCTTAAAAATGAATGTCTCAGCCCTCTCTTCTTCCATCTATTTTCACGGTTATACTTATCAACATCTTTTCTACGTTCTTTATACTGAGAGTTGTTTTGAAGCGTGTTAACTAGTTCTAGTATTTCACCATGCGTTACCTTATCTACGTTTGCAAGGCGCACATTTAGAGGGTCTAAATTCATTTCATATGCAATTCTTTCGAGAATCCACTCGGCCATAGATACCGCTTCCAAAGTACCTACGGGTTGATTTCATATAATATTATAAATATATAGCAGCACGTTATAATAATAAACGCCTAGATACATATAAGTCACTATCCAGTAAATTATTTGACATAAAATGTATATTTACAAACCTGGCGCCCTGCACCATGTGTTAGAGGGCGTGTCAGTGATGGCGTCATACAATTTCATGTCCCAAGACTCCTTGTCGTAGCAGTTGTTGAGGAGTTCAAAACCAAGCAGCGACAAAGTCTCATTAATTATGTAGCCATTGTCTTCAAACAGTTGGTACTGGTTGTGCTGTATTACACCTTCACTATTGACCGCAATCTGAAACAATAGTTATATATAAAATATATTTTTGCAGCATTAACCTGGAGTTTTTATTAACTCAGTGAAGGAATCACAGAAGTAATAGAAAACAATTTTAAAAATATTACCTCAAAATCTATCGAAGCAGGCATTCTCTTTCCGACATGTCTCATATTGTTTCGCAGTGATTGAATTAATCTACAGGGTCTGTTTAGTTTGCACGTCACAAGTGCACATGCTACTGCGACTTGTATCGCCCTCGATATCTTTATACCGTAAGCCCCTCCTATACGTCGTAAATATACATCTATCCTGAAATTTTGACAACCACTAAATGACCCAATAATTTCGAAGGGAACTTCGAAAACAAGAATAAGTTTTTTTTATAAATTGCCTATGATTAGGTAATTCTTAAATCATTTCAAACCACTGGCAAAATTATTAATTAATTAGAAACAATACGTACTGGTTTTGTTTCATGTTCAATGCTCTTTCAACCATGCGCTGCACCCCGTCAATCCACTGCGACGTTGAATATAACTTGATTCCTTCCTCTGTGGGATGTGACACGCAGGTTAAAGTCTCCAAGCAAAAGTGATATTGCAAATATATTGACATGTCACCTTTTATGACCTTAGCTATATCGTTTCCTATTTTAGTAGCTTTTGATGATTTATATAGTTTAATTCTATTTGGGTCTCTTTTAGCTAATTTTATATCCAGCACAGGCGCTCTTACATTTGAGTAAGTTACTTTAACCAATAACGATGCTTTGTTTGCTATATTCTGTGTTTTAGCTACGATTATCGCAAGCGCTTGGTTGAAATATTTTATTTCCTTTTCACAAAGAAGTTCTTCGTCTGTTGTATAAAAGAGAGTTTTAGCTGGTGTAAAACTATTTTTGCCTGGTATGTCTGCTGCAGTATAAAATGCGATAACACCGGGTTCTTTCTGTAATATAAATATACATAATGATAAAGTTCACAGCTACAGATGAGCTGAAATGTTCGTCGATTTCGTTTTTCAATTTCGTTGTTTTCGAGAGCGATTATAAAAAAATTTGATACCATTTTTGATACTATTTTTGATACTTTTTTTCGAGGCGTCAGTTTCGGCGATTATCTCTTCATCAGCGCAAAATTTCCAGCGATAATTCTTGTCATTCCTATCAAGAGAGCGAGTCGAAAAAAAGTCGCTGGGAGCGAATTCTGGATAATACGGTGGAACAAATTTGGATTTATTACGATTAAACAGCCTCAAACACTTGAGGTGAGCGAGATGAGCTCGTGCGGCGAGCTTTCGCATATCCTAATATTCATCTAGAATAAGTCCTTTGATATCTTTAGGGTCTCAGCTATCTAAATCAACTTCACTTTTCGGTTATTAAAAATTATTTTGTGGACTTTTTTTTATCTTTTCTTCGATAACAGCCTCTTTGAGGCGTCCACTGCTCACATCGGACGATCAGTGCTCGTTTCACCTCATTTAAACTTAGCAAACCACTTCTCAACAGTTGAATTACCTTGTTCAGTGAATAATGCCCAGCCAAGCCATGGCTTCAATAGTATATTTTTTCGCCAAAACAATTATTAGTTTCGTACTATTGTACGACAGTTGAGAAATTAATACACGTGTCTTTTAAAGGTTAGGTAAGGTTAGTTTTTGAACTAAAAATCATATTAATTTAATACTGGTAGCGCCATCTATGCGTCAACCTACGAACTTTTCAGCCCACCGATTAGCCAAAGCTCTTTTTTGAATAATACTTTTTTTTGAATAACTAAAACATAAATAATATATTACTTTTACGAACCATTGCTTCAGAAGCGTCAATATGTTCAATAGTGCCAAGAGCGACAGTAGAGAGCACAAACGAAGCGAACACTTCTTGAGGCAGAGACGGAACGTCTTCAGAGTAGGAGGCTTCACCGGCGCATTGGATCTAAGTTATTAATTTGCTTTATTACTAACAATTTTTTTAATTCAAGTAAGATTTAAGTTAGATAAAAAATCAATATTTATAATTATAAAATAATTGGTTGAGACTGCACCTTTTCAACGAAAGAAACAGTGAAATATTTTTTAGCAGAAGATTAAAAATATATTTTGAATCGTCGTTTATTCCTAATAAATTAAATTGATGACAAAAATGGATTATATATAAAAAAAAACAAATAATTACCAGCCCATCAAACTTTGGTGAGGGCTTATTAAGTGGCCATATAGAAGGATCACTCTCAAACACCTGCGTTCCCTTGGATAGAGACCTCTCGTCTCGAATTTTTATCCTGCCTGATCTATATCGGGAAGCTAAAATGTCTTGAGGACATAGGGAAAGGAGACCCTAAAATGAATATATAATGTAATATTTCTTATTCTAAGGTTGAATACGTACCTACTTGCCTATATCTGCACAAAACAAACATTGTGTTTTTCTCTTTTTACATCATCATATTTAACAATTTAATGGTTTATTACTAACTTAAGATTATTTTTACTTTACTAATCACGTTACCTAAACTTTCTACACACATTTCTAACAACTACTACTAACTATACAGAATGGAGAAGTAGTAGTAGGATATTATATACCTTGTAAAATAATCCCAATGCAAGTTTTCGCCTATATTCAAGAGGCATGTCAGGTGGGTCCTCTTCCCCTACCATTTCCTGACTCAGAACACGAAGAGCAGACTGCAAAGTGTCATTGTCGAATAACTTCCGTCCTTTTAGGTTTTTTTCTGTATCATAAGCTCTATTAAATTGTACAGAAAGGCCTCCATAAGCTATCCGACAAGTGAGCACTCTATTTCGATGGGTCAATTCGTAGAGGTAGCCGGCGTGGACTATTGCGTGAGCGTTCTGCGATCGGGGCATGACCTGAAACATGTACTCTGAATGATAGCTTTATACAAAACTGTCTTAGTAAAAGATATAACATATTTTCTGTAACGACGGCAATTTGATTTTACGTATGAACTGTGCTAAGACTTCTGGAATTGTTTGACTACCACTTTGCCGTACCTTAAACGTCACGACCTTTACGAGTTCATCATTAAGTGGAGGTAGAAAAATATTGAACAATACTTTTCCATTCATATCAACGTTTAAAAATTCCTCCATTCTCTTCCTGACTACGTCGCCGGGTTTTTGTACTGAAACAAACCGAATACGAGCATAGATCGCATAATAATTTGGATTAAACCATTTAGACATTTGTTTGGCCACACTTATTACTTACGAATACCAACCGAAGCGCCAATTGTATTTAATAACAGGAAAATATCAGAATTGAATTCATTATGTCGGTTTTTGATCATTAAATTGCCTGCTATTGTTCCAATCTGTAATCAAGTTAAAGATAAATATTATTATAGTTATATTATATTCATATGAATCAAATATGATTTTTAAAGTAACTTTTTATATAGTTATAATAACTCCTGCCCACGCTTGCACGATGTTAACAAATATGACAATCGCGAGCATTTAACCCGTAACTTCGTGGTATTTCTAAAGCTTTACTTACGTTTTTGACGGGTATATGCGCGATAAGCTTGAGATGCTCTCGCAACACCGTAAGGTAACGAAAGTCCTCGTGCTGAGACATTTTTAGGAAGATATCATCGAGCTCGGTAAGTGTGTTTCCAGCTCCCACGACTAAGTTCTGCTGCAAGTAGTACCCTTTTAGTTCTGCGACGCTTGATATGTCTATCAGCACTCGGGGGTACTCCAGTATTGGATAAACGCCTGTCAAATTGTGTTAGGACAATATATTACTACGTTTTGATTGCCTGATTTACATTATTAAGCCTATTAGGTACTCATATTATAATTTATAACGTATTAGTAATTGTATTTAAGTTAAGTAGTACATATTGTAAGACCTTTTTAAAATTTAAGTGTTCATTACCTTTAGCCGTATTCCCTCCTATAAGCATATAAGTTTGTGATTGATGCAATGTGAAAATTTTAAAAATATCATCTGTATCTTCTACTCTGTACCAATCTCGGTTATCGCTGAGTTTGATATGTAATAAAGTGGGATGTTTCACGTCTTCTTTGTTGATTACACACCATTCATAATCTTCGCATGTTTGGGAACAAGCTTCCCCTGTTTTATTGCAAATACTAAGGTCTTCAATGTCTGCAATGAGGCAAGGGTCCGGGGAGTCGGAAGCAAACTTTTTGAACGCTTCCAAAATGGGCCGGTATCCAGTACATCTACATATATTACTGGCCAGCGACTTTTCTATTTCGAGCATCGTCATCTTCTTGTTTTTCTTTATCAGACTGAAAACGATTATTCATAGTGTTTATACAAAGCCTATAAGATGAACATTAAAGTTCTTGCTTAACACGATAAGTAACGAGATTGTGCAACAGCAAATAATAAATATATTGTACGTGGTTGCCTTTGAACTGAATGACGATGAGATAGCAGACAGTGGCAGAACTTGTTACGCCGTTCTCAAACATATAATATACTATTGTAGTATGCAAATATTTCCCTACTCTTTCATCACCAAAAGTAAATGTGCACGATTGTTTTAATCAACCCGTCAATCTTGTGAAATTTGACTTATTCGAGCAAAATACTACAAAGAGAAAGGGTACTAAACAATCCTTTGGAAAATAATTTACCATAATTCACGCATATCGGTTGAAATAATTGTTGTTGCCTAGATAATAATAAGTGGTACATATATCAGATTTCTAATACTGGATTTCAAAATTAAATTGATTGCTCTTTTCGTAACTAACACCGGATAATTGGATATTACAAACATATTTATGAAAACAAATACAATCGTAGTAAAACAAGAAATTTATTTAACTTTGTATTAACTATTTAAATTTAAATTAATATGTTCGAACGATGATTTACCTGTACATGGCCATGACCCAGCCAGGGCTGCAGTACCCGCACTGGGAACCATTATTTTCGTAAAGGCACCTCTGCAGTGGATGGTAGCCCTGCAGCTTGTTGCCCACCTTTTCTATGGTTGTGATCTCCCAGCCGTGACATGACGTTATTAGCACCATACACTGCATACAAATCATACACAAATTTAATTAAAGTTTTTTGAAATGGATCCATTTTTGTTAGTAACGCTGGTCACAGGCGCTACCTGTCTCGGTCGATTAAAGCCATCGTTTTTGCTCCCATAAGAAACATTGTTCTTATAACTTCAAGTAACGTGCTTTAAGAGAAATTAAGATATTATTTACTTTGCTTTGATCAGGAGGATTCTCACTAAATATAGCCCAATCTGACAAACACACAATTCTTTAAAAGTTTTACTCAAACAAGAAAACGTAAATTCCATCAGCTTGCTAGTATTGCAAGCACAAAACTAACTAAGCAAAATAGTACTACCTTCAAATATAAGAATTGTTAAAAATTCCCAAGTCTTGTTTATAGCACAATTTACTGTAACGAAAATCCAAATCTTTGCGCTATGGTTTGTAATCTAGAGTCATACCTAACCTTACTTTTAGAACGGTACTAAGATGTCATCAGTATTCACAGAGGGGCAATATCAGGGTTGTAGCGATTAAATGTATAATACATACCGCATTGACGCCCTCCACAGGCCCACCGGGGTATTTGACGACGCTCACGATGCAGGCGCCGCAACCGGCCTCCAGACACATGTACTTGGTGCCGCGAAGTTCCAGCCATCTCCTGAGGTACTCTAGCAATGTCACATCGGCACTCAACTCGCTGCCGACTTAAATTAAATAATCAAGTTAATATAACCGTATTTATTCAAATTGGTAGACCTTGCCAGCCGTATTACAAACTATCAAAAATCTTGATACCTCATCCTATCTAATTAAGAAGTATAGAAGTTATGATAAGACTTATAAAGCCTAAGACTTTGATAATTGAATTGGCATTTAATTGTATCTACCCTCGTATTATATACAATTATTAAAGTTCTGAAAGTTGTATGTTTTACTGTCCAACCAAGTGCAAAATAAATTATTCAATGGAGCAATTATTGTATAATCGATTTCGCATCGATTTATTTTGATGAAAATGACAAGAAAAAATAGAGATGTTTAATTCTATATTATATAATATAAAATTAATTGTATACTTTCCTTATAGACAAAACTGCTCCTACATACAATGACTAAAAATTAAAAAAATGACACAGTACTTTAGGTGTAAAACTGCTAGCCGCCGAAGCAAACACATTACTAGCTCTTTGTATATAAAATATAAGAAAGTGTAATCTAGAAATTATTATTGTCAAGTACCGTTTTAATATAAAATATGTTTTAATACATAGACTATTGAGTTTAAAACGAAACAAATGAAAGAAACAAAGTGTCTAGAGTAGTGTAGTTTGATATTCAATATTGATATAATACAAAAGATTTTGTTTTAAAATTTGATTTAAACTTAAAATGAATGCTAAGTACCAATTGTTTAGCAGCCTAACCACTTTTAACTGACTCCAATAAAAGCAAAGGGCATTAGTTGTTTACTATTTTATATATTAAATTGAGTTTGTTATTTCAAGTATATTAAAATGTTATTTATTAGTGTGTATTAACATTTATTTAACGGCCGGTATAAAAACAAGATCGACTATATAATGTCTAACAAGGTAAAAGTTTTTAAAGACTGTCTGTATTAAATAACTTCAATTTTAACTCAGATCACAGAATGGTAAGAGCAAAACTCTCAGGAACACGTGCTAAGAAAGCACGTCAATTTCACAACAACATGAAAGCCATCGAATGCACCGGTAACACTGATTTGCTGTTGAACAACCTCGAAAAATCCCTGATGGATGGGAAAAAAGAATGTATATCGACTCAAGACAAATACAACAGACTGCTCAATCAATTAAAAACAGAAACTAAAAAAGTAAACACGATTACTAAGACAACTATATCAATTAAAAGTAAACTATTATTATTACAAGAACGGAAAGAACTTATACAACAAAGAAAAAGTAATACCAACAACAGCCAAAAGATAGCAGAAATAAGCAAAAAGATTAGCGAACAACTTAGGAAAGAACGGAAAACAAAAAGGATAACAACATCAAGAAAATATATAGAAAAAACAGGAGGAATAAAGAAGGCGCTGAAAGAAATGAATTACAAAAAGGACTGGATTCCAAATCTGAAATGTAAAAATAGAGAAAAGACTAGTAAAAGACCAGAGATACTAGAAATCGCTACGGAATACTACCAAAATTTATACCAAAGTCGAAAAGGGGAACAAGTAATAAATGATTATAGTTCAGTAAACAAAGATGAGATTAAACCAATTCTAAAAGACGAAACAATAAAATCTATCCAATCACAAAAACTAGATAAGGCACCTGGATCTGACTTAATCACAAACGAACTACTGAAAACCACGTCACCAGTGAAATTCTCGAAAAGGAAACCATCCCGGAAGACTGCACTAAATCGATAATCATACTGCTGCATAAGAAGGAAGACAAGGGTGATATAGGAAATTATAGACCGATCAGTTTAATGTCCAATATCTACAAAATATTTTCAAAAACAATACTAAACAGGATTACCAATACGCTAGACGAAAACCAACCTAAAGAACAAGCGGGATCCCGAAGTAAATTCTCATCTATAGATAATATTCATACACTAAGACAAATACTACAGAAATATAGGGAATTTAACAAAACGTACTACATAGGATTCGTTGACTTTAACAAAGCGTTCGACACATTGGAACATGGGACGACAATATATGGGACGCTCTAAAAAGACAAGGAGTACAAGCAAAATACATACGAGTAATTAAAAACGTATACGCAGCCAGTACCGCACAAGTTAAACTTGAATCTACGGGCAACGAATTTCCTATTACAAGAGGCGTACGCCAAGGTGATCCTATATCGCCTAAATTATTTTCTGCTGTGCTAGAAATGATCTAAACTGGACCAGAATGGGACTCAATATAAATGGCAAAAACCTCAACCATCTACGCTTCGCAGATGATTTGATTTTGTTCTCAGAGGACGCAGGAACACTGGGACTTATGTTGCAGCAACTATCCAATGAAAGTGCTAAGGCCGGTCTGTCAATGAACTTAACCAAAACCAAAATTATGACGAACGCCCAACTAACAGTAAACAACGAACAAATAATAGTAAATAACGAACCAATAGAATATGTAAATGGATACATATATTTGGGCTAACTTATATCTGCAGATGATTGCATGAACAAAGAAATAGAGAGAAGAATAACTAATACTTGGAAACGGTTTTGGTCTCTTAGAGAAATAATGAAGGACACAGATATGCCAATGACAGGAAAAAAGAAAATATTCGAAACATGCATTATACCATGCCTAGTATATGGGTGCCAGACATGGGTGTTAACCGAAAGCCAAGAAAATAAATTAAAAGTCTGCCAAAACGCAATGGAAAGGAGTATTTTAGGTATAAAAAGAAGATATAGAGTAAAATTACAAGAAATTAAAAATAAAACAAAATTCAAAAATGTACACACAATCTACAGACAGCTTAAATGGCGTTGGACCGGACATATGTTGAGAGAAAGTACAGAAACATGGACAAGGATAGTAACTGAGTGGTATCCAAGAGATACCAGAAGAAAAAGAGGTAGGCAAACGAAAAGAAGGGAAGACGACTTCAACAAAATAGCTGGTCCGGTATGGACTCGTTTAGCAAAAGACAGGAATACGTGGAAATCTTTAGAGGAGGCCTTTGTCGACAGACAAGCTGATCCAGACAAACATCCAGTTGCCGAACATACAATGATTAAACCAATTTAATTTAGTAAGTACTTCGAAAGTAATTTAAATTTAATTTAGTAGAAAAGTATATAGAAAGTAATTATGTTAGGCATGTATTAATTAATGAGTATTATTGTAAGATAGAAACAGCAATAAAGGCTATTTTTTTTATTTATTTATTTATTATTAACATTTATATCAATTAACAAAAACTATTAATTTTAGTACTAATTCAAAAATTTATTTATTAGCAAAATTATACCCTCACGAATGTGAATTTTTAAATCAATTTATTATGAAGCTTGTCCCGCCAGTCGATATGTATTATAATTTAATCATAATTAGTTTCTAGATCACTTCACGGGTCGTTAAATAATAATTATAATTTTATACGACATTTAACTGCTATGAAGATTCCATTTGTTATAAATGCGATTAACTGCCGTTAAAATTGAGGATTGATGTAGATATAATAGAATTATACGTCAAACCTTAAATTAAAAAAGAATACTCCTATCTTATATTACTTAGAAATTATAATAATAAGTAAGTACGGTTAAATTGTCTACCTCAAGGATCTGTAATGGGTCCTTTGTTTATCGCTTATCTATATGATATAAAATATTGATTCAAATATTCAGAATATATTATGTTTGCAGATGACAAAATATATTTCTAAAATTATGGATAACTGCTTTCAACTTCAACAGATCTTAATACATTGGAAACTTGCTCCAAAAAATCCTTAATTATTGGAAATTTATTAAAATTTCTTTTACTCGCAAACTTAAAAAAAAATGTTGAACAATTGAACAGGTGAATTTAGTGAGACTATTAGGGATACTACTAGCTGATAACAGATGGTTCTCAGGACATATAGATAACAAAACAGAAAAAGCATATAAACAACTTGACTTCGTCAAACGTGTATGCAAATCTTTTAAGAATATAAATTGCATAAAATGCCTGTACTTTGCTTTTGTTAGGAGCTCACTAGAATATGCTTGCGCTGTTTGGTCCCCAATGTACAAGAAATACATTGCAGTAACAAAGAACAATCAAAGAAGTTTCAAAAATGTTTAAATTTTAAGTATTTCCGAAAGTATAGTAGCTAGTATTCCTGCTACGTTGGTATTGAATCCCTGGAATGTAGACGTAAACAATATGACCTGATGTTTTACACGCTATTTGCAACAATTTAATTGACTATTCTGACTTATTGTCGCTTTTACTATTTCACACCCCTTCTCAAATTTCTCCTACCTGCCTACCTATGTGTAAGGTAAACAAGGAGATCACCAGCTCTGCGACCACGGCAAAAGCCGTACTGATAATCGCTAATCAGCTGGTGGCCCTCTAGATACTTCAGGAGCTGGCCGTTAATAATGCTTTCCATTTCCATAAGACCAATATGGCAAAGTCAATAATTTATCAGAAGTACTTTGGATAGATCGTTGAGTTCAAGAGTTCAGTTGCTCTCTGATCGGCGCATGCGCCGGATATACGCACTGACTTATTTAAAAAAAATCTATATGTACATCAGGACATCAATAGTGAAAACTATCTGGCTAATATTAATCGCTTCGAATGTGCAACATACACATTTTGAAAATTTAAATTTACATTTATATAAAACTAATTATGTTAATACCAAATGAAATGTATTTTTATTATGTTATTTGCATACCAAAAGGGTACAAGAAGGTTAAATTAACTACGGTTTTAATTTTCATTAAATATTTTTAAAGTACCCGAACATCGGACCAATTATAAATTACGACTTAAGTTTTTCTTATATTGTATTTATAATTTCAGATATATGTGAACATTATTTTGTACAATACAAGCATCACCCATTTAAACAGCAGTCAAGACTAAAATCACGACTTAAATTTAACCCAAATCGCAAATTGATAATTAACATTGATGTAGTATTTAAAAGAATGCTACATCATAGAGACTGGCGCGGCGCTATCTTTCATAGATATTTACCACCAAAACATAAATGTATAAATCATAAACATAAAGGCTTTAAATAATTAAAAATAACAATTTAGCCTTATAAACAATCTGAAATGGTTTTTATTTTATCAAATAGGCTATTGATAATATGAAATTAAACTTTGGTTTGAAACAATACCTTTCATTTAGTTACAGGTATAATTAGGTACTTCTTCTATATAGAAATACAAACCGTGAAATAACCCGAAACTAGAGCCCTTATTGTTTCGACAATAATTAAAATGCAAATAGCACATTTGTATAGATAAGCAATACGTCTTAAGAAAATTAAAAAGTTAAAAATAAATTAAATAAGATAAGATAAGCAAATAAATTTATAAAATATTTGATATATAATGTAATGTTTGTTTGTATATACGTACCGGTATGTTCAACACAATTTACTTTAAAATGGATTCTGTCCATGGCCGCCTCCTGCCGTGGCTGAACTGTGTATTAAGTTTAAGTAATACCGAAAATGGTAACATGTTACCTACAGTATATTTGTTCAAGTGTATGTTACCGCTTAACATGAAAATTATGTTTTATTTAAACAGACTATTGATTGTTAGTTAGTGAAACGTCAATATACGAGAATTATTAGAAATAAATAAATATTATTATTTGACATATTTGATATAGCGATAACTAAAAGTATTATTAGTAATAAGATCATTTTAACGAATATGCATATTTTTTATGTTACAAGAGGCAAACGGGCAGGAGGCTCACCTGATGTTAAGTGATATAGCCGCTCATGGACACTCTGAATGCCAGAGGGTTCGCGAGTGCGTTACCGGCCTTTTAAGGCTTGGTGCGCTATTTTCTTGAAGGAACCTAAGTCGAATTCAGTCGTCCACATAGGAATGAATGTTGCTAAGTTGCAACATATCTTCGACATGCGAATAAACAGGGTCGGGGATACGACATAGACTTGTGGGACCCCGCATTCACAGGTTTAAGGTCGAACATGCTCCGTTGACGACGATCTTGATGCTCCAATCAGCGAGAAAGATGGAAATCCAGTTGCATAATTTCTGAGCCCATAGGCCGGAAGCTTCGAGAGCAGTGCCCTATGCCACACCCGATCGAAGGCTTTTGCTGTAAACCAAACTTACTGCCAGCGCCTCCCTCTTGGACTCAAATTTCTCCTACCTGCCTACCTATGTGTAAGGTATACAAGGAGATCACCAGCTCTGCGACCACGGCAAAAGCCGTACTGATAATCGCTAATCAGCTGGTGGCCCTCTAGATACTTCAGGAGCTGGCCGTTAATAATGCTTTCCATTTCCATAAGACCAATATGGCAAAGTCAATAATTTATCAGAAGTACTTTGGATAGATCGTTGAGTTCAAGAGTTCAGTTGCTCTCTGATCGGCGCATGCGCCGGATATACGCACTGACTTATTTAAAAAAAAATCTATATGTACATCAGGACATCAATAGTGAAAACTATCTGGCTAATATTAATCGCTTCGAATGTGCAACATACACATTTTGAAAATTTAAATTTACATTTATATAAAACTAATTATGTTAATACCAAATGAAATGTATTTTTATTATGTTATTTGCATACCAAAAGGGTACAAGAAGGTTAAATTAACTACGGTTTTAATTTTCATTAAATATTTTTAAAGTACCCGAACATCGGACCAATTATACATTACGACTTAAGTTTTTCTTATATTGTATTTATAATTTCAGATATATGTGAACATTATTTTGTACAATACAAGCATCACCCATTTAAACAGCAGTCAAGACTAAAATCACGACTTAAATTTAACCCAAATCGCAAATTGATAATTAACATTGATGTAGTATTTAAAAGAATGCTACATCATAGAGACTGGCGCGGCGCTATCTTTCATAGATATTTACCACCAAAACATAAATGTATAAATCATAAACATAAAGGCTTTAAATAATTAAAAATAACAATTTAGCCTTATAAACAATCTGAAATGGTTTTTATTTTATCAAATAGGCTATTGATAATATGAAATTAAACTTTGGTTTGAAACAATACCTTTCATTTAGTTACAGGTATAATTAGGTACTTCTTCTATATAGAAATACAAACCGTGAAATAACCCGAAACTAGAGCCCTTATTGTTTCGACAATAATTAAAATGCAAATAGCACATTTGTATAGATAAGCAATACGTCTTAAGAAAATTAAAAAGTTACCTTTGTGTGTGGAAAATAAACCAATTTATCCACAGAGTTACAACTGAGCAAAACGAAATGTATGACGAATTGAACAATGAATAAAGAATAAGCATAAAACTCAAAAATATTCAATAAAAAAGAGTAGCGTAACAACCTCTAGGTTTTGGTATCAGGTATCTGTAACTGTTTCGTGATAAAAAAAATTTTAATAATAGGCAAATAAGTGACCATCTTGATTCCTTGACACACACCGTCGATTTAATTTTTTTCTTAAGACCTACTACTAATTGCGCACTAGAGAAATGGTGGACCACCGTGGATTGAACACATCTTAGTATTGAGAGAAAATAGTCTTGCAAATAACAACCGATTAGCATCAATGCCGGCAGTTCCGTTAGATGGCGCTTTATACAACTACATTTCTCGATGCAGCAATTTCTTGAACTGATAAGTAATTAGCTAGGTGAGGTCACTGTTGATGAAATTATTATTATATATTTATTTTACCTTTTGCGTCCACTATCAAGAATCTGGGAATAATCTTGTTCAGACCTGTACTGTCCAAATACGGGACGCTGCGATTGATTATTGCTTTTTAACCAAAACACCTATATAATTATAGGATAACTTCCATTTTCTTAGCTCCAAAAACCTATTCTTTTCTCCTCTAACAGGTCCTTCTATTCCCTTCGCAAATATCACCTTTTTCAATTCCTCCTTCACTATTACTGCCATTCGGTTGTGGTAGACTGGGTTATTTAAGCCATTATTTTATGGTTTGTGGTATAAATAAAGATATTATAATTATTATTATAATATCATTGAGAAATTACATTTATTACATTCACTCGCGTTTATAATTCGAGGATCGAGTGGGTGTTACACAACTTTGAGTAGCCTCGTCTTGTACTAGGGGATTTACACACGATTGCATGGTTTTAGCCGCACCACTTCAATCCGGATAGGTGACGGCTGACTGAAGCCGAACCCCCCAAACTAGAGTAATTTAACCTAATTTGACCATGCAGCCACCGTCATTTTTTAAATAATGACCCTGCTACTTGTGAAGCTCTTCGTGGTATTGTCTGTCTCCATATGCATATGAGACATATAATATGGATGGTAATATTTAGATAGAAGACACCGTTAATTATGTCTCCCGAATGTAAGCTATAAATCTTTTAGGGTAAAAGCCATACAAACATTTTTTATTGATTTTACGTCTGACAAAATATGCCATATACAGAAAAGAAATATATATGCGTTTTGCCGTCTCTAAGCAATATTTGAATAAAACATTTAGTTTAAAATAATAACGAATTGTTGCCGCTATAACTTTTAATTACGTTTCTAAGCCATTAAATTATTTAGTCTCTTACTAGTGCACGGTTCATCAAGACATGGATCAAGTTAAATTTAAAGTTAACGACATCGAATGTGTTGGTAAGATATTGTGAATTACCATTAAAATTATTTTTACATTTTAAATTTGATTTCTAATACTAATAATATTTATATTCAGTCGTGCTTCACAGAATATGAATGTGCTATAATATCGTTTTATTACGGAAAATGTTGTTATGCAACAATTTTATTTCACGATATTATAATTTTATGTACTTTAAAAGCAAGAAGGTCTTTGCTACAGCCGAGTGGTGGTCCAGCACTGCAACCTTCTTAGGTTAAAGGCAAGTCTATCCGGTCCATTGTCTTTTTGAATGTTATCTATAGATATGCTCGATATAGGAACATGCAAAATATATTACATACTACTTTCAAAACGATTGTAAAGTAGCGTAAACGTATGACATAGGAGATAGAGGATAATTAATTTTTTTTCTGTTTAACAAAAGTTGCTAGTGTTTTATTGAATTTTTATTTTTTGTAACATTTTTTTTACCAAAATTGTCATAAATTTTACATACAATAGCATATAGTATTAAGTATGATGTGGTAAATTTCAATAAAAATAAATAAACGTTACATAAGATATATTATCGTTAATTTAAAAGTAAACTGCAAAAACTAGCAACTATCGCAGTATCGTGTAAGAAATAGACATGTGGAGATCATCCATATTTTAAGAAATTTTATATTAATTGTAGTAAAACCACCTGCTCTGTGCACATCGATGTCGTCTAGCCCGTATTCTAAAACAGGAATCAAAAAAGTTTGATTTTCTGAAGCTTCCTTCAGCATCCTGTTAACTGCAAATTGTCGACTACTTTCGAATTTATTATACCGAAATATTTAATGAGCCGTATTATTATATGTCTAAATAATTGTAAAATATTTGAATAAAACAACGTTGTGCCCTCAATTGCTATCTATTGCATAGTTATTGGCAATAAACATTAGATAAAGTTAAATTTATGTTTCCTCCTGAGCAGAAGAATAATTAAGTTTTTATTTGATATTAAGACATTATAACTAAAATTCTGAGTTCACTCCTCACTCGTAATTTATTATTTTAATAATATCAAAATTATATGTCAAAACAAGATTGTGTAATGAGTGTTTTTACTTATGAAAGATTATCCGATACCAACTAAAATATTATTAAAATACTACCTTAAGTATAATATTCATTAGAAGGTAATATATTATTTACGAAATCGCACAAATGTCTGATAATATGATTTTAACCATATAAAACATGCAATAATAATATTTGAACTCAACTTTATGTATATGTTTGATTATTCATGTTCAGTTTCCTTTATTCGCTAGGGGCTGATTTTTGGGTAGACACACAGTTTTTAGAGACAACTTTAGACAAATATGACTTGGTATGTACATTGTTGCCATACAAGTCACACAGCGACTGTGAGTGTTAAAAGACAAAAAAACTACATCTGTGCAAACAAATTGAGGTTTACAACAGTTTTGTATTGTGCTCAGGTTGTCTTAAGGTTAAAACCTGTACCTATTGCATAAGTTTGCTTTTGTAATTTTATTTTCATTGGAGAAATATTTTTAGTGTTTGTTTTAGTTGGTACTAAACTTGACTAATATGTACATAGTTATTAATGTAATGTAAAAGAAGAATCACTAATGAACCAACAGACTAGCCTACAAAATACATCTGAACGGAAAACCACTAGGATTTGTTGATAGTTACATTTAGGTGGGGAAACAATTTATTTTAAAGTCAAAGACACAAACAAGAAGGGAAGAGATCGACGAGATAGAAGAGGAAGCTCATCAAAGCCTAGCTAGCCTATTACTGAAAAGCAATTTGGTCTCTAAATGAAGTCCTTAAGTGAAGTGAAGTGAATACATTCAAGGTAATGTCCACCTGCATTCTTCCCACACTAACATATGGACATCAAACGTGGACCCATAATCCAAGAACCAAATCAAAAAATCAATGAAGATCTACAACATGCCAAAAGTCGATGGAATACTAATAAAAATTTAAAAATCTGTTTACTCATTTGACACAATTAATTGTTAATAAGTGAATAAAGTCAGAAGCGCGCATACTCGTATAAGGCAAAAACCTAAAATATTCGGTGCACTCGTAAAATAGTCAAAGTGCAATAAATGGTGCAAAGGTAAAATGGTCTTGGGCAGGACACTAAGCACGATATCCAGAAAACAAGTGAACGTATAAAGTGACGAAATGGCGAATAGGTAGACTAAAAAAATGCCGGTCCGATAATATCATAGCTGCAGCGAGCATGCAATGGATGGTGTCGAAAAACAAAGATGAATGGCATAAGCTGGGGAAGGCCTATAACCAAATGGGGTTCCGACCCTACACTAAAGACCCAACCAAACACTAAACTTTATATAATGTACATTATAAATTCTATATTACATTTGAACATACATTTTTTGTGTTCTAAACGAAAAACATCAATTTAATAATAACTTTCAGCTGCCAATATATAAAAAAATTATATTATTATTACTGTAATAAATGTCGACGCTTCGGTGGACGGAGAAATTATGACCATTTGTGTTCGTCCATCACTTGAATTTTTGTATTCCTTTGTTAATAAATAAATAATTAACGTATTATGCCTATCAGTTGGTTCAGAAGCGAGCTCCACTACTACGCTTCTGAACTACATTCGGCAGACTCTAGAATTACGAGGAACCAAGTACATGTGCCTGGAAGGAGGTTGTGGCGCCTGCATTGTCAGTGTGAAGACACCCGAGGGACACATACTATCTGTCAACTCCGTAAGTCGTTCTTTATTTATAAGAATTTGGCAAGAAATACATCTTTACAGTCTTACCCTTTACATTGATATGTTTCTAAATCATAGAAATTTATTACTAGCCGTTTATAGACCACATTCTTGATTTTATCTATAAAATATTTTTCATATGAAAAAAAATTTGGTTGTCTGTAAATTCGGTTTATGTGATAACGTCATAAATTGAATTGATTATTATCACTAAACTATCATTAGTTTGTATAATACAAAGAAGGAGGTTATTGAAAATTACAATTTTTTCCACACCATTCTCTTTAACTTTTCACTTCACTTTATAAACAGTTGACAAAATAGTTGACGTATAGGTTGTGAGCAGCCGCTGTCTATCGGACTCGGACGCATCGGTCAATAAATTGGAAGACACATAAATGCGTCATAAGCCAAACTGAAGCCGTTTGTGCCTCTCTATCGTTTGTTCCGCGTTCTGGCTTGCACGCTCGGCTCAGGCGGAACGTGACAATGCGTCAGGGTTTTTTTCGATGCAGCCATTTATCGATGTATCAGACGTTATCACGGCAATATATTTTTGGTATGATTTAAATATGATTGATGAGAATATATTTATCATGTTTTTAGTGTTTGGTTTCTGTGATGTCATGTCACAATTGGGAAATTACAACAATTGAAGGTGTTGGAAACCGAGGCAAGGGTTATCATATCATACAGAAAACTCTTGCCAAAAAGGATGGCACCCAATGTGGTTATTGCACCCCGGGTTGGGTCATGGCTTTGTATAGGTAATATATTTTAATAGTGTTTATTGCGGCGAATAATGAAATTTTTATGCAATTGGAAATATTAGTTAAGGTTAGGGATCGATCGGCGTTTCTTTGTATATATATGAATATTATCTGTGATTTTTATTTTTTATTTTAGCCTTCTAAAAAACAAAAAGCTGAATATGCTTCAAATCGAAAAATCTTTAGCGAGCAATAATTGCCGTTGTACCGGATATAGACCGATACTGGATGCATCAAAAAGTTTTGCTGTTGACGCTCCATCCGCTGAAAAGCTGACTATAGACATAGAAGACTTAGACATTTGTAAAGAAAAAGCTTGTTCAAAAAAAACCTGCGATGAGTTCGACTGGTGTTTTCTAGATTTTAAAAAAGAGAGACTACATATAAAACTAATGGACGATAGAGAATGGTTTAAAATACAAACTACTGCTGAAGTTTTCGAAATATTAAATAAAACAGGCGATGATTCTTACATGTTGGTTGCAGGAAACACTGGAAAAGGTAGATAGATCATTATGAGCTTTAAATGTACAAAAACATCATTTATTTACAGTTTGCTTTTTTCAGGCGTTGTTCCACTTACAGAATATCCGAGAATATTAATTGATATAAGCGAAATCTCCGAATTAAAAGGTTATTATTTTGATCAAAACTTGGTGATAGGTTCTGGGACTACAATAACTGAGCTAATTGACATATTTATGACAGTGTCAGAAAAGGAAGAAGTATTCAAATATCTTAACGTATTAAATGAACATTTGAAGGAAGTAGCACATATAGCTGTCCAAAATGTAAGGATTTATTCTAATAATCATTTAATATAATATTCTAATCTCGATGTTTATATTTTTTATGTTTATAGTTAGGTACGATTGCTGGAAATTTAATGATCAAACATAACAAGAAAGATTTCCCTTCTGATATATTCCTCATCTTAGAAACTGTTGGAGCTGCAATAACTATACGTAAGTTGTTGAAAATTTATTGAATTTAAGCTTTAAGAAAAAAATCCTCTCAAAACTCATTAATGAAATACCTAAATCGGGTTTTATAACAATGGATGTTTATTAAACAGTAAACAATTATTTTCCAGTACAGCCGTCAGGCAATAAAAAAATAATTTCTTTGTCAAGTTTTCTACAAGAAAATATGAGGAGCAAGATAATATATAATGTCGTTTTACCACCGCTAAGTAAAAACAATCACATTGCTACTTTCAAGGTGATGAAAAGAGCTCAAAATTCGCAAGCTATAGTTAACGCTGGTTTTTGTTATAAGCTAGATAAGACGTACCGGGTGGTTTCATCCCGAATAATATACTCAGGATTACGAACAGGATGCTCAAGAGCCTGTAAAACTGAAGCGTGTTTACAAGGCAAGAATTTGTTTGACAATAATACTTTACAATCGGCAATACAGGTATTAGTAAAAGAACTAATCATTGAAGAAATGCCCTACAACTCCGTGGAATACAGAAGGAGACTGGCCGTTGGACTTTTTTACAAGGTGATAAAAACGAAATTTTCCTCAAACTAATATGTTGTAATAAAACATTTGTGCCCAATTAATAAATCAATAATTAAAGCTTGAAGATTTAGTAAAGTATCTTGAATTGAACTTAGTGATGTACCTAACGTGTAACGTCAAATAATAATTTATAAGTTCTTATAATTTTATCATATTTTAATTCTTTTAAGGGCTTATTATCTCTGTGTCCACCAACTATCCTGAACTCTAGATATAAATCCGGTGCAGTAAAGCTACATCAGTCGCGAGGAGTATCGAGCGGAAAGCAAGTCTACTCCACTGACAGTAGCGTATGGCCAATCAATGAACCTATTAACAAAGTGGAAGGATTGGTAATTATTGAATTTTTTAATACTACTTACAAAACTGACGTGGCGATGTTGTTAAGAAGGCACAAAGGGCTCATAAGCCACTACACTACACACTCAAATGAACTGAATTAAAGAAAAGTTAATTGATTTATTTGTAGCGTTTGTGTAGTACTTTCTTTCATATTTTGATGTATGTGGCAACACAAATACCGGCGGTTAATAAAAAGAAGAAAACGAATGAATTTTTTCAGATTCAATGCGCAGGAGAAGCTCCCTATGCAGAGGACCTAATTTCATTGCCGAATGAAGTTTATGCAGCATTTGTACTGAGTACTGTAGGCCGGGGACAAATGGATCAAATAGATGCAACTAAGGCTTTAGTGAGTCACATTACAAATATACTAATATAACGTGATATTATATTCTAAGGTATCAACTTTATCTTCTATCTAGATTTATTTTTACCTATTTATAAAAAGTAGTATTGACGTTATTTTAAATTACAATACTACTTTCAGATCACAACACGACAAAGATGTATGATTTTTAATTTCTATTTTTTTGTAAAACTTATATTTACTTTAATTGTCGTACATTTTAGATGGAAGATTTTGTAAAATAATCAGTAGATTTAGTACTATGTATGATGTCGTAAACTTAATAAATGAATAAAGATGTTAAAAATATAACATAATATACTAAATAATATAATATAATAAACTTAAAAATTACAGAATACCAAGGGTGTCATCGCGTTTTATACAGCCAAAGACATTCCTGGTACAAATTCCTTTACTAACGGTGTAACTGAAACAACCACAGATGAAGTATTACTTAGCGATGGCGAAATTATTTTTTATAACCAGCCTATAGGAATAATTGTGGCAGAAAGTAATGAAATAGCTCAAAGAGCGGCAAAATTGGTAAATGTTAAATATAGTTCCTCAAAAATACCTGTTGTAGATGTTAAAGTAGCAAAAACGTTAACAGAAAATGTAAGTCTTGTGAAGACTATAGACGCAAGTAAGGAAGGTAATGACGTTGTCACTGTTATACGAGGCAATAACACTATTTATGGGCAGTATCATTTCTGTTATGAAAACATAGTTTGTGTATCATGGCCTACAGAAGAAGGAATATCGGTCCGTTCATCTACTCAATGCACTGACTCCGATCAAGCAGCAGCAGCGCGTTGCTTAAACATTGATCAGAATAGGTAACCATATTAATCAATATGCTAAATAATGATTTAGCTTTCAACTTTAAACATAAAAATCTAATATTTTCAAATAAATTAGGATTGACGTTGACGCTCGCCGTTGCGGTGGAGCGTTTGGTCTCAAGATCACTCGCGGTCTTCAAGTTTCGTCGGCGTGTACTTTAGTTACCTACAAGTTAAACCGCCCATGTCGTTTTATTTTACCATTACAAACAACAATGAGGATCGTTGGGAAAAGGTTTCCGTCCTCTGTTGACTATGAGGTAAATTATTATAGTTAACTTAAAGATAAAATCATTGCATTATGTAATACATATTATACTTTGCTCAAATCCCGCAGGTTGGCCTAAACAGGGAAGGTGTTATACAGTACATGGACTATACTATTTATGAGGATAACGGTTACTTAGTAAATGAAAGAATAGCAATGCTTACTTACGACGTCTATTATAATTGTTACCAGCAAGATAGATTTAACTTTAAGGCTTATGATGTTGTAACCGATACAGCTTCAAATACTTTTTGCAGATCTCCAGGTAAGTCAGAAATTATGTTGGTTATGACTTCTCCTTCCTTATTACGAATAAAGACAAAGGGTTGTAAAGGTAGGTGATATGTTTCATTTTTCATGTTAGAAAAATCGTATCATAAACGTTACGTAAAGTCAGGTTTTATTATTATATCTATCCATACATCTAACTTCGGGTTATGTGTATGAATGAAAAATTTTTTTTTACAGAAATACTCATATTCTTGTCAATACAAATTACATATAGATTATTATTGCAGGTTCACTTGAGGCAATTACGGCAACTGAAACGATTCTTGAAAGGATATCTTATGAATTAAACATTGACCCTGTAACGATACGTCTGTCTAACTTAGACCCAAAATATAAAAATATACTATGTGCAATGTTAGATAATCTCAAAGAAGATTCAAATTACAATGTGAGAAAGAAGCAGGTTGAGGATTACAATAGCAATAATCGCTGGAAAAAACGTGGTTTGAGATTTTTATTTATGAAATGGAATTCTAAACCACCTTATTATTCTGACGTAAATATTTCTGTTTTACGTGGTGATGGAACTGTAATAATAACGCACGGCGGTGTTGAAATAGGTCAAGGAATAAATACTAAGGCGATTCAAGTATGTGCGTATTACTTTGGCATTTCTGTAGACAAAATAAAAGTGAAAACCAATAACACAATATTTAATCCTAATACGATGGCTACAGTCGGAAGCACAACTTCGCAAGCAATATGTATTGGAGTTCAAAGAGCCTGTGAAAATCTCCTTGAAAAATTGAATCCTTTAAAAATAGAACTTAACAATCCAAAGTGGGAATCTTTAATACAAGAAGCATTTAAGAGAGGAATTGATTTGCAAAGTCATGGTTTTGTTACCACCAAAGATCTTCGCTACTTTGACGTTTACGGAATTACCTTGGCAGAAGTCGAAATTGACGTCCTAACAGGAGAGTGGAGTATACTAAGAGTAGACCTTTTAGAAGACGTTGGTAGAAGTGTAAATCCACTTGTTGACATTGGACAAGTAAGTCAATATGGTTTCTTATTGCATAACCGATTGAGAAGTGGAAGGTAAAATAATCGTTCTATTTTGCACTTTGCGTTTTGAAAAATGTAAACATATTTGTCATGCTTTTAGATAGAAGGTGCCTTCATTATGGGTCTCGGATATTTTACTACCGAGGAGTTAATTTACGACAAAACAGGGGAGCTCCTGACTGACCGCACATGGACTTACAAGATTCCTCAAGCTTTAGACATTCCTATAGATTTTCGAGTCTATTTTAAGCCAAAACCTTACAATGACGATCTAATACTCGGCGCTAAAGGTAACCTGCAACTAGTTCAAAAGAATATGTTGTAGTTTTTAGGACTACAAATAGCACTCATTTGGAATAAAAATATTTTGAAATTATATTGTCCCAATATAATTAAGTAATATATGTTTAAACTATTATGTAAAAAATTAAAAATTTATTACACTATGTCTTTAAATAAGTAAACGATAATGATAACATGGTCTTATTTTTTTTTAGTTGTTGGTGAAGCGGCGACCGTGATGGCTTTATCAGTACCATTTGCAATGCGAGAAGCTATTGTATCCGCTAGAAACGAAGCTGGCATACCATCTAATGAATGGTTTCAAATAGGTAAGAAATACAAATGAAATTGTATCGATAAAAAATATATGAATAATCTACATCTACTCACATGTGAAAGAGCCCATATTACGAACAATATGTAAAATTGAATAGCTATTGAAAACTTAATAAGCGCCACATGAGTATTACTATTTAGTCATTTTGCATCTTTCGAATAGAATTCGTGTACCTATTACGAATTGTATTGAATTAATGAAGCGATCGTTTTAATTCAGTTTTATAGTTTTTTCGTTAATTATAGAGTTTATGTTTCAGATGGTCCTTACACAACAGAAAAAATATGTGAAGCAGCTGCTACAGACGTCAAAGACTTCAAATTCTACTAAAATAAATTAATATTTATAAATTCAACTATTCGCTTTCACAATTAGTCCTAGTAAATATATAAATATAGTGATAATAACGGTGTCTGCCAAGTAAGCTAATAAGTTCTCACCAGTTACACTCATAATGTAAATAAAGCCGAGTGGAAAGGTTAGGTTAAAATATCTAAATGATCGTTTCCGCTTTTCTTGAGACAGTAAAGTCGAAACATTACCGGGCAATTTGCATCGCTTTCCCGGAACCTAATTTTCTTTAATCTTGAAATATAAAGTACCTTAAAATTATACTTATTGTTAAATTTTAAATCTACAAATAAATTGAAAGTGCAAAATATACTATATTTGTTAACTGTATCAAAGAAAGGACTAATGAAACACTGTACATCTAATTCACAATCACTTACAAAATTATTCAAAATAAACATATCATCACGAATCTCTCAAATAATTATCTTCCGGAGAGAGTTCACTCGATAATGTTGGATCTCTCATTGTTTGTTCAGGCTCTCCGTCTTCGCTCTTACTTATTTTATTGTAATTACCTTGATGTACAATATTATATGGGTTTCTATTATAAAACTGTCTGCTATTGTGAATTACACTAGTAGATTGCTCATAGCTCTTCACCCGTCTCGCTATAAATTTTCGTCTACATATAGGGCATACTCGTTCTAAATAAGATCTTTTATTCAATTTAAATAAAGTGCTTTCTGTAGACCTCTGTGTCGTGAAGCTCAAAGGCGTAGTAACTTTACTGGCCTTCCCCTTTAGTTTTTTTGATGCAAAGTTGAATAATTTTCTTTTTTTGTTCTTTGGCCGAGTCGTCTTCCGTTTTTCATGGGAAAAAAAAGGAATTTTCATATTTTTAAACACGCTGTAACAATAATTGTGTACATAAGAATTATTAGAAAGGCGCTAAAGAAGTGTATATCATTATCTGCAGCAGGTGTAAGTATAATAGGTGCAACCAAGATGATTTCAATAAACGTTGTTTAAAGCAATTCAGTGGGCTTTAAAAAAAATAGTTTGAACAGATACGGGTAATATTAAATTAAACAATAGCTGCTGTTCAAAATATCAGTCTAAGTCATTTTGCTACAAATTTTCATTCAGGCGTTTATTTTTGTTTTTAGGTATTGACGTACATTTTTCTTCAACCGTGTGTAAATCACTGACTAGTCTACTTCTATTTAATAGCCCTATAAATACTAATTGATAATATACTTTGAAATGTCGGTAGACTTTATAAGTTGTATCAAATGAAAGAATCAATTTACATATTTTGGTTGGATTCAATACTAAATAATATATATTATGCTGTATATCTGCTAGAAACGAAACCATAACACATACACGTTAAAGGCAGGTGCTAATCAACTAAAAAGACGAGATGTTATTCTTACCATTTCTTTTGTAAATTCTTGTAGTTATTTTGGGTATTAAAATTGTCATATCTTTGAATTTCCTTCTCATTAGTAGCTAGTGAACGATCATTCCGGTAACTCTGAGGCTTTTCATCGAATAAACCATCGTCATGTGTATCTTTATTAGAGTAATCCTCATTTCCTTGATACTCTTCTAAGTTGGCCTCAACTAGTGAGTCAAAATTATTATTTGATAGGTAGTCTCTGTAAAGAGTGCAATGTTATAAACAAACAATAACCTATGTCGATGTAATTTTTATTATTTACAATAAATTTGAGAATCAAATCAAGCAAATATTTGTTTTTTATGCTTACGACTGTAATGTAACACGTCGACCGATAGCCAATCGTAAGAACACATTGGAAAGAAACTAGTTCAAATCTAATTACTCTTACCGTGAATCATCGGCTACTTCGAATCTATTATTTAACCCGTCGTCATCCGCAGTTTGAATTAAACCAGCAACGTCGATGTTAGCCACTTCACTATCATCCATTTCATCTGTCTTATAGCCTCCCTTCCTCGAACGGTCATTAGGATTCAGCTCCAAATAGTCATAACAAAATACGATATTTACAAACAATAAGCATAACAAAATATTTTCGGACATGTTTTTGTGACATGCTTAAACGATAGCGCTGTCATATTTCTTTTTTGGATGATATATGGAGACCAAACTTTTTGGTAAACTGATTGTTAAATCTAAAAACTCAACATAAGGATCAATAACTTTCCCTTCTATCCAAATATTATGAAACCTGCTCCACTAAATCCATGTCAATTTTTTTTTACCTAAGTAAAATAGCACGACCAACGTAGTAAAGGGCAAAATATTTCAATACCAACCAGACGTTACCAAAACATGTTAAGTATAAGGTTTATATACATTGCAGTATCTGCTATCTCTCTCTTATTGTATTGTACAATAAATCGCGTCCATTTATCAATACGGTATTTAATAAATTGTATTCAGTGACATTATAGTCTAGGCGCAGGTAGGCCGATGTAAGTACGATAAATCTCCCGAATTTATGAGCCCCCTCCCTCTCGGTGTAATCTCGTGAAACGAATGGGAAGGGTTGGATAACGCACCGTACTTAATATGACGCGAGGCCACTCATTAACCTACTTAACAAACATAGGCTTGCAAAGGTTATTTCTTCTTTTAAGTAGAGAGTGTTTCAAAATGCTAGTAAGTAATGTAAGTAATGCTTTATTCTGAGACGAAAGTAACTCAATCTGGTGCACTACGGCGAGCCAGTGTATACGAGTAGAAGGCTCAAGGAAGTCCCTAGGACTCCATGTGGTAAATAGTCGTACTTGAATTCGTTTTATGTTAGTTATTTTTACTGTGTATTTGCGTATTGTTCCCACGAGAATGTAAGTGCGTGCTCCTATTTCACCATGCCTTCTGCTGATAGAGAACAAATTTTTGTTTTTAATTTATTTTATTACTATTTATTACTTAAGATGTCATGTAGAACATGGTGTAATGGTTACAGCTCCTTACAAATAACAGAGTGGCGAAGAGTTTATTGCCAGTTCTTCTTTTCCGTTTTACGCCCTAGATTTGAGAACTGGCAGTAAATGTAAAATTAGAAGCATTAAATGTTATTTTTTGACGTTCATAAGTGTACATTATGGCATCAAGAATACCGCACTGAATCTTCTGACTTCCTATTTACACGGAAGAACTCAGAAGGTTGAAGTGAATGGTAAGAGGTCCTCTGGGTCGGCAGTAGATATGGGGGTACCACAGGGCTCAATTCTTGGCCCTTTCCTCTTTCTTGTTTATATAAATGATCTACCTTTCATGGTAGAGAGAAAACATCAGATAGTTTTGTTTGCTGATGACACGTCCTTGATTTTTAAAATCAAACGACAAATAACAAATTTTGACGATGTGAACAATGCTCTGTCTTCGATTGTCCATTGGTTTAGTATGAATAACCTTCTACTTAATGCAAAAAAGACAAAATGCATTAAATTTTGTGCAAAAAATGCAAGGGTTATGGATACTAGACCAATTATAAACGGGGAGGAATTGAATCTGGATGATACAACTGTATTTCTCGGAATCACCATGGATTCAAAACTTCAGTGGTCCCCTCATATTAACGGATTGGCGAAGAGACTTAGTTCTGCAGCCTACGCGGTTAAAAAAATTCGCTCACTAACTGATGTCGATACAGCTAGACTTGTTTATTTTAGTTACTTTCATAGCTTAATGACTTATGGCTTATTATTATGGGGTCATGCTGCTGATGTCGAAACTATTTTCATCCTGCAGAAGAGAGCTATTCGTGCAATCTATAATTTAAAATGTAGGGAATCTCTTAGAGATAAATTCAAGGAAATTAATATACTTACCTTTCCCTCGCAATATATTTATGAAAATATTATGTATGTATACAAAAATAGTGATAAGTTTACTAGAATAGAACATACGCACAATGTTAATACACGGAACAAACGCAGGCTGCAATTTCCCCGTACTAGACTATCTAAAGTTAGTAATTCTTTTTTGGGGAAAGGGATACTCTTCTTTAATAAAATCCCAGAGGCTCTTTTATCACTGCCTTACAATAAATTTAAGAAATGTGTTAAAGAAAAGCTGTGTAAAAAGGCTTACTATAAAGTAAACGATTATCTAGTTGATAAAATGGCCTGGGACTAGTGCTAGACAGGCTACTTCTAATTAATTTGCGATATTTGTTTTAAATAAGTGTTGTTTGATGATTTGCTGTTTTAAAAGAGTACCGAGAGTTTTTTACGCCGGCTTTTTCTCTCGGCCTACACCCTCTGTCTTCTTTGGCGATGAGTAGGGATGCCTTCAAATTTAATGACGTGGAATAAGTGATACATGTATCTTATGTTCCAAAATAAACATATTTTATTTTATTTCATTGCATTACCTTTATGAATAAATGATTTCTGATTTTGACTCCTGACTTACGGTACTATAAAAACCAGAGAACAACTTCTCCTGAAATATATTTATTGATTCCTCTTCATCCAACTTGAATGTTTAACGATTCGTGCTGGGACACAACACGAGCCCAATCTGTTTAAAGTAAAACTTTTTAAAACAGTCACAAATGAGTTAGGATTGTTACCGAAAACTGAAAGCTCGCGGCGAGTTCGGATCTAATTTAGAAAGGCTTTACGTGTCGCGAGAGTGCGAGCCGCAGACCGTGGGTAGGTAACTCAAACACCAACTTCATTTAAGATTCGCGACGAATGAAACCTCCTACTGTGAGAACTCGGCAAATCGGCTAAAATCTGTCAAAACTAAATACAGTTTTAGGTTTTGTTAATTATATTGCATTAAAAAAATCCTATAACAGAAATAAAATACTGCTAGAAGTAAAATATTGAGTTAAGTAAATAATTTACAATATATTATATTACATTGAAGCAATTTAACGGGATAACATAGTACATATTAAAAAAAACCCCGCTTGACCTATGAGGAGCTTATATACTGTGTTAGGATAACTTAAATAATTAAGTTTTCTTTACTTGTATAATTATAATTTAATGACCGAATAAATAGATTCTAAGCGGACGTATCTTAAGCTATTGTACTATTTGCAAATTATTATATATTTTATCGAGAACAAATAGTAATAGAAATGTAGAAGTGGTATTCGAGGCGGTTTTTGAACTGCAACTCAAATAATTCGCCCATTTCGCTGGAGGAATTTTAGATTGGTAACTTGAAGTGAACTCGCGCGAGTCAGGCTCTTTTAGTAACTTAAAAACTTAAAGCACGGGGGCACGTGTTTTTATACTTGGGCAGTATTTTCGTTTCGGATAATTGTGAATAATTTATATCATAGCGTACAATTCTTATGAAAGATATACAATTTCTAAGTTTAATACAGTGTCTATAGTCAGTACACTTTATGAAAACATTGTGTTGCAGTGCAGTGCCTGCCCATACGATATTTGTTTTTTTTTCTCAGCTCACTGCATCCTGTAACTAAGTTCTTCTCTCTTCGAAAACCTAAAAAAACATTGTCAGGGTTCTTTTTCTAGAACTCTTGTATACATGATGTACTCACAAATTGCATTTTAAATGATTGTTAAAAATTATTTTTTATTCATTATTAACATTGAACTTTAGCACCACACTTCGACAAATGGCTGATTTGTCTTTTTTATTATGTGTGAGAGAAAACGTTTTGTGTTTAAATATAATTGGCGAATGTCTTTCGTGTGACTGCCGGTTCACTGGTTACAGTAGGTTTGAATGGTTTTAATTGTAGGTATTGTTTAAATACCGTACAGTACTTGTATGTAAACCTGAAGATAATTTCAAACGAAGGTGCCGAAGTTTTTCGGCACTCTTATACGCAAATAGAACATGAGATACCTACTACTCTAAGCATTTCTTCATTTTCACTATTTACCTTAGGGAACAATTGTATTGTTTTAATTATCAGAACTGAAACCAACAACAAGAACAAACAATAATTATACATTTAAAAAGAAATATTTTGTAATTTAGAATTTATTTATTTAGTTAGGGAGTACAGAAAAACATACTTTCTTGATTTTAAATGTGTCAAGCTGTATTCGTTATTATAAAAGTCAAAGCGTGGAGCGTGAAGAGTAGGCGCTAGCGCGAATAATCACGATTTAATTTTGCTGCCACTTACAGAATAATATGCTATTTAATATTTTGTAACGAGATTTTTTGAAGCTTTAATATCAGTCCACTTGAAATGGACTTTCACTAAAATGTCAAGTTCCTGCTGCAACACTGAAATTTATCTCAACGAAGCACAGACTTATCCATTGTAAGCTAAGATAAAAGTTACAGGTATTTCCTGCTGACAGTTTTAAGTTATGAAATAATGTCGTAAATATCATATGGAGTTTCTACTCTAAACGTAAGAATAAAAATCTCGAGAATCGATAAAGAATCCATTCATATTGATAAACAAGGTGTTTTTACGGGTTTATTCAAAAATTCAAATTTGTAATCAAATGCTAGTATGTATATGTCATCGGGGGCAGAGTAGTGTGAATTGAAAATCAAGGCAGGCACAATTTAAATTGCAACGCTCCCTGGGTATTTTGAATTCTCACTACGGTAACTCTAAAAAACCTGCCTATTTTCCAGGTAAATTAAAAGAGAGTCAGAAATATTCCTAGAAAGTCTTATATTATAAAATAAAAAACAAAGTTATATATATATCGACTTTTAGTCAGCAATAATTGTCTATACAATAATATATAATATAAAAAAACTAACTTGTGGCAGCACTAGCATTGGTCTCGGCCTCAGATTAATATATATCCGTTTTCTTCATCATTCTTTCTTATTAGGCATAAAAAGAAATCTATAATCGTGAGTCCAACGCACGAAATAAGGTTGAGTTTGACTGCCACTACCTTGAGCTCCCTACAAAGAAATTTAAAATATGATGATAGAAACAGTTATAAATTATGTTTTATATCTCATTTGTATTGAAGCTTCGTTATTATGAAGTGCTAATCAGAATGTAAATTGTGCTCGTTTCGTTGTAAAACTTCAGTCTTTGTTATAAGTAGAAGCGTTTTAAGCATAATATCAAATAAATTATATAATTGAATTCTTTGATGTGATTTAAATCAATATTATATTATTATTATTATTAATAATCATTCAGTATTTCGTTATTTTAATGTATTTCTTCGAAAAAATAAATTTGATAACAAAAAAAAACTATAAAGTAATGAAACCTAATAAAACGGCGAAACGCTCTGGTTCATAAAAATAAATTTACCTTATTAGAATGATTCAACAAAGGTAATCATTCGTCTCTTTCTGACTATATATATATACAGTGATTGAAAGATATAAAACATATTGATTTACTGTTAATGAGGGATATATATAACGATAATTATATACATATTAATGATTATTACAAATGGCATACAGCTTTTATTAAGAAACACTTTTTGATAGTGTAAAAATCTTTCGTGTTTGAAAATGGTATAGTTCTATGGAAAATAAAAAATATTACTAAAACGGTCGACAAACGATTGGACGAAGGAGAAATATGACACAATCTCTCCCCAGGGGACAACATGCTTTTGTAAGATGACATCTTTTAGAGCTCTCACAGGAATAATACGTCAAGTGTTCAGAAGAAATTTTAATAATTTCGTGAATAATGCAACTATAACGGATAAGCTTCGTTGGGGACATGAAACATAAGATTGTAGTCGATACGGCCTCTAATAAATGCAAAGAGCCAACTACCGTTTGCTTCGTGTGGCTGTTGTCTATGGTTTTATAAAAAGAAACAAACTAGTGGAGCTACAGCACCAGTGCCAGTTACAGCACGGTGTCCCTCACTATATTAATTTATTTCGAAATCCTACAGCTAACAAATAACATATATAAAACAAAAAACAAACAATTACACTAAAAATTTAGCCAAAGATGGAATATATATTATATACAAAAAGATTCAAACATTTACAAAAGGTAAAAAACAATACACTTAACTAAGTAGTACCTAATTTGGCTGTTGTTGTGTGATGGTTTAAAAGTAAGGGTATGTACATAAAGGTGTGTATGTGGGGTATGCTCATAATGCAGGTAATTCTGCGCTATGGATATTCTTAATAGGTACTCATTTTAACATGGGAAATTAATCATTACGTCGGTAATGCCGGCTTTTTAAATATCAACGATTTTAAACTTAACGGTTGCTATAGCGTAATTAAAACCATCGGCCTCTTCTATTGGATTTGATAAAAGAAAATCTACAGGAAAATGTTTGATTTAGCAAAATCTTGGGTCGTCTCAAGTGCAAGTCCATGCAATAAATAAGGCTGAGTGCAGACGACCGCTGAATTAGAGCCATCTTGTCTGAACTCAGCTCTGTGCTTCCGAAAATATCCTTTCTTAGACAATATTTATTGTCCCTCTGGCACTTTATCTATAGTCCTCAATGGGATCTAACTTTTTATGTTCGTCTCTCGGAAAGAGCACGGAAACGTACGTAGTATATTAATAAAATGAAAGAGGTAAATAAAATAGGAAAACAAATAAATTATATAAAAAAGTCCTTGTTGACATAATAATTATTTTGTTATGATTTTTGTAAAATTTTATTAATATTACATTTGTATCTTTTCCGGTGTTCAACAGTTAATGCTTCCCAAAAACACTTATGACTTTTCTATCTCTTGTATGATATTCAATTAAACCATCCAATACCTTCGATAGTGAACCTCATAATAAAATTCTTAGGAGTTTCATATTAACAGTGAAATGTTCATAAAAGTAAGGAAAAATTCTTAACAGACACGTGAGAGAATCGTATGAAAGTCGACGTCAGAATTTAACTTTCAAAATTTACATACATCAAGCACTCTCCCGAGTTAGGACTCAAGAGTTCCTAAAAGTTTTTTAATATTTTATTTCGTGCATCTCTTCTTTAGACGCTTGAGAGATGTCTACGCGACATGAATAATTCCTCACTGATGCAGTTTACTTAATTTTACTGCATCACAATTACCATTACGGAGATACCGGACTACATTATGTATTTAACAGGAAATGCAACTAACCGTAGCCTTACCTAGCCTTACTTAACCTTTTCATCACTGTAGAATGATAACCTCGTATGTCTTTTATGTTTTTTTCTATTTAAATAGATGTCGTAGGGCAAAATAAATATTTAACTCGCGTTACTGTTATTAGGGAATTAGCACTTCAAAATACACTTTTAATATCGTTGTGATGTGTGTAGATCAGTGCTGCAGCGTACAACCCTCATTCCTGAGGTGGTAGCTTAACACCCCGGCTGTGTGTCAATGACATACGAGACACAGATTTCAAATTTGCTGTTTAGACCAAAGACCAAAACATAAGAGCTATAATATATAATTTTTAACTTTTTCGGTTTCATCTGGGATAGCAACTGGTTACCAGATTATCTGCATTCGAATATGCTCACCTTGAGATTAAGGAGAAAATTATAAAAATTAAATTTAAAATCAATTAAAGGAGACACGATACATAAAATTATCTCTGTTAAGTGATTTAAGCCGAGATAAGGGGTACCTTATCGGTAGTGTATCTTCCTCCACCGTCAACACTTCTAAACGATGAACCAATAGATTGGATCTGGCTTCAACTGACCGATATTACGTTTCTAATTAGAGTTTAATCGTCTTTAGAAAATCTCTTTCGAGAGATTCAATCGCTGTACTAATCGATAACTACGTTTCATTGGACCTTTGATGCTTATAACTAAGACTTTATATGTATGAGTATGTCGCAATTATTATGTCGTGAAAACAATGACGTTATTGTGATTAATCGAGTTAGTTAATTTCAGTCTGAAAGAATCTGGTTTAATGGAAAATGTTTTCATAACAAACCTGAGTTTAAAACCACAAACTAAAGAATTTCGCTTTCGGATAATGTACATTCAATAATAATATATTTATTAAATTCATTATAATTACGCTAACAAATGTATTAATTTGTCTTTCTTCAACAAATTAAGTTTACACTGTGGTAAGACTATGTAATGATTTCCATAATTATTATTAATTAAAACAGTTTAACTGAATGTTTTGCCTGAAACTGAAACCTAGCTTAAATATAGTTTTAACCTAAATCCCAGCAGTTATAAAGGTTCGTTACTTGTGCTGGATAGCTCAAAAGGATATCCATTAACGAGAACCCGCATTGATAGATCCCTGTACGGTCTAGATCTGGACCGTTAAGCTCCTTTGAGACAAATTAGAAGGTTATCGGTCAGTTCATACTGCTATCAATTGGGAGGAAGCATTAATGGAATTCCTTTACATTTTTCAACAGCCCCCGTGGCTTGGTCACGAACTTGATTGATGCGTTAAATTCAATGTAAAGAGCCCCGATGAATATACTTTGGGCACGGTAGTTTTCAGTGTTTTTACCAGATTTAAGATATGACAAATGTACATCGCGATACGTCTAGGCCAGTGGGATACACTTTAAAAGAAAAGTAAAATTATAATTTAAACAATGACCGATTGACTTAGCAGAATGGGTATTAGTCAGTAGATGGTGTTTTTAGATGTATAATTTAAAATTCTCTATCTTTTATTAATAAAACATCCTGAACCATTTGTCATCTATTGTTAGAAATATATTACATTACTACATATAAGGAATAACTGGCGAAGACGTTAGTAATAAATTCTGTAACGAATCACGTGTTTGTGAGGCTCATAAAATACGAAGAGATTTATGTTCGCAATATTGTGTTGCGTTTAGCTAAACATGTTTTAAATTCCCGTAATTATCCTGTTTTTCAGACTCTTTTTATTGAGATAATGCACGGAGTATACTAGCATTACTCAGTAGGATTAAAACATTTATTACAGTTGTGGCCAGATCCTTTCCTTATATTATAAATATATAAATAATATCTTTTGTTTCATATTTCATCTTACCTATGAAAGTAGTACGTAAGTAGTATATAAGCAGTCCCGTTGTCCTTGTCTTGTAATGTCTTAAAGTAGTTAAGCTGGTGAAGTGGGTTTCAGGATTTTCCTGGAGCATATTACAAAGTTATCCGACGAAGGGACTAATTTTGTCGAAACCTAACTTCAGAGCAATGATCGGTCTGCCTGATAACATTTATTAAGTGTACGTTCTTGATTGACATATAGTTTGATATCAAGAAACGGGATAGCATTGTAATCTTGACATTTATGTTGACTGAATTATAAATATGTTTATATTTTACCTAGATCACTTGCTTCTATTTATCATGATTTTTATAATTGTATTTTTTAATGTGAATGAAAACATATTTAGAGCCTTTCAGCTTTAGTATCTATATGCAGTATTGGAAATGATAAACACTTTTCCCGATGGGTTTCATTATCGTACATACATGATCATACTATTTGAGGCCTACGTAAAATAATATTTGTCATATGAAATAAGAAAAAAAACCTAAAAAAGCTAGTGAAATCAATCGAAATTTAAAATAAAAACTTCAGTTAGAAGCTTTTAGCAATATTTTGAAAGGCACGTCTAAAAGCGATGATTTATGCAAGAAACGCCGGGGAATTTGTTCAACAGCTCAGTAACGTTTGAATAAAATATCACAAGTATTCAGCACTCGCAAAAGCTATTGGCGGACTACACACAAGATTTATTCAATACGGTAAGTTATGCGTGTTTTTTATCTACATTTGTGCTACTGTTTCGTGAGTAGAGGTGTTATACATTCAGTTGAAAACTAAGCAACCGAAGAACCAAACTGTTCGACATACGGCTAATTAAAGTCCTCGAGCAGAGCATAACATCTGTGTAGCAGCTTCGGGCAGATGTTTTCACTACTTTGAAACTAAAGCCAATTGCGTACGTGCTACTACAGTTCTCGTGTAGTTCTCTGCAGTTGACCAGTGCAGCTAAATATTCCAAATATAGAGCAAATACAATTATTAAAAGTCCAATCATGCAGTGGTTCAAATTGTACTTATTTATATTTTTATCAGAAATACAAAATGTATAAATTATATAGTTATTGCTTTTCCTAATCTACGATAACCGATTCTGTGTGCCAAAGGCCTCCCCCATTGTCCTCCATTTTTCATTATTGTATACCAATCTCGTCGAGGTCTTAGTCTTTCCAGAAATTTCCATGATTTCATCGGCCCACCGTTTAAATTGTCAACGTCTGTTTTTTTATAGCCTCTTGGTTGGCATAGTGTTACAAATTTGCTCCATTTATCAGCTCCTCCAATGGATATCCAGTCCATTTCCATTGTAGTGGTGTTGTTTTTTATTTAACGTCAGTAAACCCTGTTTCTAATTCTTGTCACTTATTTTGTGAAATCTTCTTTTATTTATAAATCTTATTTCCAGGCTCTCTGGGTTAAGCTTAAACTTTCACATTGTACTTTGGTAGGTGCTCATGTTTGACAGCCGTATGTGAGAATTGGTAGGATGCATGTGTTGAAAAGTTTTCGCTTGATGTGCATGCTTGTTTGACTATTTTTCATAACTTCTTTTAAGTACCAATATCTCTTCCATGCATCAAATTGTACTTGCCCGTAATAAATTATATAAATTATTAGGGAAATTCATAAGTAAATATTATTTAAAATGTGAAACAATCTCATCCAGCTAACATTGACCGAATTACCTTATCATTTTGGATACCGTTCGTTTGTCAGTTCTATGTGGTAATAAAAAAAAATATGTAAGAATGCATAGAATTTCTCCCTCAGGAAAATTCACCATCATCACGGCTCACAATTTCTATATATTTCAACATATTCGTCAACACTCAAAAATAACTAAGCAAACCTTATTAAAACTTGCTAAAGTCATACTTAGCTGTAAATGTTGGATTAGGTGATTCCCACATTCCCTTATTTGTATATAAGATACTCTGAGTGAATTGGTATAATTCCGAGACAAATAAGCCGCTGTCACATAATAAACGCTGAGTCGCGCGCCTTCTCGTTATAATTGTATGTACGATAAAGTCTATCCGGGCTTAAGCATTAGGGCTGCCTGTCTGTACCTCGAAACAAATGAGAATCAAATTATTATAATTTAATCACGTTACGTAATCATTTAGTTTTGTTAAAATGACGAAGTTGAGATTCAGTACGATTTTTGACAATCTGTCAATTAACTATTATTATAAACAGCTATACGTTATGAAACATTAGCACTTACTACACACTTTATAAGCGGGTTAGAGCAAAGAACGTCTTATCACTAGGTCTCAATATAATTATAGCGTTGTTTTATAATACGACGTGATTGAAGTCGGTGGCTTTTAAATACAGCTAAGCGTTTATATAACGTCTTTTAATTAAATAGTTTATAAAAAATATATGAATGAAATGAAACAACGTGATACCCCTAAGCCAGTTACCTTAACATGTACGGAGCTCCCAAATTACATGTTGCAATTATATAAAATTAGCTGGCAACGTCTAAAAACTTGGCTGCTTTATTCACAACATTCCCCTCGCTGTGTTAACGTCCTTTAAATTTTTACATGTTCCTAAAATTATTCACAAAGAGGCAAATTATTAATTATGCTTAAGAACCTCTGTAAATTATTTTACCAAATAACAAAAAACACCGCGTCTAAAAAAATGTATTATAGAAAGCAGAGATAGAAAGAGAGATTTTGATTATTCGATTCAAATTCAAACATCTTCATTATCCACTAGTACTTCAAATGTACCGTTTAGATCGGGATTCTGTGTTATCATATAATCATTGTGAAACCATCCCTCTGGCCATATTATGAGGTCGTGAGTCACCAATGACCGGATATGTTATGCTTTCGGATATGACGTAACGAACGCCTGTGGATATATGTGTTCCAACTGTACCAGTGAAAGTTGATCTTATTTTAACGATACCTCTTAATACATTGCCATGTTGACCTCTATTATAGGCCTAGTTGCACTGGTCAAGTAAATAGTCAATTCTTCAAACTGTTTTGACTTATAGCAAAGAAGAATTTCTTTTTGGTTAGTAATTCTAAGTTCTTTCATTAATGCTTTTTAAAAGAGCAATGAAGACAGGATTAAATAGTTTAACAAGAAGTATGTTTGAGCCATACTTTAGAGGAATATTTTAGTTTTTGCTGATTTTTGTGACTACAACATTAGCATGTTACATAGTTTTAACAGCTAAAACTAGGAATAACTTTCACGTGACTTAAATTAGTTGCATTTTACGTAATTGCTTATTATAATTTATAATATGCTAAATACTTCTTACGTGTGTAAATAAAAATAAATTTAAATGATTTACGACAGTTTCTATAGAACAAAAAGTTAAATACTGAATGTGCTACTTAAATTTGTTTTAATTGTCTGTATCGTGCACGTATATGAGTGTTATTAAATTTTGCTTTGTTAAACTTTTTAAGAGCTTAAAGCTCTGCAGTTGTTATGTGCAGAACATGAATATACGGCATATTAGCGTTTATTTTTTGTTAATTTAATAGCTAATTATCTTTGTAAACATTACTTAACAACATTATCTAGTCTCACTTGTGTAAACGCACAACAATAGGAATCTTGACGGCCGTGAGAGTGGAACACGCTTATCTATTGAGAACGCGATACATGCCGAATATTAACACAGCTTATTACTTTTAGGCTCATTCCTTGATGGCATTTTTTTGAGTTCAAAATAAAATCTTTGGTAGTTTTGGAGATTATAGATTTCTTGCTGAAATATGACGACTCTCACATAAATATTATTTATTTTGTAAACAATTAGATTTAAGTATTATTTCACAGGAGCATTGTAATTATTTCTTTCTAATTCGTATCTCAATCAGATGAATAGTAGAAATAGACATTTATAGGTTTATTAAAAAATACAGACAATTTTTATATAAAAAAATAATCTCATCAAAATTCGCCTGTTATTAAATATTAACGCGATTAAACAAAATTTTCTCTGCTTAAAATACATTGTATTATATATTCTGAAGAAGTAAGGTAAAATGGAATATAATGTCAGTATCCTCGTGTCTTGTCTTGTCTTGTCTTTTTTTTATATATACACAAAGTTAAATGTATACATGCAATAATATAACAAAATCTGTAACACGTAGGTATAAATAACGCAAGAAATAATAATATTTGTTTAGCTACTACTATAGGTCCCAATAGCTGCGAACTCCCGTCCACCAAACCAGTATTCCAATGTAGTGCCGTGATGGGCATTGGGCAGGGTGATGATGGAGATTTTGCGCTGTGTAAACGTAAGCCTCCTAAAAAATCTGGCAGATTACAATAATTATGTGCTAAAACATAATATGTTTCTAAAGGGTCTTTAATTTTAAAAATATGTGTAGTTTTTATTTAAAATACTGACAGCAGCACTTAGAATGTTGACAAATATAAATACCATATGGCAGTTATTCAGAACATTTATGCGAATTATCTAGTGTAGCAGAATGTAAGACTTAAGAAATGGCAATATAAGCAACACCGCTTTAATTTTTACTTACCAAGTTTTAATCACTTTAAGTGTAAACACACTAAATATCCCATATTTTATTGACACTCGATGGACACGCATATAACTCGTCAAGACTCATGCTTAGTCCTGCTGAGTTTTTGATTGCCCAAAATATTTGATAGAAAGACAGTAAGAATCTATTAAAGTATCAAAACTATTTAGTTAGAGCAATATTCAAGTATGTCAAGCAAAAAAAAAATGTATATCATAAAGGCTACTTTGCAGACGTTCGGTCGATCTACTCAACCTACTTGCACTTGTGTAACAAACAGGCTTTACGTAGATCTATATCCGTTAAAAATTGATCTTCAAATAGCCTTTGCATCACACTTGTTTTGTTTTTAATCAGGTCTTATATGATCAGGTTGTAATGTAGTTTATAAGTAGCGGGTGCCGGAGTCTGCACAGTAGAAAGTGTTTGGCTACCGAGTGTACAGTGTCACTATGAAGCTTACGGTTAGTGTATTGTGATAGTTTTACCCTAATATATATCATGTTTTTGTAATATGTATTAAAATATATAATATCCTTCTGTTTCATAATAGATTGTAAGAGCCTTCGTGAAAGTTATAAATAATTAGAGGCACTTTTTCCACAGAAATATCTTACATAGTGAAACAAATGCTTAATTGTGTTAAAATAATTAATGAAATTATCTGTTTTAGTTAATCCTCTTGCTAGTGGCAAGCAGCCAAGCCGCCAAAGTAACCAGCTCTAGCAGTAAGGATAGAATAGGAGACTTTGAAAAAGAGAAACGAGATTCGAATAGAAATAATGGACTCGAGAAGAGAACGCCGCTACTGCCTTCAGGTATCGAAATGTCTTATTACTCGTATTATAATAAGATAAAATGTTAGTATAGAGACTGTAGCACTCTAACGCTGTAAATAAATTCACGTACTTCTAGAAGTTGTATTATTATAGTACTTCTATCTTGAGTAACTTTAAACAGATATATCCACTACATAGAACGAAAAATGGTTACAGTTTCCACATATTCAAAGGAGTTAAGTTTAATATGTGGTTTCATTTTTTTTTCAGTTTCATCTTCAGCCACTCCAGGTGTTGAGTATGCCAGTACCCAAGCATCACATTCCGATCAGTCACCAAGTCAGGTTAGTGTCACGTCTTAACTTTTGTTATTACGATGAAAAGTAACAACGTTCTATTTGAGAGAATTTAATTCAAAGTCCAAATAAATATAAAAATTATTAATAACAAACCGATTTTTTACTGTTATTATATTAGATATTGTTTTTATTAAAAATACACTCTTTTATAGACGTATTTACAAAATAAATAAAAGACGTTTCGCAAATCTAGACAATCTCATAATCTCGATACGAATTGGATCACTTGGTACAAATTTAATTTGTGTCCCTTCAATATCAACGGAACGCAGGATGCGAGCGGCAGTGCGACATTTATTTCTTAAAATGTTGAAATTAATTAATTTTATGTAAAGATAGCTAGTCTTGTTCGTTAAAAGTTAGCAAAACGAAAATTTAAATTAAATAATAGTGACAAGAGTAATAAAAAGCTTAAGGTATCAAAAGTTCATTTTTTTTTTAATCACTTACTAATTTATAGATATTAGTTAAATATGAAAAGTAATAAGTATAATGATTGTACTCAAACTTCAAATACTACATGACATTTATGTTTATCCTGTGACAATGTTTCGCAGAGGCCGAAAAAATTCATTTCTCCAGCATCTCAGGCCATATTCGAAGGTTTTAATATATATATGATCAATTTACCTCCAAAACTTGTGAAAAATATGCCTTAATCACCCATATAACAACGGTAAAATCAGACACTGCAATTCACACTTGTCAAAAAATTGTCATAAAAGCATTCCTTGCTTCTTTTTTAAATAAATATTTTATTGTTTACTTACGATATATATGCAACTATTGTTAAAATATCGGGCTTTGCTTAAGTTAAAATCTTGGCTAAGTTAACCATGGCGTTGGCATTATTTTTTATTGATTAATTTAAAAATACTAATTATTTGGCCTACGATATATAAATTTTGTAATTAAGCCGATTATTGTTTGTATTAATATTGGTTAATAAGAAACATAGATTACTACCTGCTCTACTATCATCTTAATATGTCCACTTATGTCATGTGTATGATGCAATTACTGGTTAAAATAACCGCTTTCTGCCGGGAGCTTACGTAAATTTAACATATTCTTAACGTCTTGATAAGGATATCCAACCAGTACATGACTCGCAAATTTAATGAATACATTTAGAAAATCCTAACGACTGACAGAGTTAATTAATTTGCTTGAATAATTATTAAATTGCATAAGAGAGTCAAGTTTTAATATATTAATAATAATATTATTTCAAATTTAATGCATTAGTTAAATCCAATCCAGTCCAGGAATAACATGTAATTATGTTCACTTCCTTTACACACCAATTCGACGTGTAATTTTTTTTGACCGATTCGAACGATCGTATACTTTTTAGCATAATATTTTGAAACAATTAAATTTTATTTATCTTTTAGACAATTCGTAATAAATTATACTTTTAATAGGCAATGCGAAACACTAAAAGCCTAAACTTTGTGATTTATTTTATTTTTTTCGTGTTACATATATTTCATAATATATGTATCGCTAATATATTTGTAACCAGGCAGTAATTGCAGAGGAAATAGAATGCAAAAAGTTCGGAACACACGAGAGTAGAAATAACAGAAAAGTCTCACGACACTGCACAATGACACTTCTTGTAACGTTTCCTAACAGTAATTAGTCGTATTGTAGTGATTACGGGAAACAAGCGTTTTCAAATTTTTTGGTTAATTCTATTTAAAACTGAGAACATTTTTTTTAATGTAATTTTTAATTAATTACTACTGACAAAACCTAATTTTATTTTCCACTGAAGAACCACAACAAACAATAGTAAGTAATTCGCGAGATTAAAAACTTATCAACCGATTCATTGTTTTGATTTATCAGGTTCCATCAGCATTTGGTTTCAACGTCAATTTACTTTGGGTAGGTATGCCGAAAGCTTGAACTTAATTAAAAATACAGTAAAATTAAAGCGAGGTGTCGGCAGCTGCCACTACGGACTATTTATCGAATTCGCATTTCATGCTTTCCATTTCGTCGTTCGTGTTAATGCCGTTTTCTGAATCATATTCAATGACAGGCGGCGATATCACTTAACGTCAATTGAGCCTCCTGCTCCTTTTCCGCCCCTTTTATAGAAAGATACTTTAATATGGTGAAACTAAAAAACGTATTATTGAGATCAAACAGTGTTTAGGAAGCATTTATTTGGAATAAACTCAGCTACCACTTTCTGAATTTCCGTTTAATTAAGTACTCAAAACAAGTTTAGGTGTCCATTGATAAGTGATATAACTTTACTTAACATCAAATGATGAAACTTTAAATGAGTACAACAAGTTTTTATACAACACGTAATCAGAGCTATTATCGGCCATTCTCTTTATACTTGTGAATGACAAGGAAAATAGGCGGTAGGGCAGACATTTTTATTTCTTAACACAAATTCGCAGGCAGTATATCAGTGTATTCGATATTCTGATGTATATAATTCCTTATGGTCGTCATGAAAATATCTATATTTTTTATTTCAATTGTAGCTAGAAAGTAGAACTGTGTTTATTTAATCTTCATGTAAACATATAAATCTGAATAAATGACTTAGCTTAATATTAGAACCTCTGTGTTAAAGAATAATTTTACCAACTGTAAGCTGATCAACAAATATTAATATCAGAAGAGATATAAAATGCTTTCGGACAGAAAACTAATTAACACAATCTGTATGAATAATTAATTGAGATCTTCCTAATCTTCTGACAATTTATCCAACCAAGGTGACACCTAATAAAGAGTGATATACGTTATATAACAAGTAAATTACTTGTTTTAATTTGATGTAGCAAATGATGAGTTCTTCGAAGCGGCAAATGTCATTAACAATGATATATCGTCTGGAGTTGCTTCTCGGCTTAATGTTTTAATTTGATTAACAAACAAATATTACATTATATTTAAATGGATTACTTAACATTCATTTGTTGCAAACGAAATCATCTTGCTTTTTAGTGTGTCAATCATGAAAAATCCTATTTATAAAAATGGAAAATTGTCTCTGCTCAAAGATAGACAGTGGATTACGTAATTGACTTGCTTGAAAGTGGCTTCGTCAATCGTACCTTATAAATGCACTGAACTATCTCTCTTCGATCGCAAAACTTCGTAAACCTCGTGTGTCTGATCTTTATCACAATATTATATAGACAATTTTTTAATAGTACCTACTAAAAAGGGTTCTTACAGTAGGTACCTACTATTTATTAGAAAACGTAACTTACGTACAAAACACATATTAACATTAACTATAAGGAATTCAAGTATTACAAATTCACACATTTAAAACTGTTGTATTTCCATTTTAAGTCTTATTTAGGTGTGAAGCAATAACGAATGCATTAAAAGTAAGTTGAAACTTTAGGGTAAATAGACTAGGCATCACCGAATGGGTTAAATGCGATACTAAAATATGTATCTATTGACATCACAAAAGTTACCGTTTTAAAACTAATAATATTTCATATTAATACCGCAATAGTATTTATTAACAAATCAGGTCTGTGTGCATATAATAATACTTTAAACATTACATATAAAGACGTTTGAAACTACAGACAATAGTTACAATTCTGAATGTCTTCGCTTTTCTTCTTTTAACTGCTTTTAAATTGAAAGTCACTTTTTACTCTCTTCATACAAATCACCCCGTAGACTGTTCTACTTACAGTCCGGCCTATTAACAGTGTTTCTAACTTGATTTATAAAATATTTTAAGCGCCTTATCGAATTATACATGCAATAGTATATACAGTAGAACCTCGTTAAGTCGAACCTCGATAAGTCAAAAACCTCCAAATCTCGAAAAAATGTTTTGCTCCCTTCCCTTAAAACACCAAAACCTCCATTACATGAAATCTTGACCCTCTGTTAATCGAAATAATCACCGAGTCCCTCCAAGCCATTTTGGTACATATTTTCACTCTATAACTCGAAAAATTAAATTTGACCTCTGTTTCTCGAACATAGGAACGTTTTATTTTACAACCTTTACAACTTGATCATTTGGAATTTATTGTCTCTATTGTTCGAACAAAAATAAGTTACCGACTTTAAGAACTTGCCGACAATGTGAGTACACTATTGTTTCTTAGAAAACATTTTAGGAGTATACAATAATAAATTTATGACTCATGGAAACACGTGTTTGCTTGCTTTGTGTCAGGTGTTCAATTTTGAATACTCAAAATTTATTAGAATAAACCTCAAACTCTTTATGTCGAATCAAAATCCGCCTAAGTCGAAATCCTCCATAAGTTGAAAACTCTATAACTCGAATTTTTTGGCGTCTCCCTTAATGTTCGACTTATAGAGGTTCTACTGTATTCTACATACGGAATAACATACAATGAACATATTGTTTATACATCAATTGACACCTGCACCTTCGGCGGAATAGAAAATCGATAAATTGGTCCTTTGGCAAAATATACCTTTATGTGTTGACTACTAGTACGTACACACTTTTTATCATGTTTACGATACACATTCACATTACTTTATATGTATATGTAAGTTCTCGGAAGTAACAATTAATACAATATTATTAAGTACAGTTTGTCAGCTGTTATGTGCGACAGTTATCTTGTCTCGTTAACTTCAAGACGCCAATTATAAGTTTATAAATTGCTTGTTCAACGTCTGTATTAGCCCATCGGGACCTGACTTGAGAAGTTCTACGAGTGTTCTGTTTGGCCATATTAAATTTATACATATGATCACATTATCCATTACATATGATATGTTATGCAATAATAGACATGTTTCGTCATCCAATCATATACCTAAATAACATTGTAGCGAGTACTAAACTTGCAGAATTATTATAATTAAATATACAATATAAAAGTTATGTTTGTATGTGCCTCCTTATTCGTGTTACATGATATATTTTGGTGTAAAAAATGAAGTCAAAGTGTTAAATATAAACAGTTTTCGTTCGCACGTATATAAAAGGATTGCACTATAAATAGTTGGCAAAATGTAGGTTTTCCTGTCACGGTGTCGGCTCCCAATTCCCCGCCGGAGACTGTAATCACAATGTTATTTATAGCTTCCAGCTCATCTATTCTACCATTTTCAACGATTTATAAAATTCCGATTGACTATTCATTTTACTAAAGTGGCTCTTGCAATGTAATAGCGAAATATCTCACCGTTACCTGCGGTAGGTAATTGGTACTAGGTAGGGAGATATGTAAACTACGTATAGTGCATCTTAGTGAATCTTCGGCATAAAAACCTGGCTACCTTTGAAAATATATCAAAATTTATTAACCTGGTATCGAACCAAAATTTAAAAACATAATGCGTTATATTTTTATTATTATCAGTAGAAGCCAAATATTTTATATCTAAGGAGGATTTCCCTCTCGGCGAGCTATCCTTCATAATTATGACACTAATCGGCTTATCGACGGAGGGTGTTAATGGGGAGCTGGGAGGGGGTAATACCTCTTTCGTGGCGCAGCGGTACATTATCTCTATGCTTTTAACCGATAACTAGGATTTTAATCAGTTTTAGGGCTTATGGTTATTTAAGTTAATAATTAAAGCACAAAAATAAATAAAGCAGCAGTAGCAGAAATAAATGAAGACTATATAAAAGCATTTTTTTTCCAGCAAATATACGCAACCCCAGCACCTCAAATTTCAAAGATATCAGACGTCCTAGCTCAAGGTGGACCCTACCAAGCCGCCATCTCAAAACAACTCTACTCCCCTGTATCTATCTACCAACCAAGGGTAAGATTGGCCTTGACTAAACGCATATTAAAAACAACTTTCATTTGTTCCATATTTCAATAGGTAGTCACAGATAATATTGCTTTATAAATGTAGTCATTAAATACCGTGTAATTAATGTTGCTTCATCTTTGCAGTTCCCAACTTACGAAGTTTCACCGCCTGTGCCGTCCCAATTGGCGTATGCGGAACACTCTTTTCAGCCCCAGAACATTCAATCAATACCGAAGGCTAACTTACCCGCCAATTATCAACCACAAATTTTGCAGCAATACGAAACTTCAGTACCCCAACCCATACCGGCTAACTACCAACAAACAACTTCTCCCATATCCAACCAGCCGATCAACTATCAACAACCGTTGATTCAGTATCAACAGTACACTCCAGATCAACTCCAGTACGTTCAAGAATCTATTCAGCCCCAAACAGCGTATCGTCAAGAGTTACCAGTTACCTATGAGGGGGAACAAGCCAGACCTGAACCACAACCTGTGACTCAAAATATCCAACAGGTGAAATATTTATAGCGTTATGAAAGTGAAACAAATATACTGACAGTTTCACATTTAAAATATGCTGCATTTTGAAGAATACAATTTATTTATAATATATTTTTATTACAGACGTACACACCACAATCATCACAAGGTGCCATTAGCTACGCCTCTTATGCACAAAACCAACGTGACCAATCAGCACAAAAACAACAACAATCGCAGTATCAACCACAACCCCAACAACTCATCAAGTACCAGCTACAGCACCAACCAATTCAGTATCAACTTCCTCAAGTACAACCACCCCAATACCAAGCGCAACCACAGCAGTACCAGGTACAGCAGTATGAAGCTCCACAGTTCCAAATCCAGCAACAACCTTATCAACAGTACCAGCAAAGCGAAGGGAGAGTGCAATATCAACCACAGCTTCCGCCTCTTCAAATTCAGCCTTATCAACCACAATATGTCAAGTCAAAACAGAGTGAGAAACAAGTGTACTTCAAGCAGTTGCAGCAACCAGCAGTCATACAGCAAATTCAACTCCAACATCAGCCACAGGCTGCCCAAACGAAACTGGCTCAGCAATACTCACAGGCACCCGCACAAAACTCCGGCTACGCTGCTCAAGTCGCATTACCGACCTTTCCCCCGGTACAATACTTTGGAAAATTTGCACACTCTATTTTCGGTCAACAATAGTACAGTTTAGTTCTGATATACTGTTTATAAAAAATGCCAAAAACTTGTGCTAATTGTTTATCAATACCGTCATTGTAAGTATCAATGAATGGCCAAGCTAATTTAGTTTTAAATGAAGCGATAAAAGCTATTATTAAATGCGTAAGTACCAATCGTATTCGATAAGATTTCGTATAAGAATTGAATTCTCAAATTGTCAATTTAAAATAATAAATTATTTTTTGTAATTATAATTACAGTATTTTAACATAAGTATATGTTTGTTTTATTACCTCATTTTTCCAGACGCTTTGCGCGAAGAATGGGTTGTTTCGAACCTTTTCAAATAAATTTAACAGCCATTTTCGTTATGAGACGATTCCGCACAACACAAGTCCTTGAAGCCCTTTTTATTAGGGTTCAGTTATGCCTCACTTACTCCGTACTTGTAGCTATACCACTAGAAGCAGTCACCCATACACCTAGGAAGCACCCCTATATTAATGTATAGATGATGTCGGTCGCAAAGCAACAGTATATTCTTATCTTGTAAGTATTGCTTTGCAGACAAGAATAAAATATATCTAATCTGATTTATGCATACGATCTCCGCGAGGCTCGCTTCTTGTTTGAATTGGTACTGTTACGTGTATTTGTCAACGTTATAGAACTATTTAATACATATTCGACGATGAAAGTCTAGCACGAGTATTGAGCAAAGTGTAAACGCGGCATGCAATAAGCGAGGATGAAAATATAATTTTGATGCTAATTGTACGGGACCCTCGACACAATGGATCTTGTAGAATATCATTTGGTAACCAATTTTCGAGGATCCCGTGTCTTAAGCATAATCACATTTATCATGAACACTTTATAAATATGCTAAGACTAAAGACGACTTTAATAATGTACAAAAATATCTATCTATTTTAGCCTTCGATTTACATGTTATTTTCTATAAGGAACTGTTCATATACCAACATGTATATTTATTACTGGGTTTTATATATTTATGCAGGCTCTTATGAACTTTTTTCTCAAACGTAACGAACGGTAAAGCACAGCTGTTCAATAATTCACCGTCCCGGAGCGAACCTTTCATGCAAATGAGTTGATCGCGGGTCAGTTCGGCCTCGCGTTTCTGTCTACATGTCACATTCCTCAATCTGTAATACTAACACCATATAAATCATTACTTTATCTCACAATATAATATAAGGATTTTTATGAATATATTTATCGTTTACTCAAAAGTTTTTTTTTAATAGAATATAAAAATAGGGGGGTAAACGAGCCTACGGGACACCCAAACAGACACCCATTTTAGTGGGTGCGTTACCGGCCTTTGAGGGAGGTGCTCTTACTTTGAAGAATTGGAGGTCGTATCTCTCAGGGAACAACTCGACTACAATAAAAAGGGGCAGTTACCTGTAATTTTCTACTCTGATTTCGTGTACTCGAACGCCAGCAGTGCAAGAATGGTTTTTTTTTTGTGCGCATTTAACACTTGCTCGTAAAGTGAAGGAAAACAGCGGCCGAAAATCCACGACGTATAGGCACAAAATACTGATTTATTTGCCTATCTATATAAATTAACAATAAATCATGCAATGCAAATTCATTGTTATTAATGGGTATCATAAAAACAAAGAGATCTTTATTCAAGCGTACCTACTTACTTATCAGTTTTAACGGTAATTCGATCAAATAACTTTTACCTGTCATTAATTTACAATGCATTTCCAATTTATAAGATATCGGATCCAAAACTAGCTTCGAATTAATTCTTGTCAATGCCGAATTTGTAATCACAGCCATTAAAGTTGCGTTTTATTCACAATAAATATTTTTTCCTACATTTTGGTATTCATTTCCTAGAAGCAAATGTATATTTTATAAAAAGCCACAAAACCAAAGAATGCAATTACACAACTTATCAGTTATTTGCTTACGATTAAGATTAAAATTCAAATATCAAATTTATTAATATTAATCAAGTGCAGTGTAGACAAAAATGTTTGCTATAGATTAAACTGTAATCAAGTCAATCATACAATCCAAATATGCCAAGTACGCGAATAACTCAAAGTAATAACGAAATTGTTATTAAGTTAAAATATCGGAACTGAAACGAAATAGTCTATCTGAATGTTTTATTATCTTTAACAACTTTTAAATTAAATTTTTAATCGCTTTATTAAGAGCCACAAAAGCAAAATATGGCCTTGCCCAAAGCTTAGCGACCAAACATTATATAAAACAAAAGGCAAAAATATAACATTAGTATTCTCGATATAGCTTTCATCAAGAAAAAAATATTGTGAATTTCGCCGTAAGTAAAGTTATATTTTTATTTTAGTGATTATTATTCTAAAATATTGTGTACGTGTTAAGATATGTTCAACGTTTGTTGTTCTGTTAATAAGTTGAAGATTTCGAGATGAATCAAAAATAGTTTGTTCAACTTAACAAACAAACAAATGTACCTGCTTTATGTGCAAGGCTTTGAATATTATTATCCTTGAATTCTTTTAACTATGCAGTAAAAAGACTTCAAGGATAATAATATTGGTTAGAAATATACACAACATAATATAGTGCACCTAATATTTGGGCAAATACAAAAAGTCTAATTGTGTTACTCGAGAGATTAAACACTCAAACTGAGAACAAGCCGCAACAACAGAGATTATTTTCATCGGCAGCGTGTCAACGTGTCACGGGAGTGACACATGTCTCTCCGGCACTCAATAAGCATTCCTACGTTATTGCTTCGACTTCAGAACAATTTACGTGTCAAATGTTCTCTTGTATTGAGTTACCGAACGATTCGCTAAAGGGTCGTAACTTCATTGAAAGGGTTCATTTCTTTAATCTTTTTGGCGTAGTTTGAATGATACGGGTGCCCAACTGTCTATCTATCTTCATTTAATAATAAGAAAAAAAATAGACATTTAGTGCCATTTTACGTATTTTATCATGGTTTAATTTTCATCCATAAATGACTTATTGTTCCAGTAAATAGTAAAATTAACGAATATTATAAATTAATATCGACAATGGCATTCAAAGCTGCCGTCAACGTAGGATAAATATTAATCAGTTAATCGCTAATTATAATACATTTTACGTCTGGCACTTGAGGGCACTTGTTTTTAAACATAACTGCATTTGGTTTGTTCTAGATGCAGATCTGCCTCATTTTTCTTCTCATCATCGCTCACATACTATATCCAGTTACAACAGCACCAAACAAAGTGATAGCAAAAAAGACCTTACGTCAGAAAAAAGCGCCCACCTATCCCTATCAATATCAAATATTGGTTCCCAGTCTTCAAGTGCTGCCTATTCATGGGAACCGCTGGAACGAGAATAAGCTTAACTTGGTGCCAATTCATGAGCTGGTTCCAGTAAACCAACTTTCGGTTATTCCGCTGCAGAGAAAGGGTCCCGTATATCAGTACCACGACGAAGACAGGTATAGGAATGCCATAGGAGGTTACGGAGTGGGCTGGAAATATGGGGGTCACGGGGCTGGACACGGGTTTTATTATGGATTTGGGTAGAATAAACATCGATAATAATCAATGACTTTCATTTAACTGAGACCATATTTCTTGATATTCCAAAGCACATCTAAATAATAATAATAATCTTTATTCATTTTTCTCAAAAAAACTTAATACATAAACAAGTGACAGTTATATACTATTGTAAATAAATAATTGTCCTTCTTTTATTTAGGGAAAATGCTAGTTTGTGTGAGACTGATGCCTGCTAAAGGTAAGAGTACCTGTGTTACAGGCAACAGACCTTCACCACTTCGGATCGACAGAAGGTCTTAAAAAGTAGAGAAAATTTAGTGAGAATAAACAATCAATATTACATAGGCTACAACGTTAACAAAATTGATTTATAAGGATATAATATAAGGAAACCACATGGGGTATGTGTGTGGGTGTGTGTCTGTGTATGTATTATCACTTAAATTCCAATCCCACATACCTAAAACTATTATACTATAAATTATTACCTAATATTTAATATAAAATTTAGTATCAACTTTATTATCTTAGTATCCAATTGTAGTATCTTAAATATCGGTCACAAGCACAAAACTCAATAGTGAAAGAAAATATATGGTGACAGTAGATTTCTATTAGCTCATTTAAATATTAAAGGAACTTGATATCACCGTTGTTCCGGACAATATTAGTCATTGGCCACGCATAACTGTTCTCTAGAGGATCGAGTAAGTACATTATAGCGCCTGCCCTCGAGGACAACTCACGCCGCACGCGCGTTATTTAAAGTTACGCTGAGAAGGTTCCCGCTTAAAAGAAGGTACCGTTTTAATTCAATTTCTCTTGTTTTGCTATGCACAGTGGTTTGGAAAGATTATAAAATTAGGTCACGTTACATTGTTTTATTTGTTCTATAAAGAAACGTATAAAACACAATTTATGTATGATCTTTGCTTGTATCGGAGAGTTTTTTAAACTGAGTTTAATGATGTTTATATATAATAACTTACTAATAAAAAAAAATTAATCTATGTAGGTTACGACAATTGTAAAAACGAGTGTATATTTGATTGTTATGATTACTAATAAACGGTTCTAATAAAATAACGATTGGGTTTGCATTTGATATATTGACATTTTCAATTAAATGAAGATACTTTTTATTTAAACTTTAATGTTACATAGTTTAATAGCTATTATAGAATATAACTAAAATATATATTGTTTTAATGTACAATTAGAAATATATATTAAGACCTAACAGAAAATGAGGTAAAATTTTTTGTTGTATTATATTATAGTGAATGGTTATTATATCTACATAATACCCTTCAAGTAGATAACCTTCTAATGCAAAAAAACAAAATGCATTAAATTTTGTGGGTTATGGATACTAGACCAATTATAAATGTTGAGGAATTAAATCTGGATGATACAACTGTAGGTATTTCTTGGAATCACCATGGATTCAAAACTTCAGTGGTCAATATTAAAATAATATTTTTCGTGCAATAAATTATTTAAAATATATGGAATCTCCGACAGATAAATTAATATACTTATCTTTCCCTCGCAATATAAAATATTATGTATGTTTACAAAAATAGTGATAAATTTACTAGAATAGAACATACGCACAATGTTAATACTCGGATCAAACGCAGGCTGCAATTTCCCCGTAGTAGACTATCTAAAGTGAGTAATGATTTATTGGGAAAAGGGATACTCTTCTTGCATAAAATCCCAGAGGCTCTATTATCTCTGCCTTTTAATAAATTTAAGAAATGTATTAATAGGCCAGTCATTATAGACAATTAATTCATAATAATTCCAAAAGTTTTCAAATTTTGAAGTAAGGTCGGGAGTGGTATTAAAACAAACTATAAAATTTTGCAACCTGATCTGCGGTCCGGAACATTGTTAAAAATGCAATAAATGATAATTTGCTTAGTTCTTGAGACCAAAATTCCAAAAGTTCTGCAAAGTTGGAGTGGTGTTAAATATATTATTTTACATCACGTGTCAAATTTGCAACCAATTTAAGTGTACGGAACATTATTTAATTAATGTTGTTCTTTATTAAACTGAAGGAAAACGTTCCAAAAGTTCTGCAAATTTGACAGATATATCGAAAATAAAATAAATAACAAAAAATGTTCCGTACACTTAGGTTGGTTGCAAATTTTATACGTGATATGAAATATTATATCGAAAACTTCCCCAAGTTTGCAGAACTTTTGGAATTTTTTTCACGACCATACAGCAACAAAAATTAATTTAATTGCAATTTTAACAATGTTCCGGACTGCGGACAAGGTTGCAAAATGAGATTTATTGTCGTCCCAATGTACCATTCACTTGACCGAAGTTTGAAAACTTTTGGAATTATTATCAAATTTTCGATTTCGAATGTCTATAATGACTGGTGTATAAAGAAAAGCTGTGTAAAAAGGCTTTCTATAAAGTTAACGATTATCTAGTTGATAAAAGGGCCTGGGACTAGTGCTAGACAGGCTACTTCTAATTAATTTGCGATATTTGTTTTTAAATGACTGTCGTTTGATGATTTGCTATTTTAAAAGACTAAAGAGTGCCGAGAGTTTTTCTCTCGGCCTACACCTTCTGTCTTCTTTGCCGATGAGTAGGGATGTCTGTGGAATAAGTGATACCTGTACCTTATGTTCCATAATAAACATATTTTTTACTTTTTTTTACCGGTTAAATGCATAATAGGAGTAAGATAAAACGTTTTTTATTTTGATTATAATTTATACAATTACTATGTAATGTAGCCGATATTGGTGCATAAACATTGTTCATGGCTCGCTTATGTAAATGATACTAGGTACGCTTATCAATGTGTAATTCTAGCCCACGTGCAATACGGGTAATTTGACCCTTGTTGATGGAACGAGGTCGTTTCAGGACGACCCATCGAGGCGTTTATCTATCAAATAACTTTTATCCGATGTTACTAATACCCTTTTATATGTAGAATAAACTATTTTCATAACTTTATTTACTAGTTCGTTCATGTCGTTAAAATAACTAGTGAATAACGGTGAAAAATAATTTTGTGTATTGCTTTCAGAACGTTAGCAGACTGAAATGAGGTAAGGTTTGATATTTTATTTATTAATTAAATTACGAAATCATTTTATGTAATGAAGGCACTTTGTCACTAAACATTTTCGAAATGTCCAGTTTCAGAATTCAAGTAGCGTTTCTTCTTCTATTTGGTACACTTCTGGAAGCCGGTGTACCTAAAGGTCTGGTATTAATTGTATTGTTTACTAGTAATAAAACCAATAGTTTTTTGATCCTTCTTAATTTTACAACTCTATTACTTAAGAATACAATGAAAAATATTAATGGTTACGAGACAAGGGCCCAAACTGAGAAAAATCCGTTATATGGGTCTTCTAGGTGTCCTCTCAATTGTTGTATCAAATTCCAGTAATTTAGTTTTTATAGCTGTTTTAGTTTCATTATATTGGGATATTAAAAACTATGTCGCGACGTAGCCTTAGACGTATTATAACTAGAGAATGTTATAAATTTTCTTGCACAATAATTCAATATTTCAACAAAAACATGCAAGCTCCTAAATGAACCCAAATGTTTAAATAAAAATTCAATAAAAATCAGTAATCGTCGGTACTTACCTTTTTTTAACTTGACAAAGTACTGGGTAATCTATCGCTATTTTTCACAATCAACCACCTTTATTGCATCGTGTTCAAATAACCAAAATACAATTGAAATACTTTTACATCTCAGGTTTCATCCTTAACAAAGCCACTAAAAATGCCTACAAATTGATGTATCAATCTGCAACTTGGCCGGTGGCTAGAGACACGTGCAATGAACTTGGGGCGCACTTAGCAGTACCGCGTTCACAGGTCTAGTTTTATTTTTTTACTCATTTTGGTATATATTTAAAAGGTTTTTAGGACATACACAATGATATACCAATTATAACTGTTTGTATTTATTAATTTCAATATCAAATAATCGCCACGAAAGACTAATTTACTCATCATACTGCAATTAGACCGAATTATGTATTTATGAATAAGGAGATAAACAATAACGGGTGATTCGATAATTTTTGGTTTATTCGCTCTCCTTTTTTTCTGGTTCTTAAATTTTCTTTTTTCAATATGATTATATTCGTGATGTTTATCTATGTAGATCTATATCTTTTACAATAATCAATATTGAGATACTTAACCTTGGCTTTCAGGAAGAGTTCTTCTTTATCCAGAAATTAGTCCGTGGTATGCATTACCCCAGCATCAACGGAACAGATAACAAATTAGTGGTCTGGCTTGGAATCAATAATTTAGAAGACTATACAATTTGGAGAAACATCTACGGTAAAATATTACGTTATTATATTATAATAATGTATTTGAATTCCTCTTATGAGTAATCATTGCTATAGGGTAACAACGCTACGAACCAACGGAAATTTATTTTGTTTGTACCTTGAATCTTGATTGAAATAATACTGTATGGTTGTAGTACTACTTGACTTAATCAGGTTTTCATAGGCCTCACGCCTTGCCCACCAGAGATTATGTCAAATTTCTACTCTTCACAAATCTGTGCTTCAACCTGAAATAGATCCCAATACCTAAATATTAATAACACGTCACAATAGGTATAATATTTTTCGATGCAATTGTTTTCTTTAGGTTTAAGTTGTTAGAACTTTAATAGATCGGTCGTTATTAAGAAAGTACAAAAGTATAATTGAGAAATAGGCTAGTCACGTACTGCACGGCAATGTATCACTGAGATAGGCCGCAATGCGCGGTGCGATTGCGCTCTTTCACTCCCTCGGTAATTGAAAACGAGATTATGTTTAATATGCGATTTATAGTAATTTGATTTATTTTTGACGCTCCACTGCTTTATGTTTATTGCTGCATAATTGACTCCGATAATTAATGTTGCGTAAATAAACGCCGTTTTAAACGTGCCGACTTTATTTTATAAAGCAGATTTAATTTATAAATCTCGTAGGAGATTGTTCGTATTTGTATTAAATCCAATAAAAATATATGAAGTTTGCATTGGTGAAACATTTAGGTAAGATAAACCTTATAAAAAGATAATATACGCGTGTGTTTGTAACTTGTACTATAACAATATAAAATGACCCATTAAGTAAATACGTACACGCAATATTCATTTTCAGGTAAGTAATGTGGGTATGGCGTGCATTTCTGATTTCCGACGAAGATGAAGAATTTTATTGAATTTCCCATCGGCTACGTGACAAATATTCAAATGTATGTAATTTTGTTTTAGGTGAAGACATAAAGAAGACTGGCTTTTCGACATGGACTGGAGATAACGGAAAGGGGTTTAGGTAAATATATTCCCCTCTTTTAAAATATTCTAAATTTTAATTTTTTTATAAGTTTTTTAAATTTTACGAAAGGATGAAAACAAGAGACACCTATTTTGCCAATAAACTACTGAATGCGGTGTGATTTTAAGTTCCTTCAAAATATTAAAAAAATAATAATCAAACGCCGTATTTTTTACTTTTTATTGGGTACGAACTAGATCGTAAAAATAAAGGTCTGCCAGATGTGAATGTAAAACAGGGAAAATTTATTATAAAAGTTCAAAACCTTCTAAAATATTAGATATTGTTTTTAATTATAGTAATGCTCCTGAAGAGCCTCATTGTGGAGCAATAGACGCTGCAAATCCTGGACTACGGGACTACTGGTGTCACCGAAGACAACCCTATATCTGCCAAATTGACCTCATACGAAATAATCAATAAATAATTTAAGATATATACGATTGTGTATACTTATATAATTGTGTATTTGAACATGTGTTATATCCAAATACTAATATAAACTATAAAATCTAAACGTATAAAAATAAATTTGACTAAGTATAATTTGTTATAAAATATTTTCAACTCTCATGAGTTTCTTTTAAAAATAAGGTAAAAGTATCCCTAGCCTTAGGGTGCGTACATACTATGTAACATATTATATAACTTGTGTTTTATAACACGTCTACATTATGTAACCTTGTTATTCAACATTATAACATAAAACAATACTGTACACATTAGAATAACAATGCAATATAACAATGTTATATAACCATTTTAAATAACAAAAGAAAAACAAAAAAACGTAGATGCTGGGTTCGTCCTAGCATACATATCAATAACATGTTATTATAACATGTTTTATAACATTCAGTGTCCACATTATCTGAAACATGTTGTATAACATGTTATGTTATATAGTCTGTACGCACCTTTACATAATGCCGAGAAGGATTTTAACTCTCCAGCTCAGTTGCGAGTTATCTTAAATTCCCATAAAAATGGTAAAACGGACTGAACCAGCCAATAAAACTTTAACAGATTTGCTTTCAACTTTTAATTCGGTCCTAACTCGTAACTGAAAACAAGATTCTGGAATCTTCAACTTAGCTTCTTTAACATATATATTATCACATAAATGTTTTCAGCGAAGATAATAATATCATTACTAAGAAATTTAAAACTTCTGTCTAGGTATTAGCATAAACTTAATAATATTAAATACAAATCAAGTGAAAAAAGGCCTTAGCCCTGTTAGTCCACGCTTGATGGACCCATTTATTTCGAAAAGCCCCATCTAGCGGTGAATAGTAACACTTGTTTATAAATATGTGATACTAGCAACATTCATTCTTACTTCAAAGTCCATTGTCATTTGTAAGTTGTAATAATTCTTAAAAGTCAAATATATTTTTTTTAATATTGTAGGTTATGTTTAGATTGTAAAATTTTTATTATTTTATGGAATAACCTTTTAAATTAATAGTATTAAGGTAAATATTGAAATATTTTTTTTATCTAATAGTCTAGTTTTAACCGACATTAAAGATCCTGGTAGAGGAATTCTCCATATTAAAATCTAATCTAATAATTTGTTAATTTTAGATGAATTATCTAAGAAAAGGAATATCACTTCTATCGCTTGGTATAAAAACCCATCTTAATTCTTACCCCGGTAAGTACATTAAATACTTTATACAAGTTTATAATATTGTAAGATTGACAAAATCTAATTAGCACTAGTAACTGAGTTGTGTTTGTACAAAATATTCAAATTTTAATCCATTTCTCAACAATACTTTGCAATCACAGTAACTTATAGTACAAATAAAGTATATACAAATATAATTATTTATTACAAAATGAATTCAGGTGTATGAGAAATATCTGTTACAGGGCATGAGAATTACACAACACATATTCTAGCAATAAATACCAAGATAAACATTAATTTAAATATATAAATAACCACCAACCGCAGATATATGTTTTTTTGGATGAAACTTCTCATTTGCAAAATTTTTACAATATGCAATTTTTTAAAAGTCTTTAATACAGATCAATTTCACGTCTGACAATTGATTTCAATAAAATAAAAACTAAATCTTGTCCCAAGCCACTAAGACCAATTTACTATGAAAAATTGTAGAAATAATGTACATAAGGAATGCAATAAAGATTTGAGTTTGAGTTTACTTGTGAAGAGAAAAGTTTCAAGGGTTTGGTGGATTATTATTTAACATATATCTTGTAATGATGACAACTGTTCCTGACATTATATTGCTTGGTTGTAAAGTTTAATCTATCTGTGAAAATCAGTTCTGTAGTTTCAGATTGAAGTGGTCTTGGCCTAGTGACTTGGTTGTCTGTTGATGTAACACCAATGAATTTTTCATTTTATGTGCGCTATTAACACTTGCTCTGAAAATTTAAATTTAAAGTAATGACATCTGAGGCCAATACTAATGTAGGGTTTTAGTAACACTGGATTTTTTTTAGAGATTAGAGTATATGTTATTTAAAAAAATTAAAATATCACTTTGTATTTTACAATTTGCTGATCAATGTTTTTCATTTGTTTTCGCCTTATTTCTAAAGTAAATAAATGTTTAATTTATGGCTCTCAATCTCTCGTTGCGTAGAGATGTGGGGTACTCTGCATCTTTACCACATTTACCATGGAGAGTGCTCAGAGCAGTTGTTCGGATAATACCTGCAGCTGAGTTTCATCATCGGACGTCGAGGCAGAATACGAAATTCCACCTGCATCACCTCGACGTCCGCCGTTCCGCAACTGAGCGTTTTTCAAGGCAGTTTTTGCCGCGCACCACTACTTTGTGGAACCAGCTGCCCACTGAAGTATTTCCGAACCAATTCGACTTAGGGTCCTTCAAGAAAAGAGCGTACCAATTCTTGAAAGCCCGGCAACGCACTCGCGAGCCCTCTGGCATTGAGAGTGTCCATGGGCGGCGGTATCACTTAACATCAGATGAGCCTCCTGCCCGTTCTATAAAAAAAAAATACAAACGAGATACACGTCGCCAACAGCCGTCCCAATTTTAGTCTACTAGGCTCATTCTGATAATATGTATCTTTAATGCCCTTTTGAATTGGTAATTGATTAAATAATTGCATACCCTCATACTTAATAGACTTCTTCAAATAATTTGTATGCGGCTTCGGCAAGATAAGCATCGTAACTCGTTTGACTAGTATTGCGTGTAGTGGTGTGTTTGATTTTTTTAAAATATAGCAAATTAATAATTCAACTCTGATGGGGCAGTCGAAACCGCCTTCAAAGATTTTATTGGTTCCCGTTCGATTGTTTTTTTAGTAATCAGTAATCAAATAGGGATCAATGCACTACCTATAAGATGGCAAAAGTGCATTCTTTGATTGAATAAATATATTCTATTTAAAAAAACTACTCTTTGTTCCTCCTATACAAAACGCCAATTTCATATGTAAGAATCTAATATTATACTTTATGCTTTAATCACTAAATTTGTTTTTATTGAAGGCCATACACACAGAGTAGCATGTATTTTATAAGCATTTTATTAAGGAAGTAAATAAGAGAAACCTAATATATAACTGTTATTGCCATCTGCGTCAGATGCAGCTTGTTTATATTAAAATTGCATTAGTCGCTATTGCTATGACATAAGATATATATTCCCCTGTTTTACAATTTGGCTGATTCCGCCCGTCTTTAGAGAACCCTTCCGCGTAGACCACGGATTATGTCCGATGGGCATGATTTTGTCCGCATACCGTCAGCATATTCCAAATTTGCCATTATATATTATTAAACGGTTTTTAGAAAATATTAAACAATTTTTATATAATTTAACTGTTTTATAACAAAACACCTCAAGTTGGTAATTTAAAAATAAATATTGTCCATAACAGTTGTACGAAACAGTATAATTGCACCATACTAATAATCTCAATAAAACTTCTTTAAAGCACATAATTTCATTATTAATGAAACATTTATTTGTTCAAATATAAAAATAGCAAATTATGAGTACTTAACATTAAAAAATATTTTAAAGATTCCATAAGTAAATTCCTGTAAAAAAATCGACTCCAAAAAGTATTAAATAACAATATTTCTTGTTTTTTTTGGTTTATCTTGTATTTCTAAGAGAATTAAATGTATTACACGATCACCCATATCAGTCCACTACCAGTTATGGTTAACATACACAAAAAAATATACACGTTGACTTGATAACGTCACCGTTCCGATTTTTAAAAAGAAGCTAAACACACATTTATGAATATTGATTTCTATGCAGCATTTGATTGTTCTGGCCACGGTACTCATAAATAAGGGTTGCGAATGTGACGGGCGAGGGTGAGTCAGCGAGTGACCGCTGTGTCCAGCGTAATCTCTTCGCCATTCACACCTACACGCATATTGTCCTATTGCGCAGGGGTGCTCAACTGAAGCTTTCTTAGTTTGTTCATTATGTCCTTTCCAAACAGGCTTTTGCCTGTGTTATCATAGATATTTTACAGGTTGAAATATCAAAATTATGTCTTATAACATTCATATACCTTTTTTTCTTTATAAATCGTTTTATTACACTTTACAAATGTACAGTGTATGAAAATATTGTAAAGCTATAGCTTCATGAACCCTGCATCCAAGAGTGATTGGCAGATTTCAAGCTTCGATTACATTGAAAGCGTGGAGCAATTTCTTCCTAGACTCGGACTTCACAGTAATTGACACCTTGCCTACTCTGAATGCCTCTGAAGCCTACAATATTCCCTTTCATAAATTGATACTATATTCCTAAATGTTCCACTTTGGCGCTTTTTGCGAGTGTTAAATGTGTACCTTCGTTGATTACTTAATCTATGATATCATTTTGCGTCGAATGATTAAAGTTTTTCGTTCTCCGTTTCCTTAGTATTTAAGTAACAACTATGGGGACTAATAATCATACCGGTGAAATGTTTAAAAAAATATATTTTTTTTAAATTAATTAAAAATACTCTGGACTGAAATTTTCTAGTCAACCCATATGGATTATATTTATTGACATATTAAATTAAATATAAAATAAGTTTCATTAAATAAGCATCTCGGTGAAGGTCGTTGTATAGCGGGATCTTATACTATTACCACTAGATGTGAAGTATGTATATACCTACTGGCATATAAGAAGTTGCCTTGGTAACAGACTTGTTATAAGAAAAATATGAAGATAATTTAAAAAAAAAATATCTTACAGAAAAGTATTGTATTTCTTTATTATATACTGCTCAAAACAATTAGCGGAACAAGATTTTTCTCCTTTCTATTGCTTAAACTAAAATTAGATTTAAATTAACTTTACGCTATTTTTTACCTTGTTAATTTGTTAATTACTACAATTAATAAAAAAAATCAATTTGTATTTTTTTTATTAAAAAAAAATTAAAATGTGCATTGTAGACGAAAAACTAATTGGTGATAAAAAAGGTCCATCAAAGAAATATTCTTATATCGTTTGAATATTCGTCTTTAGTGACTTTCAGTAACGTGTGTGGCCTCCATGAGCCCTAATCACGGCTTGACAACGACGCGGCATGCTTCGTATGATCTTCCGAATATCTTCTTGTGGAATTCGCTCCCATTCTTCAATCAACGCTTCAGTGAGCTGCTGCAGCCTTTGAGGTGCAATCGGACGCTTCCGGATGCGCCTGTCAAGCAAGTCCCAAATGTGTTCAATTGGATTTAGGTCAGGGCTCATGGAAGGCCACTCCATTACACGGATTTCCTGCTTTCCTAAGTAATCTGACGTGATGGCTGCAGTATGCGGCCTGGCATTATCTTGCATTAAAAGAAAATCTGGGCCCATACCATATGCTGCGGGCCAAACATGATCTTCGAGCACATTTTCAATGTAAGTTTGAGCACACAAGCGCCCGGGAACAACGACGCTGAGATCTGTGCGCTCGTCCAAACTAACTCGGCCCCAAACCATCACAGAGCCACATCCAAATTTGTCATATTCCTGGACTGCTGCTGCACTGTATCGCTCGCCTGGGCGTCTGTAAACACGGAGACGACCATCGCAACGTGTTAGACGGAATCGTGATTCGTCAGTAAAAAGCACTGGCCTCCAATGTCGAAGTTGCCAATTAGCGTGATTTTGCGCGAACTGTCGGCGAACTTGTCTATGTTGAATTGTTAGACGCACAGCCCGAACTGGTCGGCGTGATCTCAAATTGGCTTCCAACAACCTATTTCATACCGTCTGGTCGGAAATTTCTACACTAGTAGCCGTCCTTAGTGTATTTTGTAGATCTCTTGCAGTTGTGGTGCGGTTACGTAAAGCACAGTTGACGATGTAGCGATCTTGCAAACGTGTAGTTTTTCTCTTTCGACCTTGACCACGTCTTCGTGAGTGTTCTCCCGTCTCACGGTATCGCTTTCAAAGTCTGTAGATAATAGAAGGGGCTACTCCTAGATCATTTCCTACATAACGCATAGTTCGACCCTCTTCAAGCAAAGCGATAGCTCGGGAGACATGCAATTCAGTCAGATCTGGCATTATTACCTAAACTCACTCGCTTCAATGAATAACAATACTCAAAAGGCTCACTTCAATTTCTATTAATACTCAAAAGATTGAAAAAAACTACTTAAAATGTGTTTTCTGTGATTAGAAAGTAATGAAAATTCAAAGACGTCACTTTGTTTTTAGGTGTTTCTAGACACACTGCCACTTTATTATAGGACTACTAACCAAAACGCCGATGCTCTTTTGTTTTTTATTTTCTTCGAAAATGCCTTAACATTATCTAGTGGCCAGTAATAATTAAAACCTTAAGTAAAAAGTTAAGTTCTACTTTAAAGTTTTGTTCCCGTAATTGTTTTGAGCAGTAAATAAATAAAGCCTTGTATCTTGATCTATCTCTTTTGTCGACTCGTTTAAACTTTACATGGTACTATAGACACTGAGAATCACTCGGAAAGATTTTTTAAGTATTCACCAGGAAGGCATACATATGTCATAGTTTTCATCGGTAAACAATAATCTTTATGTTGTTTAATGGAAAATTAAATCTCGGGTAAATCTTTATTACAAACTCTCACAGTTTTTGTATAGGGGTTGAAATGTCTGATATAATACCTAGAATTTATTGACTTATTGAGATTAGGGACCACCTAATAAAATGTGAAGTAGTTATTTCGCCGACTATAAACACTTACAGGCGCACGCCGCTGTTTGTAACTGAAAACGAGTACCCTATCAAAATAACGGAACAAAATGAAAGAGTTATTCTGTATGGACATTGAATGCGTGGGACAAACACGCATCAAACTTTCTCATACATATCCCATTGTTGGGCAGTTTTTCTGAGGAAGCACGCCTACTGCTCTATATTAAGCTGTTTCCAGCTTATTATTAGGAATTCTATGCGTTGCTACTTTACTGTTTGTGTACTGCGGTTTTATTGAAAACAATTACAAACATCGCATTTGCTATATGTGTCGCAGCCAACTTACTTAATCTACCGTTCAATTAACAACCTAGCCTTTCAACTATACGTCGCCGTTTAAACAACGGCCTGAAAGATGTTCAGCCAAAGCGTTTGTTACAACATTTAATAAAGTGGCTGCCTAATGCTTAGGACATTCGTACGATACAGACATTATTTGACAGAAATAAAAAAGATGAAACATATTATGACATAAAAAATATGTTAATTGAACGGCTTATTAAGCTAGTTAGTTGGCTGCGACATATACATAATTTATACATTTACAAGAAGGAAACCTTGATTCCATTCAAATAGAAATAACACTTTGACAGGTAACAATCACTCAATGTTAAAGATGATGCTTATGATTAAAATGATTTCCAGCATCCAAAGAATAGACGTGTTAATTGGCAATACCTTGGCAAACAGAATTGAATATTTCGAATAACATCTCGCTTATGACAATCCTTTGCTCTAATTCTACCTTCTGAGAAAGAAATTAGAAATGGAGGATTATATGTGCCGTTTGGCTTTGTCGATGAATGAGCTATTCCCGGACAATTGCGAAAAAGATTTGCTTTTATCTGATAAAGTGTAGTGCTATTTACTTATACAAATATGATTTACAACGTTCTGCGAAACACAATGCTCCCGTGGCCAACTCTTGCCTATTATTTTTTATACGTTTGAGGACGCAAGTGAAATAAGAGTCATGCTTGCGAAATATAAGGGCTGTCTCTAGTTGTGGAAATGTAGAGACAATTTATTTTACCGGCTGTCGTAAATCGTAATTTTATAACATGTTCAAATCGTTGCTCGTTTTATTTATCTCCTATATTAAAATAATTGACAGCTGAGGAGTCAATACATTTCGTTTATAGCAGCTTTTTCCCTTAACAGAAGTAAGACAATTATTTATTTATAATAGTATATAACTGTCACTTGCATAGTCGAAAGTTTTTGTGAGAAATAAATAAAGATTACATTATTATTATTTATTATTATAGTTAAAAGAGCTTACAGCAATAATTTATCCATATTTTCCATTTCCTATAATATGCTATTTCATTGATATGGCAAAATTCAATTGATCCTTCACTTTGTGATCTTGATGCTTGACATTTTTTGACATGCAAATTATATTTCATTAATTTATAATTGGCATTGGTCTTGACATTGGTGACAGCCCTGAATATGACAGTGGATAATTTCAAAACTGTGTCCGTCATCTGTGGACAATGCCCACTATTAACGGATTATAATCCGCAAAAAGAGCAGGTACCAGCGGTGGAGGGTACCACGCGCAAGCGAAAGCGTTTTTTCTAATTTATTTATTAGATTACACAATAAAAAAAATCTGTGGCGCTATAACCTCTTTAGGTCTTGGCCTCAGATTTCTGAATCTGTTTCATGATCATTTTAAAATCTAATAGGCAAGTAGGTGATCAGCCTCCAGTGCCTGACACACGCCGTCGACTTTTTGGGTCTAAGGCATGTCGGTGTCCTCACGATGGTTTCCTTCACCGTTCGAGCAAATGTTAAATGCGCACATAGAAAGAGAGTCCATTGGTGCACAGCCGGGGATCGAACCTACGACCTCAGGTAACTATGAGAGTCGCACGCTGAAGTCACTAGGCCAACACTGCTCTAGATTAACAATAGTTTAGTGAATTCTTTTAAGACCTTATCATACTGTTAACCGCTCACGGTTTCGTGTATTACTTTGAAAATATGCGAAAACGCCATTTAGGCAAAAGTGAAATACATCCAGTATAGTTAAATTAAATGAAACTGCGTCTTGACCAATTACCAGTTCCACTCTTAACTTTTTACTTAAACCGCTTGCAGTTTATAACTTGTTCCATCATTATTCTTGCGCTAGGCAGATGCAAAGTTGTCAATCCCAAAGAGCAGAGATTACCACAAACAATAACATGACGTGACCATCGGGCAGCTCCTCTGGCCTGCGACTACAAATGCATTTGTTATTTAAGTTGTTGCTCAAATAAAAATAGCTTCTGAAACGTGCCTAGTTCTCAGCTAAGACATTCTTTTAGCCTGATAATGTTGTTATTGAAAAATTACGTGGCTTTTTACCGCAACTGTAGCTCACCGTTTCAAACTGAAGGAATATGCATTTTGACCTTAGAACCCTTATTTTTGCTCAGATTAGAACCACAATTGGCGTGTTTATTATTTACTTCACATTAAAATCTAATTGAGAGCTTACTTTTTATTGATCGATTAAATATAATGCAAAATTCATTTAAAATGGAAAATAACGCAATGTATCAAGCTACGATTAGCTACGGCGTAGATCTGTGCTTTTTACGCACCTTGCGTAGCATTAACGGTACCCTTACGTATTTGTGTTATTATCAAAAGCTTAGCTACTGTGCTAGTCTGCGCCTTTTTAAGCTCTCATGTCATTTTAGCACACACATATATATATCCTTTCTGTAGGTACCATAATTTCATAAATGTGTACTATTAGACGAATTATTAATATAATTAATATTAATAATACGAATAAATTTTCTTTTGGGTCTCCTAGTCTTGATTATTTAGAATATTAGGTCTGAAAAGCCGTCTGCAGCTTGCCAACTTTGCCAAAACTTATATAGGTATTCCAAACTTAATATAAATGGGCACTTTTCATACCTATGTAAAGTGCCCGTTTATATAAATCCAGCCCTTGATAACGGTACAACAGGGATGACTTATAGCGTTATATGACATGCAAAAGGTGTCGTGGCACCTTTCACTGCACACTTGGTGCACCGATTCAACACGGTGTCAATCAAACTGCCGCTATGAAATTGATTCATAATAGAATCTCAAATATTCCGCATCCCTTTATACGAATAATGATGTAAAATGCGATTCAACCGGAACATTTTTGTTATGTTACGTATTGTGACTGTTACCTTTGGGCTAATAAGATAATATTAATCAGATTCTTTACATTATTGTTTCATCAATTAACGACTACAGAAATCGAATAGTCATTTGCGTGAACATCATTTATGCCTACTCAGCCAAGTGAAGTCTCAATAGAATTCTTAACGAAAATGTCACCTAACAGGCAATTGTATGTCCATTGTCCTATTTTGATTTCGCACTATTCTTCCTCATTCCATTTGCGTAGCCTTTATCTCTATTATAGCCGACACATTTCGCAGCCTGAAAATTGTACTTTTGTGTGGATAAACCCTTTCATTTAAACTAATCCGTCTACAATTGACACAATTGTAAGAACGCCTCCGATACAAGCAACAATACGGTACTGTAGGTGAACTTAGCAATCGATTTTCAGCTTTATGGCTTAGAAAAATGGTTCAATTATGTGTTTGAATGCGATGTATGGATAATAATCCGTGAAATGGCGTTTATTCCAGCACCTGCTTGGTGCGACTATAACGGTTCTTAATCAGTGAAGACGCTCTACATATTACTTATATATTATAAATTACAGAAGATTGCATTGTGATACGCATACGAGATATTGTACTGTATTACTTTCTTACTTGCTAATACTATTTAAATTAAACTTATTATCTAAGATTAAGCGGTTTCTATTTTCATATATTGTACCAGCGTAGACCAAAACTGTATTTAAGTCTTGGTTTGTTTATTAAAAATTCTTCAGATAGGTACGTGAAATCTTTATTGTAAAAGTTTATGATTATTTGAACCATTAACTGTAAAAATAATTTCAGCAATTGTACAAGCGAAGCCACCAGCTCCCGTTGGAATAATCTCACGCGCCGTTTCTTCGCTGATGCAGATGCATAAGAACGGTCCACATAAGAAGACCAGGAAATCCAGAAATCCACTTTTAGGGAATCCGTTCGCTAAGGTATGATGCTATGTATGTGCGGTCGTACTACATAAAAGTATAAAGAGAGAGTATAGAAAATTAAATTTGTGGCGTGAACTATACTTTTGTTCTAGTTATTATATCGAATCTATGCAAGAAAGTAATATTAATTCTAAAAAGGCCTAGCGATGATTTTTAGACTGTTTATATAGTTTGATTCAAACTTACCATTTATTCCATATCGTTTTTATAATAGTTGTATCTTTCGTAGTTTGTAGTACTGGATGACAACCAAATGTTTTGCATTCCTCAGGGCGTAGTATTGAAGACTTTAATCAAGAAACCGAAGAAACCGAACTCAGCCAACCGAAAATGTGTGTTGGTCCGTCTCTCCAACGGCAAAGAGATGATAGCGTACATCCCGGGCATCGGACACAATCTCCAGGAACACAATATTGTGCTGGTTCGCGTGGGACGGTGAGTCAATTAGTTTACCGTTTTTTGACAGCAATAAACATATTTATGGAGGTAGGTTTTGTGTATTGAGTTCTCTCAATTTTAGATTTATCTATTTGATTATAAATAGTTGAGTGTTTTATTTTTACGCGGGTATGACACAATTGAACCCAATTCAAGTTTTAATCAAATTACGTTGCGTTTGCTATGAAATATAACAACAAAAACCAATAAAAAATTTAAACGCTGAAGTGTGTCGTAACGCAAAGTGGCGATAACAATACAACTGTATTTTTATTTGATGGATTTTAGAAATTATATTTTTATATATAATATATCCTACCCGTGTAAAATGTACAACGAGAAATAAAAGTTGAATTATGCAATTATGGTTTTAAGAATTTGTTTTATTTTTAATAAAGCTAAGAAAACTGCCACTTTCAGTGTTCAAGACTGCCCTGGAGTGAAGCTGAAGTGCGTGAGAGGGAAGTATGACCTGCCACACGTAGTCAAACAAAAAGTCTAGATTAGTTTATAAAATTGTGCCTGTAGATATTGTTATTAATAAACATTAGTTTAAGTATATCGGAATTTTCTTCCTAAAATGAAGCGCCTCGAGAATAATTCCTTGTTCTTTTCACGTCAAAGCACGTTTATATGCCTTATAAATGATCTATTATCGGCGAAGCGAGTTGAATTGACCTTGTGACTGATTGGTTACCGCGTGAGATCGCTTGCGCAAGCTCCACCCATAGCGCAACATTTAGGGTCCTTTTATGATGTTACATGTGTAGGTAGGTATATAACCTTAAGTCATGGAATATGGTTTTGTTTTAGGCCTTTGTTTCTTATGTGTAGAGACATTTATGATGTGGATAATATCACACTTTATCAAAATGCACTTAGGAAAATTGGTTTCCAACAAAAATATTACAAATTTTCATCGGAGTTAAGTTTCTGGTTCACTTCTAAACGAACGCAGAGAAAAGATGTTTTTAGGTTTTTATTCGAGAAGTTTAACTCAGGAAGCTTGAAGTTGTTGAGGTAATCGGTTTAGTTTTCAGCCAAACTGAACTCGAATGGTATCTCGGACCACCGCGATGGTCATTCTTTGTTGCGTCATCCCGAGGGATTATTGTCGCAATAATCACTCTTTTTATGACAGCTTAGGACAACGTATTGTTCGATTTCTTAAATAGGTACTTTATGGTCAAAAATATATATAATTTATTGGCTTTTATGAACAAAGTTTCTATAATTATAAAATATTTCTCGACTAATTATTTCTCAAAATTGTTAAATTTATTAGGCTGGCTTACAGATATTGAGTTATAAATTAAACTATATTTAATACATTTTAAGTATGAAGTGATCGAGATACTTGAATAATTATGTCTTAAGTAGAAGGGAGTTGTTACCTTATTGATAAAAAACAGTCGTATGCATGGGATAAATGTTAAAAGATAGAGTTAAAAGAATATTTATATAATTTACTTATAAACTAATTTACAGTTAACCTTAAAACTAAATTCTCAATAAATAAGTCGTATTAACAAAATTGCACACAATTTACATCTAATTGAACTACTCTAGCAGGTGCAGGCCTGGTGGCATCGGCTGCAAGCTTGTGATGCGAGTTGCCTTTTTAACTTCGCCACTTCGTTCTTGAGATAAGTTACTTTGAGAGCGAGGTGGATTTCCCTCAGCTTCCGTCTGTCTCTGCTCTGTTTGGCTGCGAAATTGTTTCTTTCTCGTTGCTTTCTGTATGAATCGTCAGCGGTTTGAGAGGTTTGGACCGCGCGACGCATTCTCGGATTGTTTCCTAGTAAGGTGCCGCCGTTCTTCTCGGCCATAGCTCTCAAAGCATCCTTCTCGAAGGCCTGAAAGTCTGGGTCATCAGACAGGGAGTCCACGTCCATCATGTAACTTGGTCGCTTTCTATCGGCGGAGACGGGCGAATCTGGCGGTGAAATCATCCCGGTTCGTAGCGGCGGGCTCGTGACCATACTGGAGCAACTAGACACCGGGGAACTTTCAGGCAGCGGCACATATAGATGTTGGCACGTGTAGGGTACACTATAATACGGTAAATCACTTCTGTATTTCGTGGAGAGGTCGAGAGCGCTTTCCTCAGCGTAAGGCGTCCAGAGAGCCATGGTGGCTTATTGATGATCGATAAATGACTAATGTGTTGGGCGATGCTCGAGTGCTTTTTGTATGCCAGTGGGCGGGGCTTAAGGGTAAGATGAGCCCCTCCAAAAGGGTTGGCTACCTGCGGATAACGGCATCGGCGCGTGACAATGTTTATTATGGTTTATTGCTTAATTAATAAAAATTAAGTAATCTATTTTATATTCAATCAGAATATTTAATTCTAGAATTCATCTGTACCTATGGATACCGAAACTATAAAATAAGGGAGAATGGATAAAGCGATTGCGAATTAAAACAAAGAAGGTTAAGAAAAATATTAATTGAATAGTACATTCAGAGGTTTCGCGGTTCGTCGCCATAGCTCGAACGAATAGAGAAATTGTTGACTACATATAATATTTTAAACTTACTTTCATGTATAAATCGTTGTTCTGTGATGAAAAATGAAAATCTTTTATTTTTTACTTTGCTTATTTGTTATTAAGCTATCGTTAATTCCCTTAGCGCTAATGTAAATGTGTTTTGCATTTGTCGCGTAACAAATAACAATTAGGTAATGTGTTTACGATTAAAGTTTTGCCAAAATGTACCTCCGAAGATTTTTCAATTGTTAATGGTCTCCGTACCTTCGTATTTGTTATCATTAGTACTTACCTACTCGTACCTATATGAATCGTCTGACATTAAATTATAATATTACAACCCATATCTTGAACATAGTTTAGTAAATTTCGAATACTTTTTAGTTTATTTAGTGCCATGTGGTCAAATAATGAGGTATTGAAATTCGCTGAAGCGGCAAAATCGCCATCTGTACATTTCCTTACAAATGAACTTCCGGATATTATTGAAAATATAGCCATCGCTCCCAAGAGATACTAGGTACTTAGTTACTATGGATAATATTCTCAATTGAACTTTTATCAACTGTAGGTAACCTGAACATTAAAAAAAATATTGTAAAATAGAAAATCAATTCTTCATTTCAATCATCAACAATAAACCAAACATAACAGTGTGGCATTGCGGTTATATTTCTTCGCAAGTGAATCGCTATAAAGATATGATAGCCTGTTTTAATTAATTTAATTGTAGTTTCCAAAGAATAAAATCACTCTTATAAAAAAAACAATGGGCCAAATGCGGGAGCAGTGTTGGCGCAAATTTTATGACAGCAATAACGGCGGCATGTCCACAGATTAGACATCAGATTACGTCGGTAACGAAATATTAAAATTAATCTTTTTATTGTTTCCCTGTAAGCGCGAAATTAAGGATTAAAATTAGTGTAACGGGAGCAATATACTAAGCAGGTAATTTCTGTTTAACCGTATTATAAGGTACAATTATTCATTTGAATAAATTCATAATGAGAATAAATCTGATAATAAAACAATTTTTTACCGGATTGAAGTTATGTATTTACAATTATTTTTCATAATTTTAAATTTAACCGACGTTTCGAGAATAAATCTGTTTTACGTGCGATATCTACTAACTAATTTTTACTTAATTATTTTTGGTAACCTGTTTTACAGAAACAAAAATTAAGCGCAACAATTATAACTCAAGTTAACATTTTCAATTTCGTCACAGTAGGTAACTGTACAATATGCAAGTTGTTTTGTTCCGTGAGGATTATTAGATGTAAGATAAAAGGATGTCCGTTTGTGCACTTCGCAAATATTCTGAGAAGTTTGGCAAACTCTAACGGGCCTATTTACATTCTTAAAATTAAATCCCAAGGGATTTGGTAACAGCTAGCGGTATTTGTGACGCCAACCAGCTTAAAAAATATTGATTATATACCTACTAGTAACTAAGTAGATACACTTAGGTATCTATTAACTTGAAAACTCGTGATATTTTTTCTTTATATCTATAGGGTAAAAGCCGGATAGTTGCTTCGGTGGGATACATGCCCCGGTGTTTAAAAAACTATGTTAAGATTATAATTTGTATTGGCGCTTTACTACAATAAGTAGTGACTGCCCTTCAGGCCTAAATGCCACGTAAGCCATCGGATTAGGCCCAAGTGTTTTTTACGTGTAAGCAAAAATCTTCCGCGCCGAAACGTTGACGGGCGTTATATTTATATTGGTAAGTAATTTCTATTGAATATTTTTATTACTGATCGTGGTTTCAGTCAACTTTTTGTTTCTTTGCATGCATTAGAGTTTAAATTACACTGTTTATCATGTTTTATTGCTAAATAATTTTTTATTTCGCAAATAAAAAGGGCAAGTATCCGCATCAAAAAGGATAGTCGCCCTGCTTACTGTCGCGGATAGTTGCCCCTAGAGTGACTAAACATTTCTTAACAAGCAAAGACGGATTTTATTTTTTTGCTGTTTTTTTGGTGTTTATTCGAATATACTTTGTCTCTAACTTGTTGTAAATTAAATATATATTTACTTCACAGTTTTATATATTTATTAAAGATAAGCAAAATGCCTCATCAACAGAAGATAGCTTAACACTTGCCTTCGAAAAATTGAGACAAAGTTGGGATTAAAGCACAACTTTATTAATGAGAGAAAAATGGCTGGACCTCAATGGCTAAAATCCTGATATAACTTTGAGACAAGCTGAGGGTTTATCAATTGAAAGAGCGAAGGGTCTCAACAGAACAGGAGTTTCAAATTTTTTTCAAACTCTTGACAACTATTTTAACTGAGAATAATTTTCTGGATAAGCCAGATAAAATATTTAAATGGGTGAAAGCGGTGTCCAACTCAATAATAAAATTGGTAAAGTATTAGCTAAGAAAGGTGCTAAAGCAGTTAAATCAGTTACTTCCGGTGAAAAAGGAGAAAAATTACTGTTGTTTCTTAATATTTCAAATTGTACTTAATAAAATATCTCAGTAAATTATAAAGACTGTTAAAGAAATAATAAAGATTACTCTAATTGATATAAATTTATTTCTATCCAAAATAAAAACGCACGAGGCAAGTATCCCCCGAAGCATTTTCTACGCTAGGCTACTATCCGCCATAGTAGGCAACTATCCCTTTTCTGAGAGGTGAAATAAAACAGTATTTATTCAAAACCATTGTTAATTATGTATACAAAAATAGGCTTTTATAGAAGATAAAAGACCAATGTTGCGAGATACATACTAAATAATTTTCAGCAAGTTCATATTTAAAAAATATAAAGCTTTTTCGAAAAGCGGGGCAACTATCCGGCTTTTCCCCTAAATTGATTAAAATCATAGAAGGATTATTCTTTTTATGACTTTATCAATTAATAACCATATTTATGCATTCGTTGCTAAATAAATTTTCAGCGTGTTATAACAAACTTGTCTGTCCTTAATATATTGACTAGTAGGTACTAGATACGTTTTATGCTTGTAGTAATTCAAATAATTCGAAGATATTGTTTTTGATCGTCAGTTAAAGCGTATCGTCAAATTACAAATCTTTCTAAGATCTATATTGGAAAAATGTTAATAGTGGGGTTGCAGGGCGTTAACTTAATTGTTGACAAGGGCATCACCGAGGGTCGCACCCCTATTACACAACCCCTGCGTTTGCGCTATGTACTATCGATCTTATATTTATAAATGAAATACATGAAAAGTCGAAGAGAAGGCCGGCCAATTGAATGTATAAGTTTACTGTACGCTCGAAGGTGATTCTTCAGCAATTCCGAGATCGATGCAGGTGTAAAATAAAGCAAATAATTATTTTTAATCGCTTATTATAGAGTTTAATATTCTTTTAGGCAATGATGGCACAATAAACATGAAAACACATAACGGCAGGTTATTGTAATCCTGATTGCCGCTGGCACACATTGAGTAAACCTCAATCTCTTTGTAGTTGTCTATCTCTAACGATCATTATCATCTGAATAACTTCAACGAAAGGTGGTAGCATCACACATGTAACAACAATCCTTTAATAACAAACGAAGGTCTAGAGACACGCGACCATATTATTAGATAAGATCTCACATTCCCCTCATCATATTCCCAAATATTCGGGTTACCCAAAAACATGCGACATTTTTGTAAACTACTTATACGTATACGTACTTTATATATTTCATTACTATGTGTAGATAAAAATATTATACATTGGGCACAAAGATGCGTTGATATGCCGCAGTGAATATAAATTTAGTAAAAGAACTACAAATTTAACTATACATAGACCCTTGAAATAAAAATTAGGTAGGTATAGAAGACTAGCCTGACTTGGCTAGACGGAGCCTAGACCAGCGATTTCAGCCTTTTGGTTTTCTCTCTCTTAGTTCCATATTACGAGATCGATATTGCGTTATTTTCCGTTTTTACAACATTTTCCATTGATTCTCCGCTTCTATTGATCGAAGCCTTTGCTATTTGCCGATAGTGAAGTTTTGTATTGGTAACATAAATACGTTCAGTAATTTTAGAGTTTACCCATTACAAAACAAATGTCTTCATAATAGTTCTAAACTGCCAGCAAGTACCAATATAGGATTATATTAATTAATATTTATTTATGGTCGGATGGGATGTCGTTGATCCGTTGGAAGATGGGATGCTACTTGTGTGGACATTTTTGCCCCGTCTCTCCTACTTCGGACATGCAAAATAGCTGGGCGGCCGCGGTGCAGGTGAATATAATAAACGGCTCAAACATAAGAGTCTTTCCTTCCTCCGACTTCGATTTTGTTCCCTTTGGAGTAGAAACTCTTGGGCCGTGGGTTTCAAGTGCACAGGCGCTTATTAATGATTTAAGTTGGCGCCTGGTAGATAGTACCTACCGGTGACCCCAGAGCTGGTGCTTTCCTTGCTCAACGAATGAATATCGCAATACAGCGAGGTAATGCTGCCAGGTGTAAAGGTACTCAGCCACAGGGACCAAACTTTTTAAATTTGTTTTAATTATATTTTAATAATTTTTAATATTACTATGTAGGTTCAGAAAATTGTAAATACTGTATATTTGATTGTTATGATTGCTAATAAAAAATTGTATATATTAAAAAGATAGGAAACACTAATTGTTAAAAGTGAATAGAAGCCTATACTAAATGTTCTAAATCTCTATTGGCCGACTCGGTGGTAGGTATATTGCGCAAACGCAGGCCCCGCCCCGCGCAGAATTTCGTAGAGATCAAATAGTACATGAACTTATATATTGAATATGCTGGGCTTTAGTATTTCCAATTAATAAGGGTTAAAGTAGGTATGAAAATTAATTTATATAGTTCTTAGGTTTATTAGCTAACTTTGCTATTTAATTGAGGGTTTTATAATAAAAGGGTAGTCTATGCATATCTAATCATCTTTATTGTATACTTTTGATTTACATTTTTGGTATTGTTCACTTAAGCAGCTACACTTAACATAACACATTCTAATTCTCTTACATTTACATGCCTTTTTCGTTCCAATGCCCACTTTTTGTCACTTTTAAGCACAATCTACAAATTACAATAGCACCATTAGTACCCACTAAGACATCTTAATTAGCGGCTCTGAAGACAGCTGGCACATACTCTACTGTCGAGTTGCGATCTCATTTCAGACAATTTCTTTTTCAAAAAAGACACTTGAAACGCCAACCGAACCTCCCTTAGCTTCCGTCTGTCTCTGCTTTGTTTCGCCGCGTGGTTGTTCCGTTCTCTTTGCTTTCTGTACATGTCATCAGATGCTTGGGTGCTTTGTACGACTCTCTTCATTCTTGGATTATTTCCCAGGAGACTTCCACCATTCCTCTCTGCCATAGCTTGCAGCGCGTCAAGTTCGAAGGCTTGATATTCCGTGTCGTCAGAGAGAGTTTCATCTTCCTGATTCCAACTTTTGATCGAGTCTGGAGATATCTGTGAGGTAGGTACGGTTTGTGGTGAACCGTACGACTCGTAGTAGTAATGTTCCAAGTGAGGGTAATCTGGAAATCTGGATTTTTCTATGTTCTGTTTGGTCAAGTCGAGGGCTTCTTCCGTGTAAGGTGTCCAGAGAGCCATATCGTGTGCTTCCCCTAGCTCTTTAAATCGATGAATGGCGGGCAAATTAGGGGCGGAGCGCAAAAGCGGTAGGGTGGGCCTAACGGGACCACTTGCGACACTCATTTCTTAGCTCCGATTCATGCTATTGTTTTGTGATTTAAGTATAATTACCAATCTAAGTTTGTTTACGTTTTATATTCGGTGATTAAGGGTTGAATAAGATTTAAAATTAAGTAATTTGTTTACGTAAAAATTACCTTGGGCCCCGTAAACAAGTTAATTATGGTATTTGGTGTTAGTTTTTATACTCACATGATTTAGCTACTTATTACATCTTTTCCAGAACACCTCGGTATATGTCGGATAATCCTCTTTAATCCCACGTATGCCCAGTTTTAACCAATCTTAATTGCTTTTGTTCAATTTTATAGCACTATAATTTAAATAAATAATGAATTGTCGTGGCTGTGACTTTAATCTTTAGTTATCGCTACTATAGGTATTAAATACCTTTAGGTAAATAGTTTACAACAGGGTTAGCCCAACTTAAATATTAGGTATGTTATTGTAAAAGTAGAGTATGAATTTCTTATTTAACTAGTATTTGACTAAATAATTAAAACAAGTACAGCTTAACATTATAATTTTATTTATGCTATTATATAAGTGATAGATATAACGGTCCGTGGCCTCAAAAGAGGGTCATTTTTAGATAAAACTGTTCTCATCACCTACTTAAGTAATACTAAATCCAAACACGGATATTTATTTAAAACCTTCGTATCATGTGTATTCAGTATATTGTTACCAGCAGCTGTGAATAACCTTTATCCAAAAATCAAACGTATTTACAAGGAAGCAAGGAAATAATTTGGCATACGTTGTAATGTAGCGGTTCGCCACGCGCCTGTCATTTGGGAAACCCTTCCTCGTCGAAGGGACAATTTTTTCTAACTGTGAAAAACGTCATCAATTAAACTATATGAATTGAATATACAGCTTTCATCTTCAATAGGTCTACTAAGGTCAGAATAATCCTAGAGAAAGGTTCGAATATTTAAAACCGCTCTGGTTGCAAAATCTTGATTGCAATCCCTCTTTTTATCCAGCTTTAAACATTCAACTCGTTGTTAATGATCCAATTAAGTTCAATGAAAGCAATGGTAAACGCAAACAGACTAGTAAGTTTTCTAAAAACATTGCTTTTGGAGTTCTGATCTTGAATCCTATAGAAACTAAATATGAATAATAAATAAAAAACACCCAATGAACGAAACATGAAAGTATATCTGCCCTAAAAAGGGTACGTGTAAGTATACAAAATATCCTAGAGATGATGAAGGTAACTGAATAATTAACAGCTTTACACGTACACACAGGAAAGACACCAATAAACATACCAACTTAATTAACTTCATTTAGGACGCAATGTAATATACAGGAGATTAAAACTAAGCCTTTATTAAATAAGTAGTCTGTACCTAATAAAACGAAGAATGCGAATGCGCTAGTCCGTCGTAGCCTCCACATAATCCGGGTCCTGAAAACAATGCTCCCATATTTCATTATCTGTGCAATAAATATGGATTAACTGTCACTTAATATCCGATAAATGGGGTTCAATATACTTTTAGTCTAATTAACCGACTACTAAGTAAAAAGACGAGACTAATTTTATATTGTTCCAACTTATATACTTATGATATGTTACTAATGTTTTAAGAATTATAAAGTACTTATTTACTTTTTAACATATTTTATTGTTAAAAATTTAGGTTTCAATTCACTAAATAAAACATCTGTAGTAACAACACTAAGTTTGTAACAGTATACTAATGCTATACAGAAAATCAACCAGAGATAATTCATATTATTTATTGAAACGTTTCGAAGATTGCCTTTTAATAAAAGAAATCGGTCTCACTTGAAATGATTTTTAGTATTAACCCTTTGCTGTCACATTAACAATACGTGGGACCACCGCTGGACATTATGTCCCAAAATGGCGGGCGGAAACGCGTTTCGCACAATAAGCGCAAATGGAGACAGTTGCTTCCTCGATGACGCTTCGATGGGCATTTTAAATTACGCTGGACATGCAATTATCTTTGGGAAGCATTTTTTCGTGCTTTTGTATGACATGAGTATGACTAGATATTACAAAAGACATTGTATAATTTTGACAACGTCATCACTTGTATCGGATCTAAATGGTTACTATAATTGACTATATTGTACCTACTTCCTAGACTATGATACCTTAATGGCAGATGCAGTAGATGATATCTAATGGATCTATGTTTTTAAAACCCTATACAAGTGAAGATGTACCATATCCGTAGTCCATATGTTATTACTTTATTATTCAGCTCTCGGGTCTTAGGTTCCAGATTCCCTCAAAATTATACTTGAGTTGAGTAGAGTAGAGTCGAGTTTGAGCCACACACATAAGTCACACCTTATCAGTCGTTTATCCGTTTTAAGAAATTAGTTTTTTATATGACATATCCATTACAGTATTTTACAAATAGGTAAAGTTATAATATGGAATAACATGAACTTTCTTTAACATTCATTCGAATTTTGAAAAGAAATAGAACCGTTAATCTTAACCACATTGAGACATCCCGAACACAACATGATTTATTGTGCCTCAACAGTCCGATTTTTTTTCTCCCGAACATAATGAACGAACGGGAATATAAAATTTGTATCAAACTAGTATTAAATGTTCGCATCATCCATCTTGAAACATGTCAACAAAACAAAATGGTCGGGCGTTCGCTGCACGGAAAGGGTTATTGTTTAATTAGAATGTAGATATCATTTTGCGAATTTATTAGGCATAGCTGCTAGCTGGCTGTTCATGTTTATGTAGTTTCATTTGCTTGCCATAAACGGATAACAGTTCAAAGCAACTGTATTTCCAGTCATACCACACGAATATAATATGATATATGTATTATACTTAATAATTCGATACATTTTAATTATAATATTAGATATTATATTATCTAGTGCCTATAATATAGCAACCGCGTAGGTACCTACCCAATTCAGTGTTCAGTGTTCCCCTATTGTTTTGACAATCATTAATAACAATTCGACAGACACCTCAAAACAAATAACATTGCGACGTTGTTGCATGCAAATTGTATAATTTTCATTGTTTACTATTTTCGCAATAGTACCTAACAAAGGGTTGGTCTGTTGCACCAACAATTGGGGCAATTTACACAAATTTCTCCATAAGCTTAGCGTGACAAATTGTACCTATACACTAAGTCGTTGCAACTTTCTCTATAATGATATTTTCCTTTGTATAAAGCTTTCTAGTTAAATTCATAAACTGTATTTGGAAATATCAACTTAAATGGTCGTAAGCTTATGTAACCACTTATAGTAAAATAAGTTAGCAAATTGTTTAATAATTTTAGTAGATTAGATTGGTTTTAAGAAATTCCCTAATACAAAAAAAAACAATAATTTAGAATTTTAATCTAGAAATTACATGCAATAAAGCTATTATGCGAATTACAGTTTCATTAAAGAAGTGTTCCATAAGTTCATTTCTTCGAGTTTTATAAAAAAAAATTAAGGAAAATAAACTACTTCATAGTTAGGCCTACCCTAAAACTAAAAACTAACCCGACATGAAAAATCTTTATTAAATTTATAATATACTTTTATAGTACCTATAGTCCGGTCAATTTAGACATCCAAGGTTACAATAATTCGCACTTGGCTGAATATTGGTAGGATTGCTCAATACACTATTATAAAGGAAATGTGAAAAGTCCTCATCGATCCGGCACGTGCAAAATAATTTACTCCGGGTCAAAGATCACAAAAATGGGTTTATCGCGACTTTCAGCAAAATGGTAAGTTTTATCATAAAATTAGTTGAGACAAAAATTGTAGATCAGATAATTATCTATAAAAAATGTCCAAATACTTTTTTTCCTAAGAGCCACCGTTTTTGAGATATCACGATTCAAAAAGTTGAAACGGCGCCATCTAGTGCTGAGTGGAAGATATTCAATAAATTGCCATATAAAATAAAATATTAAATTTAAAAAAATATATTTATATTATCACTTATTTCTTATTTGAATTAAACCTTGTTATTGTTTATTATTAAAGATTAATTCATAATTAAATAAGAATATATTTGTATAACTGTAGTGATACTTTAGAATCTGTCATCTGTGCTCGGCCATCTTGAGTAAGTTAATAAATTGACTGATCGTCGAATCAGAGTAGGTAAATGTTGTTTTCATACTACCTGCAACAAATAGATATAGTTTTTTTCATTTCACCACGTCACACTCGTGGTACTTGCACTGGGGGCGCCGTTACTACTTGGATTCTATTTGGGCCATCGTTGTTCCGGGATCAGCTGTCATACATTTGACGTGTATAGGACACAAACAAGACTGTTTTTAGGGCTGATATGCTGATGGGAAGATGAACGGAACGTTTTACGAGCAGCTGGGGAGTGTGGCTGGGGTTTTCGAACAGTGGGGCACATGTGAGCGGACCGTGGTGGCCTGCGCTCTTGCACGCCGGGTACCCTGGCCTGGGCTGCGGCTCGTGCAGAGGACGGTGGAAGCAGCTTTGCAGAATCACGTGGAAGACGAGCGTCTCGAACGAGATGCTAATGATGAGACACTCCTGGCCACATTATTGGCGGCCAGAGTCAGTGATGATGAAGAAGAAGGTAACTTATAATTTTAAAAAAAATTTCAATTATTTTTAATTTTGAGGGTATTTTAACTTTTTCTTGAAAGCACATTCAATTTCTTACTACCAATAATATCATATGGATGTCTGAACAATAACTAATTTATATAAATGAATAATTATTTAGGTCTAATTGAGATCCAGGTATCACAGACTTATTATTTATTTATTTCCCAACTGCTTCCCAAAGGCAGACTGCAGGCTTATTAGATGTGATTAAGTTTTAACATGTTTTCTATTGTATAAAATAAACTGAATAACTTGGCTAAGTACTTTGGGTTCCAACATCATCACCTTATTTGGTCTGTACAGGATATATTTGGAAAGCTTTGAACTTGAACACTTGTTTTAATTGTACATTTATAATTCTATTCAAGTCAGAATTAATCAAGGGGTTAAAGTGTTAGGATGAAAAATAAACATCAAACACCTATGTTTTGTAAAGTAGACAATGTTATCTAGCTTAAGAGATAACTAACAATCATATGTGTAATACAACAATGAAATTATTGTTATGTATAATTTTAGATGGTGAAAGACTGCTTAAACTTTTGGCCCTGCTGCCTCTGCTAAGGACAGACAACGAGCGAGCTAAGAATATATATGTGGGTGCTGCTCCAGCTCTAGTGCAGAGATGTGTGGATGCACCGAGGCGCACTATAGCTCCAGATTTATGTCGACAACTTTTGTCATATCTTCTTGTACATCCTGCATTATCTCTTCACGATCAGAGGTAAGAGTATCTTTACCTCTTTTTGTACATTTTCATATCTTATCCAGAAATCTGAGAATGGCCAGGTTGTCTTGTAATTAGTAGCTCTTACCATTTGCTCATGAATATTTAATAAGAAAGTATTGCTATTCACATGCATGAAGAATAATTTGCATCTCATTTGATTAGTCAAAATTTTTATTAAGTTTTCATTTTATACTTTATACACCACAATAATACCAACATGTAACGAAGTTGAATGAAGTCTGAAGTAAAGTTGTTCCGAAAAGAATAAAGTGGCCTTTTGCTAACCATTTATGTGTCTGCTGTTTTAGCTCCATTACTATGTTTTTAAGTGCAAATAAGTGAAAATAATGAATGACTAAATATGCTACTGCAAGGTATTCTTTTTGCCTTTAGAATATAAATAATGGTTAAATTTTTCAGGACCTTGACACAATGGCTACGCTATCTAGAAAACCACATCTCAGGCAACAGAAACTCAGAGTCTGTTTGGCAACAACGCACAGACCATTGTCTCCTCCCGGAGACTAACATTTGGAATACCAATAGCACCTTTAGACGCACCATCGGGAAGAATGTAGAATTTAGGGGAATACTAGACACGGTAGATCCCCCGTCCTATACAGATTTGTTGCAGGAATCCTTCTCGAAGAACGGCAGAGACGTAGACATCAGCATAGAGGGAGACATCTTCGATCCGGTGATAGTTCAGGCCAAGTCGCAGAGGTCCAACAGCTTAACCCCACCGTCGACCAACTTCTTACAGACGTCTTCCTCGGCCGAGAATCTGAGCGACGAACCGTTTCAGAAACCTCGAAGTTTTTCGTTATCCAGCGAACACAGTTTAGGCCATTTGAGGCCGATCGGCGTGATGTACGGGACCACGGGCAGCGAGACGAGGCTGGACGATCTGAGGTCGAACAATTACACCGAGCACCCCGGGATGTCTACGGTGGCTCAGTGGTTGAAGAGCCTGCGCTTGCACAAGTACGTGTGGCTCTTCACCAACATCACGTACGAGCAGATGATGGCCATGGACGAGAAGCATTTAGAGAAATTGGGTGAGTCACAGATTCAGAGAAAGTAGGAGTAGGCCTCTAGGACTCGTAAATCATTCTGATCGAAACCTCGCAGGCGTGACGAAAGGCGCTCGGCACAAGATCCTGCTGTCCATAAAGAAGCTGAGCGAGCGGTCGGCCATCCTGGAGAGCGTGCAGAGCGAACTGAAGTCGGGGGCCGGGCCGGGGCCTCTGCTGCGGGCCCTGGACAAACTTCGAGGGGTGATGCTGTCGCCCATGCCGCCGACGTCCGATCTGCCCGCGGCCTTGGTGGCCGCGCTGGACCTGGCGTCCGAGTGTCTGACCGGGGGCGGAGGGGCCGAGGGCGAGGACTTCGCGGACCCCATGTCCCTGCACTGCTGGCTGGTCGAGAAGGTACTCGGTTCGCCCCGAACGACACTCGCGAGCGTCGCGGAATATGACGTGATACGAATGTCGCAGGCCCTGCACCACGAGTCCTTCGTCGGCGGGAGTCTGCGAGAGGCCCTCCGACGCCTTCGCCACCGCCTGCCCCCGAGGCAGTTCTTCCAGCACGTCAGCGACATGCCGGCGCATCGAAGGAACAAGCCCAGGTAGGCCCGACTCTCATCCGTCTTAGGCGGCGACGTGTTCCTCCGTACTGATTCGTGATCGTCTGTCCCAGATGGCGCGCGGGGCCGGCCCCCCGAGGACGTCGCTGGACGCCCCCCACCCCCCGCGGCAAGTCCCACTCGTACCCGCCCTTCCCCCCGCACGCCCTGCCTCCCGCCGCCCTCCCTCAGCACGAAGACTACTCCAGCCTCGACGCCCTCTGCCTGCAGATGACGGAGCAGGCCATCGACTGAGAGACGCGTTCCGGGCGAGAGCGGGACGAGCGTTCGGCGAAGGCTTCGAGAAGGAATTTCTTCGACAGACTCACCGCTGCACCGTTGCGATCGATCGCGTCGCTTCGAATATTCTCTTATTCGACGAGCGGCGAGAAATTAATATTACATATATTCATACATATTTTTCGAAAGACGTGAAATATTTAATGAGGAAATTATTCAATTCTATATTTCAGAATATAATAGCTTAATAACTTAACTCGAACGTTTTCCACTTATTTATAGTCGATTTTTGACTATATGTGCCGTTTACACGTTTCGACGCGCGGAACGTATTCGAATACTGGACCGTTTTGGGAAATTGACCTAACGATCGTGTTCTTACGACCGTACGACACGTGAAATGAAAATAGACTCATGTAAAATCCATCCCGTTTCGGCGATCGTCCTGCCCGGAGTAACATAGTCACGGATAGCTTTAAAAATCAATTGAAAGAGCGTCGTAATATATTTGTAACGAATTAGTCGATAAGGATATGACAATATTTGTTTAATATTTTTGCACCTCAAGTTTTATTTATTCCTAGTTAAGGAGCGAATCGGCCATTTTTACTTTTTTATGTGTACACCGAATACATCGACACTCCGCCTTCGCCTCTCGGAACAAAGCGACGGTGCCTCGGCCCCGATGGGTTTTTGGCACTACATATATCGAAATAGATGTAATATATAATGGTGAGATGTTGTCCAGGACGGTCGTAGGGTGTTCTTCGCATCCGAAGAACTGTATTTGTAAATAAAATGTAAAGATGTCGCAGTAAGTATATGGTAAGGGCTGTCCTGAGTTTGTTTGGTGCTAATTTGCATTCATTTTGGGTTAGTCAGTATAGAATAGCTAGATCGGTAGACTTAGATTCGGCCTAACGCGGCCCCCACTCTGCTTTTTGTCTCTGGGTTAGATGGGTTTGTGAGATTCACTCCGCAAAGCTGGTACCGAAAAGTGCATTTGGTTGGGCTCTTTCAGATTTAACTCCGCTTTTGCCACTCTTGCGACAATATCCGTTTGAGATCCTTTACGCAGCTGTCTTCATTTCAGAAACTACTCCACTTCTGTAGATTGCTTCTTTCGATCTCAATTTCACCATCTTCACACTCCTCGGGTACGATGTCGAAGTAAGGGTGGGGGCACACTGTAATTTTTAACGTGTTGTGCCTGTGATGTTGTTATTTTTCATCTGCGTGATATTTCACTCAGCTTATAGGACACACACACTGGGTCAAATAAGCTCGAGGCACTATGGTGGTGGTTTTGACGAGATTTATATAAAATATACTTTAATATTCCACAAATGTTTCTGACCCCGTGACAACGACGGACGTTGCGATTATTTTCGCCAAATTTGGAATCATTATTTCCTATTTAACCAGGGTATATATATATTTGTGACACGATGACGTAAGCGTGCGACGTCACCGGAGCAGACAAGCCGGACACTAGTTCGTAGAACATTAGTTTAGTAGTACTGCAATTCTGAAAATTGTTGGTTTCTTTCACCCTACTCTGCTTCAGTGAGGTCACACTCCAAAACTGCAGGCAAGTTCACCATAAGGGTCTACTAAAAGAGTCACGCGGCCATTTTACAGGGATATATTATGGACGTAGAGAATGAACTGAGCAATCAGTTCTTTGTTCTGTAAAAACTTCAAGCGAAAGCAATGAACTGAAATTGCTGCGACACAAACATACAGCAGCCGGTCTCTCCCTACCTTATTAGCTAAAATATTTAAGTGGCCTTTGTGGGTTCGAGAATATTATTTAAATGTTATTTTTTCAAAGACCAGTTAACATATTGTTAACGTTAAGTCGTTGACCGAGTGGATGATTTATAAAACCGCGAATTTTTTATTACTATTGTTGTTTGTGGCTTGCAATAAGAGTGTTTTGACTGGATCAAAATTCTTTTGATTGTCATATTGTGTGCAATTTATTTTTATTAAATTATATTATGGTTATTATTGCATGTTTATTTCTACATTGTGTGATAAATGTATTGCAATTATCTTAACTAATTATATTTGAAGGGTTTTTTCACCTTTGTTATATTATTATTCATTATTTCTCTGTTGACTACTTTATTTTTTCAGGGACTGTGATAATCTATTATTGACCTAATAAATAACAAAATCTCTTTCTCTTTCTTACTATTTAATCTTAGTACAATACAGACCTTATAATACACGATACAATTTTTTTTGTAGTTAATATCATCATGCCTACATTAAGTACTTATTTCACATCACTCAAAATATTTATACCAGGGATTGATTCCAGATTATATGTAAAGATTATTATCGATAATTTGGGCACTTTTCTTACACATGTATTATTGAGGTAGCTTACATCGCCCAGTGCAAAACACACGATGTCAGCGTAGATTTCAGATCAAACTTTTTTTCGAGTCGGTTGAGACAGAAGTTCTCAACAAGACGCATCAGAATCTGATCTAAAACCTTTAAACATAATGAGTGTGACCTATATGTGTCTATGACTGACAACAGATCTAAGCTTATTCAGTTGTAGGTTTTCGACAAGAATTTATAGATATAAATAAAAGTATAGGGGAGCCCACGATGCTAAATGGGTAGTTACTCGAGCGTCATAGAGACCTATTGGGTTGCGAAGCTTAGATAATTATAAGAAAAAAAAGTTATATAAAAAAACCTTTTGACCGGTGGGGGGAGCGGCTAGACTTTCAAAAATGTAAAAAAAAACTGCCATGGACATACTCGAGCGCGTCAGATATTGATAGCATCCATGCCCTGCGTATTTTTAATAATGTACGTATGTTAATCTGATTGTTTGCATGGTGGGGGATATTACATTAGGGTTGAAAATAAATTAATCGAGCGCATCAGATTTTCTAAAGGGATGTTAAGTGAACCTAAAAAGAGCTCTCATCTGACGATTTGGATGTGACCTAAACTCGCGGTCATTAATAGCAAGTGCAAAAAATCGCCATTTTGAAATACCCAAGCGGGTCAGATTAAGATATATATGTATTATGGTTCATTTTTATCCTAGACGTGATGCCTCATAATCGGACGATTATCTGGAGGGAGTCGCCTAATCTGATAATTAAAAAAAAACTAATATAGGCATCACGTAACCGCACGTATAAACATTATCGACGAATTTTTCTATATACATTTTTATTTGTAATAAATCAATAGAAAATTCCTCTGCCTGTATCATTGTAATTTGTAACGCATGTCAAATATATATTTCGCAGCAATGGCGGTACAGTCAATTGCATGTTACACATATGATATTAAACTGTCCCAAAACTTATAAATTAACATCGTTAAAATCGAGTCTGACTGCTAATGTCTTAATCCATTCAAAATGTTAAATTTTAGTAATCTTTTAATTGAACAAAACAGCTAAACGTGCCGCCTGGACAGTACGCTGAGTATAGACTAGTATCAGTATGTTCTGTAGTCTCATATTATCCTGTGGTAATTTTCGTATGTATAGTATTATCTATGTTTATTGTTTACTAAACTCGAAAAATGCATTAAACCAGAGAAACAAATTACGAAAATCTTATTTATCGGAGTACAATATAATATAATACTTATTGTTAAAAGTTTAAGAAAATATCGTTGATATGCATCCACAATTCTCCTAGTTCCTGTGTCCTACGTATAGTAAAATAATTTTTGTAGGCGGAAAGAAATATAGCATCAAATATAAACTTTTGACAAATATTATGTTACAACTGCTTTACTGAAATGGTGAATATATGCAGAATTTGCTTAGACAAAGCTGGGACTATTTCTCTTTACGGTGCGCAATTAAATGAAATTCAGTACTGTACAAAACTAGCACGGTTTATAAATGTATCAATGAATGAAGACGACGGTTTTCCTACACATATCTGTGAAGAATGTGTAGGAGAGCTTAACACCTGTTATCAATTTGTGCTTAAATGTGAGGCTTCAGAAAAAGCTTTAGAATGCCTGAACCCTGAGAATTATGATTATCATTACGATTTAAAACTTGAATCCGATGATATTAATACTGAAGAAACAAATTTCAGTACTGCAGACAGATGTGAAGATCAAAGTTCAGCTGTAAAACGTTTTACAGACACTGTGAATGATATAAAAGAAAGTAAACTAGAAGACTGTAAGGTGAAAAAAACTCGAAAAAGGCTTAGCAATAATGCACAAGCACAGTGTGTGGTATGTGGACTTCTTGCTAAAAGCAATTCAGCCCTTGAGATACACATGCGTGTTCACACAAGAGAAAAACCATTCATATGTGATCAATGTGATGCTAGATTCACATGCAAAGGTAATTTAAAACGCCATATAGACGTCTATCATTCTGTCAGAGAGCGCAAGTTCACTTGTGAAAAGTGTGGCAATAGTTTCTTTAGTAAAAATGACATCATAACTCATATTCGTGTTCACACTAACGAAACACCATTTGCTTGCATGTACTGTCCTAAGAGATTTAAACAGTTAACATCAAGAAATCGCCATCAAACAATTCATACAGGCTTGAAGCCTTATGCTTGTCCCCTATGTAACAAGAAATTTGCTCATCGAAATCTGGTGGCAAAGCATCAAAGTGTCCATAGTGATGAAAGGAAATTCACATGTCACCTGTGCAATAAATCTCTGAAAACTAAGTCAAGCCTCAGAGTGCATATGAGCTTGCATCAAAGGGAGAAAAAAAACATCTGTAATATTTGTGGGATGTCATTCTCTATGAAAGGAAATCTACAGAATCATATAAGAAGAGTTCACTCAGAGAAATCGGGTCAATGCAATGTCTGTATGAAAACATTTTCTAATCTGGAAGTACATATGAGGCGGCACACCGGAGAGAGGCCCTATGTTTGTCCTGTTTGTAATGTAGCCTTCGCCCTCAAAGGTGCATTAAAGTACCACATGTTTTTCAAACACGAGAGCTGTAATAAATTTAAGTGTACAATGGATGAATGCAAAAAGACTTTTCCAACAGCATATATATTAGAGTGCCACCTGTTGAAGCATCATTCGAAGAACACACCCTATGTATGCCCATACTGTCACAAAGGATACTACCGCACTAGTGATCTCACAAGGCACATCAAGACTCACAAGTTCGATGTTTAGATCTAAAGCTATGAAATGTATTAATTAGTATTAAGTGAATATGTACATCCTTATTGAAAGACTGATTATAAGTAACTTTTATAGAGTAGTGTAGTGTAGTGTAGTGGAGAAATAAGACAACAATTTTGGAATTTCTGTTTACTTAGATCTCATTATGTAGGTTGTAAAATAGGTGTTAAAGCATGAGCTTAACGCACTATTTTAGTTACATTTATGCTATTTATAGGCTTATGTATAACATATTTATTGCCAAAGTAGACTGAAACAGTCTAATTACATACCACTTATTTATGTAACTATTATAATATAATATATGCTATTAGTCACATAATGTTATTTTATTCAGAAAACTTTATATTTTACTGTTAATTTAATTAAAAAGGAGTACTACCTTTTCGTTTATTTTAAAAAAAAAATCTAGATTAGCTAGAAAGAAACGAGAATTGAATGGATATTAAACTTGCCGTTTTCGAGACCACTTCCTTTTTATAATGTTACATTTTATGAATACAGTATTTTATTTTCTTTAGAGATTCTAAAGAGTACACAACCAAAATACTTTAGTTGATGTCGAATAGCGCTTTGAAAATATTAAAGTACATAATATTGGGTAAAGCATTTATACCGATGCGGCACACTTGAAATTTAAACCACGGATTTCCGCGCCACTGATTTCGAAGGGACTGTAACTCACAACCTGACGACCGTCTGACGTTTCCCTACAGGAACAGTGGACAGGATGTACCGTTTCTACCCCACTGCTCCCGCAAAAGGGTAGGGCATGTTTTTAAGAGATTCTGAATAGGTAAGCTTGATGTTGCTTGTGACATGCAACGTTTATAATTTGATTAGTTATTGTTTTATTAGTTTATATATTACTAGCGACCCACCCCGGCTTCACACGGATGCAATGCTGATACTAAATTCAAAGTGCTATATATATAGAGTATAGGGAGAACCGCGGCCTCCGACGCGCTGCGTCCCGCAATTTTTAAATTTGTAATATCTTCGAAAATATTCATTTAAATCATATGCAGTAAAGGGCCATATAGATCTATATTAAATCAACAATGTATTTAAGGTATTTAATTGGATAAGGATTAATGCTGTATTGGTTAAAATCGCTTCGAAAATTAGCCCTTCTTTGTCGTAAAAAGTAAATGATGTTATTGTGGGATAAGAGATAGTCATATACCATCGCGGAGTTTTCTGTAGACCTTTTCAATGTGTACAATACTTAGTAAGTATGTACATTATTTTGATAAATCTCGTAGGGTTCGCAATGTAAGCGGAAAAAATGTAATTATTTACGATTTACGACATCACATTGGAAACCTCAAAAATAACAGTATTTCTCCATCCATATTTTGGATGTTATTATACATACTCGTATAAGCCTTCCTCTTGAATCACTATCTATTAAAAAAACCGCATCAAAATCCGTTGCATAGTTTTAAAGGTTTAAGGATACATAGGGACAGAGAAAGCGAATTTGTTTTATACTATGTAGTGATTAGTTAAATTATTAATAACTTATTAGGTTTACCGAAAAATAATTTAGTGAGTAATAAAATTCTTAGAAATTATAACAGCTTTTCAACTATTACCTATTTAATATTATTTATAGAAGCTAAACGCCTCGCCCTTTCTTTACAAGCGTTTATTTTGGTTAAAAAAATGTAATAACATTATAATATTATTATTGAAATTATAGCATTCTAAGACAAGTATTGATATTGTTTTCATTTAAAACATCCAAGTAGAGCCTGTGGCAATAGTTTCTTTATTGCACAGGTAAATATCATTGCTGCTGATGATCCGCGCGGTGCGTAGCTCTAGGTCGGCGCGCGACGCCGGTCGTGACACTCCACGGTCCGCACTCCGCGCTCCGCAGAGGACGTTAGCCTGTGCCGGCTGACTGACGTGTGTCGCAGTTCTTCTCGAAGCAAAAAATTGCTTAAATCGTGGCAGGTGTCGCTACCGTCATGTGTGCATAGTGAAGTTTTGTGCTCGTTCTATTTCCTGTTCTCGGATTACTTAAACATGGGTGAAGTGAGTATATCTATCTCTGGAATTTGCTCTATTTGGTCAGTAACTGGAAGGCTCGCGCGCAAGTTCGTAGGTCGACGCTCGGGATACAGTTTATAACGACGCCAACTCGTGTTTCTACTATAATTACGCGCTAAATAACTTTGGAAACGTTTGTGGGGCCAAAGAAAGCTCTTACGGGGCCAATGGGACACGGCGAGCGGCGCGTGAGATTAGAATACTGTTATACATCTGATAAGAGCCGATATAATATTATTCGTTTTTATTACCCTCGAACGTTCTTGCAATAACAAATGAGTGGGCATTGTCTTATCTATATAATAATTCCGGCTATCGACCGATTTCATTTATCACCACCACTTAACAAAAGAACCTTGTACGCAAAACTGTTTCTTTAGATAATCAGTTTTTATACTCTAATATATATCACTAAGTATATAGGTAAATAATGCTATGTTACACGTCTTAAATGTTCTAGCACTCCAGGTTTTCTATGTTTCTCTTATAGGCTACAGGCTACTTAAGCTAGGCTCGCGATGTAGGTACTCGTATGTTTGCATCATTAAAATCTTTTGTTAATATAATAATAGAATTTCGTAATTAAATTTATATTTGACTCATTCTACAAAAATAGTTATGAATCATTATTTATTTCATAATTTTATGTTTGTTTTAATTCCCAAAATTTATAAATATTAGTATCACCTAAATATTTATTATTTTCTTTTAAGTATCAAAAATTCGTTTGATTTTTTAAACGTTATGCGGGAAAATCTCATACGAAAACAAAACAAATACGATTTTAATAAATCTATGTCCAACTAGGCCACGCGTTTTATTTAAAGCTCTTTTAGTTGTCAAAGTTTAAAAAGTAAATATTTATTTTTCAGTCATTGCTGAAGGAAGATCCCCTCTCGAGGATCCAGAGAGAAATTTACGAGGTCACAGAAAGAGAGAAGGAATTTAAAGAAGGTCATTTTAGAATAAACAGGCTGATGTCGGAATCTACTCTCGACGTTACCCATCAGAATGGCTACGTTAACGGTAATGGTTTAGACAAACCTCCAAAAACCCTTAGTAGAGCGGTTTCTACCTCACAGTTGTTGGGACCGATAGCACCTTCTCTCCCCACAACGACCACATTACTGAATACTAATGGTTACACTCGTAGATTTACGCCTCAGTCTGGAACAAAAGGCTTAATGCAAAGGTTTATTGCAAATAAAGGGAAACTGCCCGTCACTTCTCCCGTAGGACCTACTTCTCCGGCACCACTAGCGACAACGCTTACCTTCCCAGCTCCCATCGCTCCGGTTTCTCCGACTACCGCTTCGGCTGTCGTCACTCGGACACCCGAGGGTAAGCCCGTTAGAAAAGGCTACGTTCCAGTAGAAGAGAAAATACAAAAAGAGCTACAAGAAATGAAAAACAGAGAACATGAACTGAAGAAGATGAGAAAGAAACAGAAGCCATTCGACTTAGAACTGAGTGATAATGAAACAACTTCAGAATCTGAGGATGAAGAAATTCCCATGCCGGGCAAGTTGAAGGCGACTAAATCGATCGGTGAATTATATGAAGCCTTGAATGAGGAGCTGAGGTCGCCCTCGCCTAGGAATAGCTCCGGGCACGATTCGCTGGGCAGCTTGAAGCCGGCTAAGTCCCTAGCCGAGCTGTGTGAACTAGGTCCCGGTCAAGAGTTCCTAGCGCCTAGCTCTACGCGGCTCATAGCCCAGTGGGAGTCTATAATCCAGCAAAAGCAAGAGGCGGGCGCCGCATAGATGAGGCTACTCGTTAAGAATGAGTTGGGCGTGTGACGCCAAAATTGTATAGTAAACAAAGTTGCCGTAGCGTGTCGGGTGTGACCACGTGTGAGTGAGTGCACCATATGGACAGTGTAACGGATTGGGCATTCGTGATCGTTAAACTCCAACCTAACGGTATGTGTCAGAGTAACTGTTCGATTTCTTATTTTTTCGGCCAATCGATTGTAAAGTAATTAATTTTCTCCGCGAACAATGCAAATGATGGTTATCCGAAGCGGCAATAATTATTAAATCGTTGGAAAGCCGATACAGACAGATCATATGGTGCGGTGTGAGTTGTGAGATAGTTTCATCCCATTGTTAGATATTTCTGTACCCTATTGAGTAGCTTTTTATGAGCTTTCCCGGTAGAATGTACATTTCTTCGTAAACTTTCAATCATTCGCATGCGAAACGCTAAAGAAATGTAGGATTGTTGTGTTATTTTGTTTTATATTTTCTACGAAAAAGAAATAATAGTCAGAAACAAGTAAAGTAGACAGATGTCAGAATTTGTTCGTATTGACTGATATTGCCTGATTGCATTTAAAATTATTGTCATTCATTATTCATTATTAAATTGAGCTATACTTTCACTTTTTATCGTCAATACAAGCGATTTTTTATAATTAAAGCTGACGTTTTATATTATTATTATACATATATATTATATTAATTTAAAAAGTAAGGTTATTATCACTCTTTGAAGTTTTAATTCATTGAAAACGAATCATTCGCGGATAAACCATAGGTTTTACCATGTAGATATTTATAAAGAATATGCTTTTTTAGAAATTTTAATGTAAGAGTACTTACTTAGCCAATGAATTAATGTTTAATAAACATTTATAAATATAGTGCCTTATTTTGTATAGAATTAAGCACAATTTTATCATTTTTAAACCATTATTATTTGCATTTTTTATTATCGCTTTTATCACTCGATTATGTTTTGTACCAATTTTATATGAATATTAAACCTGATATAACGATTAATGTTATTAATTTTTAGGAAAATCAAATGGATATAAAGAAGAAATTTAATTAATATTTTGGTAATAGTATAAATTTATTATCTTATCTTAGAGAGCATATATATATATATTGTATATTAATTAAATTAAAATACGCGATAATATCACGTTAACTGTTAACATCAATTTGCTCTTAGGTGACTAACACGTTGTCGTGTAAATACTAAAGTACAATAGTTCGATGCACATTATTTTTATTTGTTTACCGCGAATAAGGTCTTAATTGACGTTTAAAAATGAACAATTAGTGGATTCATGGTAGGTATGTCTAGAACATGAATGAAGAGATACATGTGTTTCCATTGTTCAGTATTATTTTGTAACTGAGATATTCATTTATTTTCCACCAATCAAAAGGAAAAAGACTCCTTTTTATAATAATAAATATAATGTGATCAATTGCCTTAAAATAATGCATAATATTGTTGGAGATGTTTACAAATTCGATATTTACAAAATAAAATATAGTTAATATGTATTCTAGAGTTATCTCAATAAAAACGTTGTCTTTAACTTATCTTTCATTTATCGATTCCCTTTCATTATCTTATTATTACGTGAGGAATTATAAATTGTAATTAGAATAATCTAGAAAAGTAATTCATACAACAACAATTTCAAACAATTTATTTCAATGGACGTGCATGTTTGTCTACACAATCTTATGGTGTTTTTAGTTAGTTTTTAGTATGACTTAGTTAAAATGTGAAAAACAAGCAGACAGCTAATTGCCGATAGGCTTTTTCATAGAATTTCGTTAAGGTGTCGTATTGTTTAGAAGATATTGTTTGTGTTGTCGCGACGGGTAGAATAACAATAAGCCTTTTAAACAGAGTAAGATATAATTAGATCACGTATTGTAAGCTAATGTTAATGGCTACGCGACGTCCATAATGATGTTAACAATGATGGTGGGTTCAGGCCATATTAAGTTACACACGTAGCTAGTATTTAGCAGCTCATATATGTCAGCTTAACATTACTTAATAATTAACTTTTATATTTTTAAGTTTTACGAGTATGGTCGTAGTCGTATAACGTAGTCTGGTAATAAGCGAATGTAAAAAAATAACAGAATTAATACGAGCTTAGTTATAATATGACAGATAAGAAGAGAACAGCGTGCGTGATGAGTATCAAGAAGATAAGAGTTCAACGCGCGTGACGCTGCGCCAACACACGTCTTGTCACTGAGTATAGTTTTTAATTTTATCGTTTCAACTGTTTTATTGTATAGTTTGAGCGCAAGTAGAAGAACGGATAATAAATTTACTTCCTACTCTTCTATTTAATTTAAGGAATTTTAAAGACAAGTAAAGTTGTATATAATTAATGAATCAAACCAACTTTTTTTAATAATCGTAAATCGAGGGCAATAGATAATACCTACAACTTTTATGACTAGTACAATGTTTAATATGGTCAAGCTACAGTTTTTATATGACATCGATAGATAGCTGGCTCTCCTTGTTCTCAATATTAGATATAACTAACTCACATACGCAGATGCAGATTTATTTCATATCGAGTTTCCTGTATTTATTATATATTCGTATACCGACAAATTTCTACTACTGTGAAACTTAAGATTATATCTACTTGGTGTAATGTATAGTAATAATACCTATGTATACCTATGCTTGATTAAGCGTCTGTTTTAGAACGCAATTTTAGAGAATTTTCAAATGAAAGGCAATTCTGTATAGGCATGTAACGGCCAATTGCTACGTGCACAAGATTGCATTCAAATGGTTTTACAGTTTGCACTTAGAATATATGCTGTTATTGCCTAGAAGGAATGGCTGATCGATTATAAAAGTAGCTTCCGGAACATACAAGCTGTACACAAGGAATCACTACCGCTTATAATTCTGCTAAATTCTGTCATCGTTGCCCTGTACAATAGGAATATTAGCCACCACACAAATGTGCTCATGAGTTATGAGACACAAACGTCTTTGAGTTTGTCGACCCTACGTAGGACCATAAGTTCTAATTCTGTAATTTATACTAAAATTGTTGGGTAAGCCAGAAGAAAATAAACACTGATTCTTGACACAGTTAAATTTTTAGACACTTCAAACTAAGAATATAAAAAAGGTTAAATTAATCGTTTTCCTAATTGTGTGCAAAACTAACAATTAAAACTGATATTTAGATTTACACGACATGGCACAAAGCGCCTCTTTATTAGCAGTCTAAGCTAATTTTTGATACTTTCTACATTCTACTAACATTTAACAGAAGGTTCGATGTGATAATTCATTAAGTTAGCTGTAATATATATAAATAATATAATATTGTGAAGAATTAAAATACTAATCAAGTCGCTATTGTTTGAAAAATGCATATTAGTACTTCACCCACATTGGCCGTTATCTAAATCAATATCTTACCAATACTGATAAACTGTTTTTGCGTTTCTAATCTTAACTGATTGCAGCGATTTATTATGCCATATTCATTACTTCGCCATTTTAATAAAGATTATTTAAAACATTTAAGACTGAAATAAAAATACTATTAAACGAATAAATACATTAAAGACGGATAGACATGCGTACTCAAATTAGCAAATCAAAAGTAATTTTTATTCTGGTTATTGTATCATACGTAACGTTCTACTTTTAAATATATCCTTATTTTAAATTAACTATGATTTACATAATATATTTACAAAAAACGTCATTATTTGTAATTTACACATAAAATACGAAAAAAATATTTTAATAAAGATTATGGAGAACATTAATTAAGAAATATATCACTTTTATTATAAAAATATTAATAGGTATTAAATTAATTACTCGCACAATGAATCAACTATACACTTTTGGTTGTACAAAGGCTAATGCTATGCAGATAGTGAAGTGAGAATACGTTACAATATTACAATCATAGTTGAAGGTTGACGATAGTTTAAATAAAATAAATGGCTGATATTTACAAATTCATAAATTTGTGAGAAAAATAAGACGTAAAATGTAAATGAGTTCTATTATTCCGTGGCCTTAGTTTATTCCAGCGACACTAATTACTTATTCGTAATGTTCGTCGGGCGCACTGCTTAGAACATTAGGTTTCCAAATACTGACGTCTTGCTTTTCGAAAAGCATTATGGCACTACCTGATAAATATTGAAAAAAAGAATTCAGTTTAACGTTATACGAATAACATTGTCAATGCACTTTCAAACAGATAAAAGCAATGCTTAATTGATTTAGTGAATTCGAGAAAATGATTTCTATGTCCTGTTTCCTTAGTGTTTTTAAAGTATAATTTATTAAACGATAATGTAAAATTGCATCGTGCTCGTATGAAATAAGCCTTAGGTATTATGTCAATCGTAAGGTCACAGCTTTACATTTTAATTATTTAGAAAACATCGCTTACTCTCTAAATGCAAACAAATTAAATTTCCGACGGATTTCTATATTAATATATTTATCGGATTAGCTGTTTCCGATGCATTCACTACTTAACCATTAATTAATATAATTGTATTACGCAATTGTACGGCGCAGGTTAATAACTCCGGAACTGAGCTGCAATCAGCATTTATTAACCAATCCTCAATGACCTACTTCATTATGCACTGATCTGCATTAATAGGTATTGCTCACTTGTCAGCGCTCCTAGAAGATTCCATTCCAACTACATAGAATACAAATCATCATTTATGATTTATTTATTTGTACGAACAGCTACATTATACTTAATTGGTAATGCGCGTTATTTCTGTTGGATTATATCTTCAAATTGAGACCTGATGAGACTACCTACGAGGATAAAGTATGGAAAGTACATCGTTTCAAATAACAAAACATTCGTTGAATGAGTGGCCACCAGATATAACTATCACCAGTACTCTAAAGTGAGGAAACATTGTCTAACTGTTCACTTGTAGATCACATACTTTAATCATGTTTATCGTCAACGCTCCGTGTGATGTGTCCCATTTATTCCTTTCTATCTAAGAATAATAAATTCCTGTCCGTTACAAGTGCGATTTATCTGACTTTGACCTCAGCCTAATACATTTAAGACTTCCCACGAACTCTTTGTTAAGATTATTGAACCTTAATCCCTACTTACAATAGAAAACCCTTTATCATGAAACGGAGCCATACCTCAGGCTGATACAAAAGAATGTTAGGTGAGGAAACGCACGCGACATTTCGCATTATATACGAATACTCGTACATAATGCGAAATGTCTTATCAGCGTGCACAGGTGATCGTGCGCCTTATCATGATAACGAAACTGTGACGTCACTGCTATGATAACACTGTGTGCCGAGGAATCGCCCGATTCTTGCCAATATTTATAAATGTAAAAATACTGTTGTATATGGGAATGTCACTCGGTACAGTTGTGACTTTAAAGAGCGTACCAATTCATGAAAGGCCGGCAACGCACTTGCGAGCCTTCTGGCATTGTAAGTGTCCATGGGCGGCGGTATCACTTAACATCAAGTGAGGCTTCTGCCCGTTTGCCTCCTATTTCATAAAAAAAAGAATAAGTGGGCCTCGCTTAAAATGTCGAATCGGGATCTATTGGTAGACTAATTAGAAGAAGCCACTTGACAATAATCGTCTTAAACTCGAGAAGCGCACTCAGCGCGGTTAACATCTAATAATGTATTTTGATCTACCATTATTTACAAGCTGAGTTGATAACACGTCAGAGAAAATTAGTTAACGTTCTTCATATTAAGTTCAGGAAATATCGTCAAGGTTCATGAGTGTATCAATAGATCTAAATAAAAACTGTTATACGAGACTTTGATCAAAGTCTAAAATAAATAGGGAAGTTTAGAAATATAATCATTAAGGGTTTTTATTATAATTTTATGTTATCATGGAGAAATTTAAGGCAGACTTGTAATCCAGTTATGTTTTAGTCACTTTAATTGATTTGACAATTTTTGTTGTGTCATGATATTTAACTTTGGCGGTTTACGATTTTCTTTTTATTCATTAACTTTCTAAATAAAAGTGTTAACCAAAATAATATTATATGTCTTATTAAAAATTTAAACCTTCATACATACTTTTTACTCGTTAACGTTTAATCATTATCATCGCATTAATTAATAATTAAACATTAGACAGGATTTAAATCTATAATGCCGTGTTTTAGTCGAATATATTTGGTAAACTTTCACATCTACCTTATAATTAGTGTTCACTGGTGATTGAAATATCGGCATAAGTAAAAGTAATATATTTACTTTAAAAACAAAATTACAGTTGATTTATTTCAATATCGAATATTTTCATTAGTATCTAGATCAGTATGACGCAATGGACCCTGTAAGGACACCGTCTGCAAAGTAAACAATTTTGACACAGTGTATTACAGTATATAATTTAATTAATTTAAAAATGTTAATCGCTAACTTTATTGTTGGTATAATTATTTTTACACTTGTTAAAACATTAGTTTCACTGGTCTTCATAGAGGAGTTTTTCTACAACTTTTAATTGTTGCAATTATACGCATTAATCTCAAGGCTGAATCTACACAGTAGCGAATAATTTCAATACGTTACTTTCTTTACCTAGAACGTTATATTATATTTTCTAGAAGTAGTTTTAATTGTGTACATTTGATTTATTGTGTAATACGAAATAAATTGTCACAAGGTGTTAAATCCCTTATTACACAACGCTCTTTCTTTATCGGTGGATTTTATTTGCACTTTCGGAAAACCAGCTCAATTTCACGAAACACGTAACACGTCCGGTTTAAATTTTTTATCAAATCAAACGGATTTAATGCCACGGCTTTTATTCTAGATTTCCTAGTATTTAATTCAAGTCTATCACGGAGACAAGGAAAACTTAGAAAAAAAGTCTCATTTATTTTAATAAGGATTTTAATCTAATATTGGGACGTTAAAGAAAATGAAAGTGGAGAACGAGAACAATAAAACCCTAACGGCATAGTCAACGTGTATTTTGAAGAAACATTGTTGCATCAATGATTACATAATTACCTCACCTGTAATTGCATATTTTCAAACAATTTTCTTAATAACATCAAAGTATTGCGTGTGGCTGAAGCATTTTTAGCGATTTTAAAGCATAATAGTAATCATATGTATACATAGGTGTTAAAAACTATTCGAGCCTTTTAGCGCATATGAATAATTTCCGAATAGAAAAAGGCTTAATATAAAACGTCTTCTATTTTCTATTTTGAGAATAACGCTTCTCTTAGAGCTAAGTTTCAGTTCATAAAAGTAAATTGACTTGGAATAATACCTGTTATAAATATGTGTTTTTATACTATTCTATTACAAATAAATGTGGAACTGGTTTATTAAAAGCAGGTAATCGGGCCAATATAATAATAGCGAAGTGCGAGTTGAAATCGCAGTTAAATAATTCGCAAAAAGCTTTCACCTTGGTGGCGATTGGTCGTGCAAAATATGGTGACACGTGGCCTGTCCTCGTGCGATACTGCCTTGACAGACCACAGTTCCAACCGAATTCATTATAAAATTACATTTCTTAGCGCGTTCCTTGTACGAACATTTCTCGTCACTACAATCATTTTCCTTAATACGCCAGTTTAATAAATCAGTATTGAAGGATTGCTAAAAAGAATCAAAAATAAAACGAATAAAAACCTAATCTAATAACTTCATAAAGCGATTAGATTATTCTTATCTAGATACTTTTAACAATGTCATTGCCGAACAATCAGATATTATTTGTAATTAGACCAATATTTGAGTCATCACATTCCGATATTGTTTCTTATTTCACATGCAATATTGAAATTGTAAGTGGGTAATTCAAATTATTATTTTTAGTAATTTAATTTTATAAGAAAATCGAAGCTATGATTTGTATTCCAGGAATAATATAATTATAGATCGTTTGGAGCGGAATTGGGTCGGTAAAGGGCTTGTAAAGGGCGCGCCTCGACCCATTTACCTGACCTCCAGGCGACCAAGACATTCGCTACTGCGGTATATTTCTCCGGAGGTGTGGCATTCATTTGATAAATTAATAGTGTAATGTTTTCTTTCCGAAGTTTGTCGGGCTCACAATATTTAGTTAATTCACAAGATTTATGTGGCTTACTCACTTTGTCTACCCTTGAGGCTCATACATAAGGCGAAATGCCAACTGTAGCGAGTACACATGTGTCTGTTGCGTAACTACGAATAAAATATACGACTTTTTAAGGTGTCCTATACATTCTGCAAACAAACAAAAAACAAAGGAATAACATCACAATGTGAATTACCGATTGAATCGTTGTAACTTAATATGAAAAATAATATACATACTATCATGTTCAAGACCTCCAGAATTTCAAATGATATATGTATTTACAGTTTCGCGCTGTATGTACCTACATATATTTTTACAAACTTGTTTTATTAATTACAGCTCGGTAAACCGTCATTAAGGCATGATCGTATGATTCTTTTTTTCTAAAATGGCTACAAAATAATCCGAGAAATATAAATAATTGACATTTTATTTTATAGTCAGAAATCAAGCAAATACAAACCGGGCTAGCTGACAGATGTTGCGAAACAAATACATAGTTGTTTACGAAATACGAAACCCGCTGGACAGGCTCTTTGTCCTGTCTTAATTATTTCAGTAGGCTAAAAACTTCAAAATGTGACTAATGGGTATGCGCTCTTAAATGTCAACGAATGAGAAAAACGTAGTCATTATTATTAAATAAACAAAACAAATTAGAAAGACCACACACATTACCAACCTTTACACATAAGGTGTCGCCGACAACGTCGGAAACAGGAAAGGTTCCATATTGTGATGCTAATGTCCGTCACCTCTGTACCAAATTTTTGACTGCTTGATCCGTGACGTTAAAAACGTTGGCATGATAACGTTTATGGAAATTACTGACCCCGCATTTTTTAGATATAATTATATATTATGTACAATGTATGATTATGACAACAAATCTAACAAGAATAGAAGTTTTTCAAATACAAATATTTTAACATAACTAACTGAATGCCTTCGTTTCGAATATGTAACAGTTGGTGGCTTTGGATAAGTCGTCCTTAACTCAAACAGTTAATGTACACATACGTGAGTGAAATGTTTATTCTTACATTGTTCACGTTTTAATTATAAGACTTTAGTTTTAAGTGTTAATAAGTATTCATTTGCGCCTCTCATAAGATTATCACATTGTAACCCTCATTGTGGTAAATTGTCCCACGGCTCGAGATAAATCCAAGAACCTTTACCTCTATTCTAAACCTTAGAAAAGTGGTGGCCTCAGGTTTCTCAAACTATATGATGCTTTATTTACTAGAATATATCGTAAATAAATGTAGCTAAAGTTCCGAAAATAAATATATGAAATACAAGATTGTATAAGCTAATTGATTAGTCATTGAAAATTACCAATAAACTCGTACCGCGTAAGCGTTACTTATATTTTTACTCGTCATAACCTCGCATTAAGTTTCACGATTCTGCTTACGACTTTAAAGTGAAAACAAAAATGTATGCAAGTAGCTCGTAATCTGTTGTACTCGTGGCATTAGAATATATAATAAGGCTTCTACGCCCGAGGCGTCGACCCGTGAACTCTCCCCTCATTATTTTTATAACCTCACTACAACTTACTATAGTGAGGAAATATAATCTGTGATTTTGTTAGGGATACTCAAGTAAAACTTAATATTTGTTTTAAAAACTGTAGTAAAATTTACATGACAGGACAGTTCATTGTTCAGAGCAATTTGCAAAACTTATACCAGTCGTGTGCCGTATGTGCGCGCGTGACTTTATGGCTACAACATCAAGGTAATGATTCAATTTAAATCAGTAGGTATGTCATGGATTCGCTCAGGCGGTCTCATTGAGAAACTAATCATAGAATCTCATGTCGGCCTCACGATGGTTATTTGATCGATATTTCGGTCGATGTCCACGCTGAACAACAAATACTACATAGCTAACGCTGCTCTAAATACTTTTTGGTTAGAAATTAGATGCTGTTTACTCGTAGTCTTATAGAGTCTTGAATAGAACGACATAAACAGCTATATTTATTAGAGATAATTATTAATGTCTGTACATAATGTTTCACTTCTCTCATATTAGTACAAGTTAATATACGAAGTTTTCCTTGGGAGATGTACATTATGAAGCGCTGCTTTATGAAGCTATGAAAATGAAACATTTACTTAATATTATTCTAGACGAGGAAATTCCGTTTAAAAAGCCCGGAGGAAATACCATTGCAACTGTGATGACTAATATTTAGCAAGTAAACGAGTGCAAACTTTCTATCAAAATATTTGTTATTACCTTCTTCTAGTACGAAACGAATAGCGTGCATGAACTTTTACACTTTTTGCCATTGTGTGCAGATAAACGCTAAGATATAATTTGAGAGCAATATTGTCGAAAGTGTTCGCACAAATCGGTTTGTTAGGTAATACCTACAACTTTGCGTTGTAGGTATTACACTAAAATAATAATTTTAGTCATAGCCGTTTATATTGTCTAGGCAAAATGTTTATAATATGATGAGTTAACTGTATGCAGTAAATATCATTACGTTCGACGAAATCTGTTTTAATTTATATTTGTAATGGGTTTCACAATTATTATGTGCATAACAAAATGGACGTGTAAGTCGTTTGTGTAATGCAGTGTTGTACTTTTTATTCTAACTACGTATTTCTAGTATTTGTTGGAATTATACGTATTACGTATATGACCTACATATAAACACATAAATTATGTTTGACGCATGTGATACGTTTGTCCTACGAATTATATAAACGCAAAATCGTAATGTTCAATTTCAAATTTTAGCTGAGTCGCATTAAAGTTAATTTAAAGCCTGACATCGAAGAACGCGTTTTATTACTTTGACGTATATGTATAATCAAAACGGTAACGGAAGTTTTAAAAGTTTTTATCAAAAGTGAATTATCGAATGGAAACCTGTTCATATCCATGAGGATATCGTATCTCTTCAATGAGAGTACAAATTATGTATATTCTTGAACATGTATGAGTTGTTCTATATGAATCTGTAATAAGTCATTGTAATTAGTGAAACTATTGCAATCAAAAAACTTTACTTTTAAAAAAAAGAGATTGCTTCAGAGTTCTAAAAGATATAATTTAGTAAGTCGTCAATGAATCGAGATTTAGCATTTAGCGCGACACTAAAATAAAATTTTCGTGCTAAATCAATATTTGAATGGCGTTTTCACTCGAGAAAGTCTCCTTCCCAGATATTTTTCGTATAATTGCAGTCAATTTATAATTTCAATTGTATATTCTTGTAAATTCTGTAAACATTTACTTCGAGAGGTTTTTATCATAATTAAAAATTTCGACTTCATAATAATATAAATTAACAGAAAGTAATATTTTTGCGCACCAAATGGCAAATGCAAAATAAAAGAACGCAAATACGTTTTGATATCACTAATTTCATGTAAAGAAATAACAAATCGCAAAAATACTTAAGCAGTGAAGTGTACGAGACAGCAGTACCTAATTGGATTATCACAATCAGAAATTCACGTGACACGTTTTCACGTCGTTCCTATTAGAGGGATTATGTTTGTTTATGCCAATCTATAAGCAACTTTGTATAGTAAATAGCGAAGACTCGGTGAATCTTAAACTAATTTTATATCTTTCTCGTGAAAAGTTCCCTTATTGGAAATATACTATACAAGTCGCCATTTCTCATCGTGCCATGTCAAAAAAAAGCAGCAACCATTTCATTTTCGACCAACGTCGTCTAAACAACAGCCTGTTTAAAAAAAATCGCTCAAATTTCTTTTAAAACCTCAATCAATCGTAATATTTCGTTATGGTGTAATATAAAACAATCATTATAATTTTGTTTCGATGAAGTTTAATGGCAGTAAACAGAGACAAACACTCACGATTTCAATGAGCTAATAATTGTATCTGCACACGCGATCATCACGACGCATAAACTGCCCACTCTCAATCCGTAAACCGATTTACACATTTGACGAGATATGGTCAATTTGAAACAATAAAAATCCATAACTTCATGAGCCTTTAGCATATTAAACTTAGATTACTATAAATACTCTGATTCTGACCTTCATTTTAACATCAAAACTGGGGAGAGAGGCTATAAATGTATCAGTAAGTATAGTCTCAAGAAATAAAGCATGTTAGAGCGAATTTTTTTTTTAATCTGGCAGCATCTCATAATTCGTCTGTATAATCAGTTTGTGCTGTGTACACAAGTGAAACTAAAGAAATTTAAAACTGAGAGGTATATTCGGTTCACGTACCTACAATAATAATTGTTCCTGTTTAATATTACTTTGTGATGACCTACTACGTCATCTACGCCATTGTATTTACGAGAAGAGAATTAAAATAAAGCGTATCGTTAGATTCGTTTGTTACATTGATCTTTTTTTAACTCTTTTATTAATTATATGATACTCCCGCGAGTACCGGGGAGTGTAATTAAATATATTATTTATTGTATGAACATATAAATTACCCTACGATTTGTACATAATACACTTTGTAGGAAAAAAATTATGATCAGATCTCAAATCTAGCATTTGTCACAAGACAGGTCTTTTGAGTGGTGGACAGGTCGTTCAATTGATTTCTTAATCCGACTCGCTGCCGCGAGAAAGCATAGCGATCCCGCACGTATTTGTACAGAACGGTTAACCGAACTAAAAGGCCGCTGACGTATTGCCAACGTATTAAAAATAATATATCTCATAAAGGGAAAATTAATTCGTCTATACATAACGTTAATAATTAACATATCACCATCAATTTTTTTTTTTATTTTAGTTACTTTCATAGCTTAATGACTTATGGCTTATTATTATGGGGTCATGCTGCTGATGTCGAAACTATTTTCATCATGCAGAAGAGGGCTATTCGTGCAATCTATAATTTAAAATGTAGGGAATCTCTTAGAGATAAATTCAAGGAAATTAATATACTTACCTTTCCCTCGCAATATATTTATGAAAATATTATGTATGTATACAAAAATAGTGATAAGTTTACTAGAATAGAACATACGCACAATGTTAATACACGGAACAAACGCAGGCTGCAATTTCCCCGTACTAGACTATCTAAAGTTAGTAATTCTTTTTTGGGGAAAGGGATACTCTTCTTTAATAAAATCCCAGAGGCTCTTTTATCACTGCCTTTCAATAAATTTAAGAAATGTGTTAAAGAAAAGCTGTGTAAAATGGCTTACTATAAAGTCAACGATTATCTAGTTGATAAAATGGCCTGGGACTAGTGCTAGACAGGCTACTTCTAATTAATTTGCGATATTTGTTTTAAACAAGTGTTGTTTGATGATTTGCTGTTTTAAAAGAGTACCGAGAGTTTTTTACGCCGGCTTTTTCTGTCGGCCTACACCCTCTGTCTTCTTTGCCGATGAGTAGGGATGCCTTCAAATTTAATGACGTGGAATAAGTGATACATGTATCTTATGTTCCAAAATAAACATATTTTCTTTTATTTTTTATTTTCAACGTACAGATCATGAACAAATACTTAGTTCATAAGCTAAAAGTAATGAAGAATAGCTTCACAAGTATCGACTAATTAGCAACTGTAACATGAAACGTTTTATTCACGCAATTGAAGCAAACCTTACTTGCAGGCTTCGCTGCATTTCGTATATTTATCTTCTCTTCATAGGCTATGAACGTAAACCTTTTCGTCTTAGTTAAAAAACTCAACAAATCTTTTAAAGGAAATGCTTGTTCCACTAAAAGGTACAGTTATTAATATCCTGTTATGAGTGACTAGTGTCAGCATGTGTAACACAAACGGCTTCCGACAAAGAATTGCTCACTTTTATTGCTCAATTTAAATACTATTTTGTCAGGCGTTAAATCGTAATGTTATTTTTATCAAATGCTCAAATAACCAGCCCCTCTGGTGTATTCTAGTTCTAATTTATCATCTAAAATTGTACACCATTTTTTATATGGCCGGTGATAAATGCTACGTTTTATACACAAATGATGTTATTACAAGATAATTTTCTTACCAAGATTTATTGGTTATGATTTGATTAAGGATTTCATTTGTATAAAATAAACTACTAAGAGGGCAAATATGAATTAAACGTTTTAATTTATACAAAAATTTATACATTTACGATATACATTTAAGATAAAATTATGGATAAAATATTAATAGGAAGTCCCAGAACTTTCCATACATAACCATATAACTCCCAGAACGGTCGTCCTACCATCACATCTGGTCATCCTTTATGCCGTTTTATAACATCTACACGGTTATTTCCATGTGACTCGTTTTGTCCATTCAAGGTCTTTGTAGACTTTGATGTCTAGCTCAAAACGGCTCAGGCAAACGTTGCTCAGATATTTAGGTACCGTTTACTGTTAATGTTTACTCATTTTTGTTTGCAGAATATGTATAATAAGTAAACAGTTACCAGCTGGTTTTGCTGCCTTCGTAATTACCGAAGATGAGATTTTGGTTTTCTTCTTTGGAAGGTAATAAGGCAAAATAAAGTCATAATAGCTAAATACATATATTGATTAAGTTCTTAGTATGTTACCTTATTAGTTATTACCTATATTCTTCAAACGACTGCCAATTACTATTTGTTTAAGAAAATATATGATAAAAAAAATATTTAGTTAGTGGATTTCTTTTATTTCGGACTTAATTTATGTTTATGGAACAAAAATGTAGTATTACTTTGTCTCACAAGTCTTTAAGGCGTTTATTTTTAACTTCAAATAAAAATTATGACAACATATTTTGTCAAGAACACGGTATTTCACTTTTTCACTTTCTGTCATTTTAAATATATTATTTAATGTGCATTAATTGCGTTCTGCAAGACAGGTGAAACTCTTTCTGAATATGACAAGATTTAAAAGAAATACCGCCTCGATCGATATAGACCTCTATGTTGTCGTATCGTACATTTTGCGTTATTATTATATCAGGCGCTACCCACAGACGTAAAATACAAATATGTATATTAAATATAAATTTATGTTGTATATAACATGATATTAAATCTTTATCTTTGTACATTTGGGTTAAAAGGTGAATGTAAATCAATTTTGTAATCCCTAAAATATGGGGTTGTACAATCCTATCTCTTTACGACATTATAAAACCCCTGTTGGATCTTGCGTTGATATTGCAAATATTAATTATTCTCATCTTAGAAGACCAGGAACTAAGTTAGCAAAAGGCAAGGTAATTATTATAAGCAGCTCTACAAGGTTTCTAATCCTATATTTTCGTGTCGTTACAATCATCGTAATTAAGTAGGTATGTATAGGCTGTTATTTAAGCCAGTATTATGATTTGTTATTTGTATTCCAAAATGTATGCTAAAGTAGTTTAGAATATTAAAGTGTTGTTGCATTTTTTCCATTGACTTTTTACACAGACTTTTTACCTGTACCTACTATTGAAAGCTATCTAATTGGCTATTCTACTAATAACTGTTTTTTTTTAACCTAGGGGTAAAATAGGCGTGTAAATAAAACACCTTGAATTATATGTCCTCATTGCCAAGCACAGATCAGTCTAGAAAATAAAGTTATAATCAATAATCGTAGTTTCACATGTCACCTTGAACTAAAACTGAACTAATTTCAAATAATTTACGTTAAACTTTGATATATTACTCAAGAATAAGTAATAAAGATGTTGACTTATTAGTTACCAACTTTTTGCTGAAAGGTAAACACTGGAGACAATGAAATCTAAATTCTAGTAAAAAATTCGCATAGAAATGTACTAATATAAAGAAATGTCTCGAGCTTTGGGTAATGGGAAGGGCGGGAGCAGTCAACCGCAACGGGCCTTAGGCAACGACGTTGTGCACAAAAGTGCGCGCAAGTTGTCCCGCGCTGCACTAGCTCGGCGTCATGCCGCGGGTGCCGCTACTTTTGCTGGTGATCGCTGCCGCGCGGGCAGCCGATGTTTTCCTCATCGCAGATACTGCAAACCAGACTCAAGCCCTAGCAGATGCTCTCAACGAGACCGTCTTACACGCGACCTACACAGACCTCAGTGAATCTAACGACACGTTAACTGATGGAGATCACGAGCCGGTCGTCCGGAAAAAACGAACATTCAGCGACATCGTGTTCCGCGGCCTAGCAGATGTACTTGGCTATAACGTAGCCCGTAAGCCACCCCAAGCTTTTCAGTTTCCGCCACCTCTCGCGCCCATCCCAGGAATAGACTCACCAGCACAGGCAGGGCCTGCACCAGCACCTACTGTTCCTCCAGCACCACCCTGTGCCTCTCCTCGGGCTGTGGCACCTCCACCCTGTCGAGCGCGGTCACCACCGGCTCAACCTAAAGCACCACCACCTTGTGCTAAGCCTCGAGCCGCAGCACCACGTGCCAAGCCCACTCAACCACCAGTACTCCCACCCCCTTGTGGAACACCTAAAGCCAACCCCACTACACCAGCCCCGTGCTCTCCTGCCGCACAACCGAAAGCTGACTCAAGTCTAGAAACAATCAACACAAACTTTCGCCTCAACTTTAACTTCAACCGAGCACTAGCGACGCCCACTCCCGTCGGTGAAGAAGTAGGTGTTGCAGACGAAGATGTATTGTCAGAGCAGACTCCCGCCAATCCCATTGTCATCCAACCCCGTGCAGCTAAATTGCCTCCACCCGCCCTGAGAAATCCCCGAGTTTACGTAGATGCTTTTGTACTTCGAGATGGCGTCGCCCAAAGAGTACACACTGTAGATGCGCAAAACATTAACAGAGCACAAGCTGCAGATGACGACTATCTTTTCTATGTGGATGACGAGCCTACCGCTCAGCAGGGTCGCCAAGACTTATACGACGACTACGAAGATGTTCAGGATTCTAGCGATCGTTCAAGTCCTCTACGTGATGTTGGAAAAGCAGTAGATCAGTTTTGGATGCAAAAACCACCATCAAAACAGAAATTAGCCGCGAACGACTACAGAAGAGTTCATTTTGGCGACCGCGACGTAGGTAACCGACTTCTAAGTGAAAGTGACGATTATTCACCAAAAACAAAACGAACTAGAACAAAACCGAAACGCATTTCTACATCTACAGATACTGACTTAGAAGAAGAGAGCGAAGTGACAACAACGACTCAAGATCCACGGCGAAAACTGAAGCCACGGGTGTTGCCGCCTACAGAACATAACCCCAACCAAATTGATACAATAACAGTACGGGTTCCACCGATCTATAAAGAAAAACGTCCTAAAAAACTACATAGAGAAATACCAGAGAAACCGGATCGTGATGAAAACGATTTCGAAGAATCTCCTCGAGAATATGAGGAAGATGCTGAGAGTGAACAGAGCATTCAGATAGATCAAACTGAGGCGCCAAAACGCAAACGACGACGAAAGAAATCCAGGCGAGTGCGATCGACTTACAGTAAAGACTACAGTGCGGGGGACTACGACTATTATGGCGAAAAAATTCCTATTTCTGAGGAGGAGGAACACTTTAAAACGTTGACAGTGCCACCTCCTACGAGAGATGCGGATGTAGCACGTTTAGAGGATGCTGAGGACGAGGGTCATTTCCTTGATGACCATGAGAGGCTTCGTGAGGATTCTGAACGTATTATCGAAAAGAAATCAAGTGGAAACCATGAGGATGAAAGTGAGAAGAGACCTGATGATTCCGAGAGATCCGATGACAACGAACGCTCTGATGATGAATCGGAACGGGCAGGGGAAATAGAACGCGCCGATGAAAGTGAAAAGACGGACAAGTTAAGCCCTCATGCGCGAGTCCGAGAGACAGGGTACAACAACAAGTACGTAAGGGCCCACAATGTGCGAGTAGACCGACCGCGGCCTCACGCAGAGCGCCGAGGCACCACCCTGTAATGCAACCCCGCCATAAGCAGTTTTATTTATTAACTATTCCTAAAGTAGTGCAACGAGTGTTCCCGAAAACACAAATAAACCTGTGATCTAGTGAATAGAAATGTTATTGTTATTCTTATTACTTTTATATTTAGATAGAGAAATGTATTTAAGTTTCTTAATAAATTTTACCAAATCGATTTCATTATTTGCATTTGCGAGGCATCGACCTGACCGCTGAAGCGTGAAATTCGATTTGTACAAGGCGACGACTGAGCGATAAGGCGGTCAAGGCCGCACGAGATGAAATAGAAATCACCCGTCGGGAATATACCGAATACCGAACAGTAACAATCAGCACACAACCATTTTCTTTTTCACCTACCACAGCGCTATACAACTCGTTGCAGCATAGTTTTTAAATATGTCTTTAACCTACACATGGTACTACAATAAAGAAGGGTCACAGTTATATACCCGAATGTATTGTTTGTGATGTTATGATGTTAGTTAGCAGTAATTTGCTTCTAAATCTGCTACTTTGAACTTATTTAATTATGCTGCGATACATTATTAATCATTTTCACTTCTTGGACATTTGAACAGAAATAAATTATCATGGCGGACACCCAAACAGGCAACGCGGGCAGATAAGTTAGCTATGAAACCAACGCAGAAATGTGTCTGCGCCAAAGCCGTACATACATTACGGGATTTCTCACTATCGACAATCACCAATTCCACCCTTAAAGTTCCTTAACTTTAGAGATAGCCTAATGAACTTGTTGTATTTTAACGAAATCGTACCTTATCCTTAGAAGTAGGTAGAAGTAGATTGCACCTCGGAAACGCGAAATATTTTTTGGGATAATACCCTTTAGTGGCATTTGATTCTACATTTATGTATTGAGCCATCTATACAGATCACCGTGTATCCCTAAAGCTAGTAATCGCCAAATTTTTCAAAGTTAATGTTGGTCGTAATAATACGTAGGTACAAACATACCTTATCTATAGATTCTTAAGAAATTGTTTGCAGAGAGTGTTCGCTACATATTAATCACTAATAACAGTCAAATGAAATAAGCGCATAACCCGGATGACAAAAATAAAATTAGTTTATAGGCTTTCATTTGTTTCTTATTGGTATAATGGTACCACCATAAACATTAAGTTACCTAACTCACCTTACATGCTATACGGAGATGACGAGGAATGGCATGGCGTGTCAGTGAGCGTACGCGGTGGAAAGTGCTCGCCATTTGGTAACGCCATGCATTATGATGTCCTGCAATCACAGGGACGAATTCACAATGCGACACTCGACTCTCACTCCCAAAGAAAATTATGTTCATAGATTGGAGAGAGAGATCTCTATGTAGAGAGTGAAGGGAACCTTAATAAACCGTATTTATTGAAATATGTAAAATATTGTGTATTGGGGGCTTATGACAACCTGTAACTAAGATGCATTGCTTATTTATAACATGACGTCGAAAAAATCTGCCCGTTTATATTTCCACGTGATGTTAGCGGAAATCAGTTTTCGTTCATTCAATTTGTATTAAAACTCAAAGCATGACCCCGCGACTGAACCAAAATTTAACTGTTTCGAGTTCAAACTTTGACAGAATAAGCTATTCTAAAATGTTACTTTTGTTCAACTTTTTTGTATCGAAATGTGGAAATAATAGTTGTAGAACATATAAAATTAAATATTTTAATTAAAACTAGTTCAAAAAGTTAAAATTATAAGATGTGTTATTGAAGAGATTTATTTAGGGAGTGTGATTATGAATAAATTATTAAAAAATCAACGGAGATAAGGAACAAGACGACAATCCCCTTCTACCGACTTGAAAATGTCGAGATTATAGTTGGCTATAGATTAACGACTTTGATTCGTTGATGATTTCAGTGGTCCTACACGTAATTGCCTAATAACTAGTTTAATAATATTTATATATTTAATTAGGCATGTAGATAGTATCTAAACCATAAAGCTTGATTCCCAAACATATCGAGCTTCCGCCTGCGTTGGCTTCTTGTATTTTACAGCATGGATATGACTTCTTCAACAATAATTCAGTTTTTAAAATATAGCATAATGAATTACACGCCTAAACTTTCTTTAGGAATCAGGTAATTCATAGGTAAAAACTACAAAAATAGACCCCGCCTGATTCTTTATTATTCTATACAATAAATAAGAATGCTATATCATTAGTATTTATTATACTTAATTAAATTTTTCCTTATTACGAGTATATTCATGTATTGTAATATTCACCTATGAGGGTTTGTGATTTAGGAACATGAACTTATCAGCATCTCAACTAGATTATTTAAAGAAAGCTTATTGGTGAGCTCCATGTCAATACAATCTCGTTGATCTTTTTTATGGTTTAAATTAACCGGGCTATTAAAAAACTATTTTGCAACAAAATGATTTATATTCTGTTAGATGTTGTATTCGATCGTTTCTTTAGAATCCCACCCTGTCGGTATTGGATCAATTTTCTCTATTACGTATCTTATAGATTTGTATGCGTCCACGCACCCATGTTACACGAATGACGGCAACTGCTACGCGCGTTGACTTCTTAATTACGCTGATAACTAAAACGAACCTTCATTCATTGTAACAAAGTCTAGTTTACTGTAAATAAGTTTCGGATGCAGTATTTAGGAAGGGAAAGCCTCGAAGCGATGCTGACTCGTACAGTGAAAATAGAACGATTGTTACATACTAATCGTTATTATTTTTAAGTTATAAGTATGGGTGGAGGGTCGACTTGTAATCCGTTGCTAGGAGACAGTTACGCCGTCCGGTCGGCGGCCGATCACCATGAAACTATTCACTGTGAGTATTTCACCGGGATGCAGTGCTCTTAGTGAAGTGCCTATTGCTTACACAAGTCTCGGGATTATTAATGTGTTAGTGAAGTGTTAAGTGATAAATCTAGTACATTGTGAAATAGATACACAAAGATTATTCCATACTAAACTCTAATATAAAATAAATCGCTTAAATTTTATAAAGGTTGCGACACTTAACAATGCTCAGATTAATGTTTGAATGTGATAATGTTCGTGGTTTTTTTAAGATCATAAGTTAACCCACATCATTAAAACTTTTTAAAGTAATAGAAATATTACTATATTTTTTGTAAGATGAATGAAAAAAGGATAAGAGTACTAGCTGGTGCCCGCGACTACGTCTGCGCAGGATTAGTATTTCGAGTAGCTTATATTAGCGTGGCGTAGAAAAAAACTACTGAAGATTGGAATGTTAATTTTAAATACTCAATTTTAAGATAAACATTTCCATCATACATTAATATGCGGAACTCTAGCGGTTTTAGCAGCGCACGCCAGAATAGTTCGCAGATAGTAGATTTTTTCCTAGTTACTTGATATTTTGGAAAATTCACACACTATATTTATAAATTGTAGCCTATGTGTTATTCTGATGTATAAGCTATATTATTGTAAAGTTTAATTACAATCAATTTATTCAATTTTAATCAATTTACGTGAAAGAGTAACAAACATCCATCCATACTTACAAACTTTCGCATTTATAATATTAGTAGGATATTATATTGAATTTAGAAAAACAATAAAATCATGTATCTTTTTTTCTTTGCTAGGTAGAAACAAAATAAAACGCCTAGAACGTACCCCAGGCAACTTGGGGATACGCGATAACTATAAATAAAACCGATTTTGTTATCATGACTAAGCACCGAAGAAAGTGATTTGTCTCAGATGCAAGCTAACAGAACTGTCACTCATATTTGATTACATTTCAGACCGCAGTCGTGCTGTGTATTGCCAGCAGCGTCGTCGCAGATGTCGCACACGTAAAGGCCGCCAAAGCGAAGTTGATCAGTCATCTGGCAGGCAACGGAAAATATCACAAAAGAGGCATACTGTCCCACGTGCCTCCCTTCAAGTTAGGGCATGATATACCCCTTGTTACTCACTCCGTAGTCAAGCCACTAGTGGTGAATTACCCACCCACAGCAACCATTGCATCAGTTAAAGTTCCCCTTACAAATCTCCAGAGGTATCCGGTAGGGGTAGGACACAAGGTGACGGGGCTGCCACATCCACATTATGCACTACGGTTTCCTCACACCAAATATTACGTGAAACCCGATCATCATTTTCATCATCACCACCATCATGTAGAACCTAAGCCTGTAGTACCTGTGGTGCCAGCCCCGGTAGCTCCGGTGGGTCCCATCGTGCACACGGCCCCTGTTGCACATCCTCTCCCCGCTGCTGTCCTGCCAGCTTCACCTGCGCCGATTGCTTCACCACCGCTGGTGTTTCCTCATACACTTAAACCTCTTCTTTCTGCAGCTTCCATACCTCTGACTCCGGGCGTGCTTCCTCATCAAGTATTTCCTCTACAACAGCAGTACGTTATCCGTCCAGGTGCTGCAGTACAATCGTCATACTTTGCCACCTATCCCCGATATCCGTTAATTAACAGTTACCAAGCTCCATTGTTTCCAGTGCCTGCGATTTCTGCAATTAATGATATCCCAGCTATACCTACTGCACCTTCAGTCCATCAAGTAATTCAATCGCATAATCCGCATTTTCACCTTGTACCTCAAGCTTATCCCCAAGAAGGCCCAGTAGAACAACACAATCCTAACGTCGTATACGAACAGTCTCCTACACTGGTTTATAATAGTCATGACGTCCCACAACCCGCTGTTCACGTTCACCCAACCCAAGAAACATTTTTACATCCAACATTTAATATTCAACCAACCCAATCTATCCCTCATTCCGCTGTACCTTTGCAACCAACCCAGCCTTCAATACCGGTAGAACATGATGGATGGTCTCCAGTTCCATCCAATCCTGAGACTTCACACCACGAGGGGGTAGCGCAAGCTCATCAATTTGTACAGGAGCAAGGGACGCAAGTGTACGAGCAGCATGATTTCCAGCATCAGATTCACCAGCACATCCAACAACAGATTGAACAAGCCCAATACGAGCAAAGTTTGCACAACCAACATCACCTACAGCAGGAATATGGAGTGCCTCAGGTCAGCCATGACTACGCCCAGTCAAATCCAAACCAAGGTCAAGATTTTCTACAGCAGGCCCACGATTTTGCCCATCATAGCCATGACTTAAATCAGCAAGGTCATGATTTGACCCAGCATGGATATGATTTTTCTCAGCAAGGGTACGACTTTTCCCAAGGACATGGATTTTCCCAGGCAGATTTCGCACAACAAGGACATGACTTTGAACAAGGCGAAGACCTCGGACAGCATCCCAGACCTGAGTACGGCGTGCCTCAGTCGGAAGGGCGCAGCACGGACGATGACATTCAACAGTTCCACAACCATATCCCTCTGTCTCTTCAACCACCAATCGACAGACCGTTAGATCACTTTCAGTAATAAGTCTAGCTCTCTAGATAACGCATGAAATTGAGTGTCTCAACGGTCGCGATAAGTCGAAGCGACCGAGTCATTTGTTTTTAGTAGCATTTAACATTGTACAGGAGCAATATGTGTGATTCTACTTGTGACTACCTCGTCGAAAGCATGTGATAATTTATATTGGAAAAGATTTGGGACAAAATTTGGTGTTTGAGGTTGCGACGATTTTATATAAAGTAAGATAAAGACAGTTTGTACAAAGTAACATACATATAGCGTAACGGATAGTTGAAGATTAAGTTTTATGTTTTTGCTAGACTAAAATATTGCCTTTTTATTTTTATAAAATGTTAATTTAGCCCTAAGTAAATTTATTGTGAAATAAATATGTAATGTTAATAAAGAGTTAAGTTTTTGTTGAATTCCTTTTTGATTTAGTAAAAAATATGTTAAATAGCAGTATCAACAAGAAAAATGTTGCTCTAATCAAGTAGAAGACGTTTATTTTAGAAATTGCATCACAAGTAAAGACAAAAGGAATCAAAGATAAGAAAAAAAAAATCCCCTTTTAATTATAAGAACGTGAAGCGTCTGTATCATTTATAACATATTGGAACACGACATAGAAAATATAATCCATCGAAAGTATAAACAGCTATAAATCTTCATGACAAGACATCGAATCACATATAATTACAGCACTAGACAGACAATCAGCGGCACAAAGCTGCGAGACTTATGTGTTTTTTATTAACTTACCTATTTAAGCGTTAATAATAAGCAAATCGCCACGGTGAATATTACATTACAACCTACAACTAAACTGCATCGCTTATTCATATAATGGCATCCAGTAACCAGCCAGTTTAGGTTTCCACGAGACCTCAGCTCAGATTTCGTTAATTCAATTTGTATGAATATTTGTCCTATGATCTCGCGACGGACCCTGAATTGGACCGTTTGGCCCTTAAACTATGGCAGAATAAGCGATTCTGAGAAATTTACTTTTTGCTAATCTTTTTTGTTCGTAATACATAAAATTCAATATTTTAATTAAAACGAGTTTATAATTTTCTATAGATCAGCGACTTTCATTCATTGAGGATTTAAATGTACCTTGAAGGTAACACACAATTCACATACGGCTAATCTGTAACACGACATTCATTCAGCATTATTATTCTCTTGTGCTGTTTTGTGTCCTTTTTCAAATTACACATTAACAGTATTTATTGAGTTAGGATGACGCCATGAAGATAGAAAAAGATTTCCTTAGGCAATGTTCAATTGGGTATAAAACACATATTCATATATTTCATTGGGGCTCTACATCGCCATCTTAATTTTTTTAGTTTAAAAAAAACGGCGTAAAAAGAATGAATATGATGACTCTTTTTTTATATTTCCAGATGAAAAATATTTCATGATAAAAGTAAGTTATGATAAAGATATATCTTTAATTTTCAGAAAAAAAAAAATTTTTTTTAAATATGTTACACTTTTTTTATTAAATATGTAATCGGGATGAATAAAAATGTACTGATCTAGAGGTATCTAGCTCAACTCATAAGATTTCACTGAACACTTCTTTCGTAGAACTGCAGCACCTTCCTGTTAACTACAATAAAACGTCACGTTGAAACTTGTAGGAAATACTCATACACATCAGTTGAGAACAAAATTCCATTTGATATAAATAAAATCTATTACATCGAGGGACGATGGAAAGAATGTCACCTCGGTAGCCAGTTGCCTGTTTAGCACCACCACTGCCTTCGTTGAGTGCAATATGTCCATAACAAGAGTATACTTTTTGAAATTGAAATTATTAAATATATACCTAACTATAACAAAAAGCTTCCTTTCCATACGACCGAAGTCATTAATATCATATTATAGTATTTACCTGATTAGCATTAACTTATTTAATAGCCAGTTCATTTAGAAGCCATTAACATACACTTTATTATTGTTAAACGAGTCCGTCTTTAAATACATTCACTCGGATTGTCTGATAGCTTGATAAAACGGTGGATGTGTTAAGACGTTTATTGTAACAATTATTGTAATGTGTGCAATGCATAGTCTATATATTGCAAGTGAAACGTTATTAGCGAGAACTTTAGTGAGACGCGCTCAACTCGATCATCACATAGCGACCACGGTAACAATCTCAAAGCGTGTGCTCGAATGTTTAACTATTCCACGGGTATTTCGCACCAGTCTTGTTGTAAGAATTTTAAAAGTCCTCCGTGAGTTAGAACGGGAACACAATCTTCTCGACAACTGCTACCTGAGACCAGTGGAACACCCTCGGTGTCGTAACGGGTCTCATACCTTCGGTGAGCTGTGGCAACTGCCTTTGGAGCATGAATGGATCTGTGGCGAATGTGGGACCATGCTGTATGACATCGACTATGATAGAGATCACACCCGGCTTTAGCACACTTGCCGGTTTCACACTTCCGGCGTAGAAGAGATCCGCAGCAATAACACATACCCAACAACTTTGTAAGAATTATGAAGTCTCGCGAGTTTAAGCGTAAATCATCCCAAAAATTAAAGTTCTTATCGATAAAGTTTATGAATAAGTTTGAATAATGAGTTAAAGTGGTCGACTCCTAGACGTCTTAACTTTGATTAGAAATGCCAGTGTTATACAAACATAAAGTCTTGGTGATAAGTATAATTTTTTCCTTAAAATATATGACGCTATTTTTAATTTATGAATGTTTGTAAAATTTCCTCAGTATTGAATAAGTTTTTCGTCCTGAATTAAGGCAACGGTAGTCAAATATAAATACACAAAATATTATCAATTCCTAAGTTCCTAGAGCTGTAACTAGGGTATTTGGCAACCGAGTACCTAGAGCCTTACTAATTATAATTATGTACTTTTAACGTATGTAACGTTGACAAATTATAGTTTACCGGTATTTAGGTGATTGAGTAATCCCCATGAGATCAGAAAGTCATTTACTAGATCAGTGACCGCTGAGATAATTCTGTTAGAGGGGTTGTGAGGGCGCGTATATAAGCGTTTGGAGGGCCGCCGCCGCAAACACTGCAACTGCATTCTGCAACATTCGCTGAGTTACATATACTAAACTTAAACATGAAGGCCATTGTGAGTAAAATTTTCTTCTAAAACCTGTGATCGCTGAATAAGTCGTTCACTCTCAAACAGAACAAAATGTACATGAAACATAAAAGTGAAGTTTAATTTGTAATTGATATTATTATTATTTTTTCTCTAAATTCTACATTTTCATTATGATATATACAATAAATGTACATGCAGCATGTTCGAAAAGCTTCTTGAATGTTATTATTCTTATTTTACAGGTGATCGTCCTCTTGTTAGCCGTCGTAGCAGTCTTCGGCGCTGAGGAGAAGAAGGAGAAGCGTGGACTGCTAGGGCTGGGTTATGGTGGACTTTACGGAGGTCACGGTTTAGGTCTCTACGGAGGTCACGGCTTAGGTCTTTACGGAGGTCACGGCTTAGGTCTTTACGGAGGACATGGCTTAGGTCTGTATGGAGGACACGCCATCGCCGCTTCGCCCATCGTCAGCCATAGCGTGGCCATTCCTGCACCCATAATCAGTCATGGAATAGCTGCTCCAGTGTTGGACCACGGAATATACGGCCACGGATTGGGCGCTCCCTTGCTGGGATTGGGTCACGGGTGGCATTAGGGCCTACACTCCTCGACAACCTCGCACCGGCGAGTCCAATTAGTGTATTCCAGTGCCAAATTAGTTTTGTGTGAGCAATGAATAAATTATGAAATTGTAAACATGAAGTGTCATTTACTTTCTAGATATTATCTATCTTTCTATAGTTTAGTATTTTAAAAACAATAAAGTAGTTTTAAGCATAAAGTAAGTAAGCGTATTCATGGTGCGTAGTTAGTATTTGTAACTAAATGAATGTGAAACAAGCGCCTGGGCCAGCGCAAGGCGTGTGTTTCACAAGAGGAAGTAAGTATTTAGATTTTTGCGACACCTTCCGGCCGCCGCCCAGATTTTAACAGGTAGCCACCGATTATAGTAATTAAGTTTAGTCTTATGGTTAAACACTTTTATGTTGTGGTTTTAGATATTCGATATTCCTTTCTGTAAGGTTTAATAAATTTAGTGAGCAAGTGCATAAGATACTCATTTGATGAAAGAGTTATACATAATTGTCATTTTAGTAATGTTTGCCATAAAAGTAGTTGCCGGCAGGCACTTGGCAGTCGAGCTAATTCCACACTACCCCAGTAAGTTGTATAACCAACCAGCTTCCTGCGCTACATATTATAGAAATTTATTGCGCAGTGGTTAAACGCTAGGCCCTAACTTGTAGACACAAAATAAACAGTCCAATAACTGTTTATTCAATATAGATTAACAGTACACTGTTAAATTTGTTCAATAAATTTCCTAACAGTGCCTATTTACGTTATTAAACTTTAGAAGTAGGCCAAATAACAATTTAAAAAGGAAAAATACATATATAACTGCCTAGAATTGCTTTAAGATTTGTAAAGATGTAAATATTCAATAAACGCCTAAACCGGGTGTTGGGTTGTAACTTGTAACTATAGCGCATTTAACCTTGAAACCTTTAACCAGGTATTCATTCCCGTTAAGTCAAGTAAGTATATTTAATCATTCAAATATTGTACATAATAATAATTAACCATTGAAGATTTAAAACAGAGCAAAAGTAAAGGTCCAAGATTATATCATGACAACTATAAAGTACTTGGCAACTGTTACTAATATGGTATGATCGCTGTCAAACAGTACTTGCAACACATTCGCACGGACCCACTCGCAGACAATTATAAATAGTGAGCATATTTTTAGCATATTAAATTTACCAACAAGAATAACTAAACAAAAGTCAAATACTAAAAATATATACATAAATAAAGATCTAAAAGTAGCCAATGTAAAATTAAAGCATTTTCGGGGAGTTGGAAAACAAATCAACAGTTTCGAAAAGCTTACAAAGTCGTAATACAGTCGAAGCATTCTTTTCAAAGGAGCGTTGCACTATTGCATTGCAATTCCAGAGAGTCCAGATTAAAGCACTCCATGCGAGAAATATACGTTTGAAATGATTATCTATATATACCTATATAAAAGAAAGTCGTGTTTGTTACAACACTTATAACTCGAGAACGGCCGGACCGATGTTAATTATGTATCTCTTTTTAGGTGGATTCTTCTCCGCTCCGAATAGCAGAATAAGTAATAAAATATTGGATAAGTTATCGAATAACAATAAATAAGTAAATTAATTTTACGCATGCAAACAGCATGTGGTGCCATCCGTTGACAAAACTTCGCACAATTTTACGTCGAATTCGTGTCAGTTCAAGAAATTCCGATCCTAATGAATGCGGAGATGCATAACCAGGCTTTGATCTTGGGTTGGGTTTTAAATGTCCTCGCACGAATTTGATGATACTGATTATGCAGGAGTCTCGGGGGACACCCAAGTGATTTTTGTTGTCGGAAACGCGTCTAAGTATTTAAAAAAAAAAGTTTTGTGTAATATATTGAAATTTGTAAACAATCCGCCATTTTCTACTTTTCTATTGGTTATAATAGATGTGACGTTCACTTTAAAAAATCGTGTTTTAAATTAAACGATTGTTAATCTCATCAAAAAATTTTGTATATCAGAAAGTGCTGTAACATGCAGAATCGCAATATTGGCGCTAGAGAGAAGAGGCCCAATGTGTAAAACTGTCAATCTTCTTTCGCAATGGCAAGAACTAAAACATTTATGTATTTGCAAAAAAACTTGAATTGATGTTATTACCTTAATGAAATCCTAAAAAAAAATTTAACTAAACAACGATATTATTAAACTGAAAGGCGGAACGAAGTTAGCCGGGTCAGCTAGTCTTAATTAAATGCGTGTATAGAGAGCAGCACCTAAGATTTATACAGTGTTATGATATCCGTAAGATAAGGCCTAGTAGCTTAGATTTTACTACTAACTTATTCGTTGATGAAGACTACTATGGGTCCCGTCCCGTCCGTAAACTGATATAGATGATAAACACAATTGTTATTTTTTTCTCACATAACATTTATCATAAGTGTTTGACACACCACGACTGTGGAATGTCGTTAGTCGGTCATTAAACTTATAGATCCGCCATATCGGTATCAATTTCTTACCGCAAAAGCCCCATTAGCAGCATAAACGAATATACCAACTTATTTTATCTATTCTTAAAATTAAAAAGATCAAATATTGTAGAAAGTTTTAAAAAAGGGAACTTTTGTATGAATAATTAATGTATGGAAATATAATTAATCCATACAGAGAACACAATATGAACTTCAATGAGAAAGACTACTAGCCGGTATGGTCATGGTGGAGATGATGAATCGACGGAATACTAAATAAATAAACGAACACTTAACCATAACCCGGGTCGTAATGTCACCAAACAGAAAGCTTGCGAATAGATATCGACGTAAGGAGGCTATGGTTGTACGAGTAACCCTCAATTATGAAAAATATCGAATTGCGAATTAGGATGATGTAATAACGGTATTCTAACAATGCCGATTTTATCCTGATATTTTTTTTTATTTAAGAACAACATTTAATATTACTTTTTATGTATAATATTTCTACATAATATGTACGTTGTATGTTTTTATTCAAGTTTTTTATTTTTATCATCAATTGCATGTAGGCCAATCAGATTAGAGTAAGTATAGCTATACCTAATTTGTTTTTAAACAAATGTTTTAACATAAATATATTACAAATACAAATTGAACATAAAAATCATAATAACATTGTAAAAATATCAGTAACAATGACTAATAATGAGAAAATCATCTCAAAGCATAGTGGTGTATAAAGCATTTCATGTTAGTGATTCTAATTTTAGATCACAAATGATAAATGAACTTCTGTAATACTGCTTTTGTGAATGCATTATACATTCTAGTTGTTTTCCTTTTTTTTGCATATTAACACTTATGTGCCGCACCCAAGGGTTGAAGAGCATGAGTCTGCTGAAATAAAACTATAAGGTAAGTTCTTGGAAATTATTACTTTTTTATAGCTATAGCTAAATTTATAACCCAAAAAGCGCTACAACGCCAGAGGTCATTAACCCTCAGGTTTATACGAGTAAACAATATTTGTCTAATTAAATCTTATATAATATTCCAAACTCGTTATAACTGGTTTCCTTAAAATTTATGTTTTTTTTATAAGTTCTATCTCTATATATAAGTAGCCAAGAGTCCTCACCTCATAACATTCGGTCAGGTCACACGGTCGGCGTCGACAATTATTATTTATCACTTGGCAAAATGAAATTTGCAGTAAGTTGCTAATAGATGTTCATAAGGCTTAATAAATCTCTCCTTTTAATTTTACATCTACATAACTTAAACCAATTCTGGTATTGTATAAATTATACAAATAATGTAAAATATTTTTAAAAATGTGTGAAATCTTTAGATCGCTATTTTTGCGTTCTGCACGGCGGTGGTCGCGGCGTCGCCCGCGCGATCCACGCGCCACTACGAACCAGGTCTGCTCCAGTCTACCTCTCTTCAGAGCAGCTCGCTGCAGCAGACGCAGTATGAATCCACGTCACTAGAGCAAAAGACCTACCAGCCACAGCAGCCACTATACAATATACAGCCTACTCCCACGGTAAGAATATGTTTTTTCCTCATTATCAAAATTCGCGTAACACGTTATGCAAAACTTACTTATTCTTCACCTAAGTCTTATATATCTACAGTATACGTTGAAATACTTGTAGGTCCAGCTTAAACATCTCATTTGCATAGAAATTACATACATATATGTATTAGAAATACCAACGGCTCAATAAGATTTATTTATTGCTTAATTAAAAATAATATTTGTGATTTTAGGCCGCTTTGGCGTCTGAATCAAGCGTTATTTATTTTTAAGCAGATTGTTTTACAATGATCATAAGAGAACCTTTTTTTTTAATTCCGTTACAGTGGCAAGCGCCTCCTGTGATACCCCTGAACCAGAATAAAGTATACTCGGGACCCCAATACTCGGCTCAACAGCCAATTTACACAGAGCAGCTGCCTGCAGTGCAAAACATTCAATATACACAACAACACAGACCTATCCAGCAATACAATTCAGTGCAACAGTATAGTCCCAATCAACAATACACTTCCAGTAATCAGTACACTTTACCACAACAGTACACACCCACACGGCAGTACATCTCTGTTCAACAATACATTCCCACACAACAGTATACACCTGTCCAACAATACACTCCCACACATCAGTACACACCTGTCCAACAGCACACACACCAGTACACACCCGTACAACACACTCCTATTCAGCTGTACAGGCCCATCCAAGAATACAGACAGGTGCAGCCCATCCAGAGTTATGTTCCTCACAATTATGGAAGCTACCAACGTGTGGAGCCCTGGTGTTAATATATCGTAATAGTATTTACATTGCAGTAAAAATAATGTACTACCATAAAGGAATGTATGAGACTGAAAAAGAAATTAAAGTGTACCTTACTATTGCTTACAATTATAGTAAAAACCCACGTACTTGTAGTTTCATTATTACAGAAGACCTCGTAAACGAACTACAACTTCGATAAGCAGTTTTCTAAATTTTTTTTTACTTTAAAGTAAACATAAACTTTGAATTTCTTACGACCACGCAGATTTTTAACAAGTTAAATACGCGGAGACTAAAAGAATAACAATTGTTTAGACATTGACAACGCTTAAGGATAATATTAATCTAGTCAGTAGCATCTCATTTGAATAGGAGCCTGACCACCTCGTCGCATTGGCTTAAGAGAAATGGGTATGGCCTTAAATTTCTTGGAAGTTGGAGATGACGGTTTCTTTCAAGGCGTGGGAGTGGACTTTTTTCGTCAAGCATAGCTATAAATAGAGCCAAAAGTCTTCATCAAGATTTTGTTATTTCTCATACCCAAGTGACTGTGTATAATATTAAAGCTCTCTGCTTGCTATAAAACAAACAGTAGCACGACGATCCTCAAAAACAATATTGTTCCCTTTTTTAATCTTTTGTTCAGTCTCTACCGCGTCCCTTGTTGTGGTTGTCTCTGCACACCAACACGCAACCGTAGAATATGGAGGAGCATCATCCCTAGTGTTGCTCTCAAGTCTTTTTTAGTTTTATTTCCATTATTAAGACCATTTTCCGACACGACTTAAATCAATGACTTTTATTTTTAAATAAAATAAGATAATTGGTTTTTTATTATTATTGTATACCTATTATAATACATGGGCTATGCCTGCGCATGCGCATTATCACTATTTATTAGACGTCATTCGTAAAATGCATCTTAAGATTTTATAAAACAATTTTTAACCGGATTGAAGTTATGTATTTACAATTATTTTACATAATTTTAAATAAAACCGACGTTTCGCGTGCTTTACAGCGTGCGTGGTCACGGTGACTCTGATAATTGCAAATACATAACTTCAATCCGGTCAAGTAATATTGCTAATTAATTAAATTTCATTTAAATTCACCCAATCATCGCCTGGATGTAGATGTTATAATATACCAAGGGTCGCTCGACAGCCGATGCCGGTGTTGAGTTATATAGATATATAGTTAAGGCTTGGGAGGAGTCGCATGACGCTTTAGGTGTTTTCTGCGACTTATCCAAAGCATTTGATTGTGTCCAACACGAGACCTTAATCGGGAAACTCCGCCACTATGGCATCAAGAATACCGCACTGAATCTTCTGGCTTCCTATTTACACGGAAGAACTCAGAAGGTTGAAGTGAATGGTAAGAGGTCCTCTGGGTCGGCAGTAGATATGGGGGTACCACAGGGATCAATTCTTGGCCCTTTCCTCTTTCTTGTTTATATAAATGATCTACCTTTCATGGTAGAGAGAAAACATCAGATAGTTTTGTTTGCTGATGACACGTCCTTGATCTTTAAAATCAAACGACAAATAACAAATTTTGACGATGTGAACAATGCTCTGTCTTCGATTGTCCATTGGTTTAGTATGAATAACCTTCTATTTAATGCAAAAAAGACAAAATGCATTAAATTTTGTGCAAAAAATGCAAGGGTTATGGATACTAGACCAATTATAAACGGGGAGGAATTGAATCTGGATGATACAACTGTATTTCTCGGAATCACCATGGATTCAAAACTTCAGTGGTCCCCTCATATTAACGGATTGGCGAAGAGACTTAGATCTGCAGCCTACGCGGTTAAAAAAATTCGCTCACTAACTGATGTCGATACAGCTAGACTTGTTTATTTTAGTTACTTTCATAGCTTAATGACTTATGGCTTATTATTATGGAGTCATGCTGCTGATGTCGAAACTATTTTCATCCTGCAGAAGAGGGCTATTCGTGCAATCTATAATTTAAAATGTAGGGAATCTCTTAGAGATAAATTCAAGGAAATTAATATACTTACCTTTCCCTCGCAATATATTTATGAAAATATTATGTATGTATACAAAAATAGTGATAAGTTTACTAGAATAGAACATACGCACAATGTTAATACACGGAACAAACGCAGGCTGCAATTTCCCCGTACTAGACTATCTAAAGTTAGTAATTCTTTTTTGGGGAAAGGGATACTCTTCTTTAATAAAATCCCAGAGGCTCTTTTATCACTGCCTTTCAATAAATTTAAGAAATGTGTTAAAGAAAAGCTGTGTAAAATGGCTTACTATAAAGTCAACGATTATCTAGTTGATAAAATGGCCTGGGACTAGTGCTAGACAGGCTACTTCTAATTAATTTGCGATATTTGTTTTAAATAAGTGTTGTTTGATGATTTGCTGTTTTAAAAGAGTACCGAGAGTTTTTTACGCCGGCTTTTTCTCTCGGCCTACACCCTCTGTCTTCTTTGCCGATGAGTAGGGATGCCTTCAAATTTAATGACGTGGAATAAGTGATACATGTATCTTATGTTCCAAAATAAACATATTTTATTTTTTTATTTTATTTTATATGAAAATGGTTCAAAATACGGTATACATAATAAGATCGCATGAAATACGTTATTCGGGAGAACATATTCTTCTTATAGCTAACAAGTTCAAATTCATTGAAACTTGTCGAACTCATCGCTAATCTATACGAGTATAAAAGTAAAATCACTCGCTGCTGAACCCATTTAATAAATGCAAGGTTATTATAAAATAAAATTTTATATCTTAAAAGTCACATTGACAAGGTAAAAATAAATACAAAATTATTTATTATTGTTAGAATTAATTATTTCGCATAGATTAACCGGATTGATTGTGATAAAAAATCAAGGAATTGAGACGATGTGTAGTTGGGACGTGGGGATAATTTATTTTAATTGTTCTCAACGTTTTGATGAAATATTCAAAAATTAACGTATCAGAAATTGTTCAAGGTATTGAATTATATTGCAGCATTTGACAAAATAGTGTGACCGTGGAATACATTATATGGTATTTTAAGTATCTGACTGATAATTTGTTTCCAAATTGATCTATGGTGACGGCTGTTTTTCGATGAAGCAAGCAGGTGTTTAGCATGTATCGTCATTATCATTTTGTTAATATAATATTTTAGTTCGTATGAATAAATAAGAAGTCTTATGAAATTTAAAATAAATTATGTATCTATGGAGATGCTCAATACTTCGGAGGACGATGTCACAATACTTGGCTATATATGGCTAGAGGGCCCCGTGACATACCATAACGAGCTGACCACGGGCACTCTTGACACCATGAACTCTTTTGTAAGTACCGTCGTCAAAAAGTACTGATAGTAGATAGATAATTTGTTAATTAATTATGGATATTAACGTGTTTACAGATTTGCATTTTGGTCGTCGCCAGTTCGGCGCTGTCATATGCAGGAAACGTACGCGAGAAGCGCGGTTTCTTACACGGACATTCGCACGCCTCCGATGGCTATAGTTATCCCGCGCCATCTACTAGTTACACAGCCCCCAGTCTTGCCTCATCCGTCGTTCCAAACTATTCAGCCCCTGCTGTCGACTTCTTATCCCCTTCCGAAACCTACGCTGCACCCGCTGTATCAACCATATCCGCACCAGCTTTAAGCTTTTCTGTGCCTATTAGTCACACTTCTAATTACGCACCGATCCATTCGAGTAGCTACGGTTCCCTTTCTAATTTTGGTTCTTCTTCGTCTGTTCTCAGCTATGCACCTTCTTCTCACAGCTTTGCCAAACCAGCTGTCAGTTATGGGGCTCCGTCGGTTAGCTACGCAGCGCCATCACCTAGCTATTCAGCCTCGCCGGCTGGTTATGCTGCTCCCGCCATCAATTACGCGTCACCACCTATTAACTTCGCTTCACCCTCGATTAGTTATGCACAGACCTATGCTCCTGTGTATTCGGCACCCGCTACCCGCGTGGTGACCGTCAACAAGGTGGTAAATGTAAAAAAGGTAGTGACCGTGCCTCAAGTGGTCAACGTGGAGAAAATAATTAGCGTACCAAAAGTGATCCAAATAAAGAAAGTGGTACCTGTTTCTTCTGGCTGCTCCAAGTGCAAGGCCTCACATGGCTCCGGATATGCGGCCAGCTACAACAGTGGTGGGTGGTAATCAACACAACACCTTAGTTTAATTATTTACAATATGTTATAAGTTATTTCAAATAGATGATTTTGTACCATTTGGAATTTTTATTCAAGAAGACGCCGTTTACTGCACTTTCTCGAAGTCAGTCAGTGGCTGTCGTCTTCAAATCCCCGTAGTTGTCTAATATTATCAGGTCTGCGACTACCTTTCAGCATAATAAAAAACTAATTTTTATTTAATGACTTAACGAAACAACATCCTGTTATTTGAGTAGAAGCAATCTGACGAAACAAGTCCGATAAGTGCGGTGTGCGATTTGTATGTTTATTAAGAATTTTTTTGTCGCATGATATAAATTGGTCTCAAATTATATAATATTCGCTGATCGTTTCGTGTTTGTCCTAATTTTGTGGTCCGAAAAAAATACCTTTTATCTAAATTCACCTGTCACGATTAAGGTTTATTTATGTATATCCCAATTTATTACTTGTAGTCACAAAAACATAAGACAAATCATTTTATTTTCATTCCCTAAATAATTGAACATCACAGATGATGTTCAAGACTAGAGTCAAGTCATAAAATCTGATAAAAGCCAAGAGGCTGATTGCAGATGGGTAAAAGAAAAGAAAAATAATTAAAAAAACGAAACATCTTTTAGTTATGATTGTATTTCAATTTATATTTCCTCTATAATATTTAATTTCATATTTTTATGGTATTTATATGTGACATATAATAAATAATACGCATAAACTAACGGAGCAGGCGTTCGTGTATGACCTACCTTTTGTAAAGCGCGATGCGCGGCCTTCAGCTGATGTGCTCGACCTTAGGAGCGAAGATATTCATTTTAGGCCCCACCGTTCACTTTATAGTTCCTTTTTATAAGTGGCTCGAATGGTAAACAAATATAAAAACAAAACTTTGGAAATTTAGATATACACACATAATAATATGATATACCTATACCTACATATATAATTTTAGATATATAGATATAGACACTAAAAAAACAACATTCTACAATCGACTAAACAACAGATCTCAAAATCACAAATAACAAATTCGATCCACAAATTGAACATATTGACATAGAGGTTATATTATTATAATTCTTGGGTCAACAAATAAATGGATTGTTTATATCCTATCCTATACTTAAATTTTGAGGAAAACTTAGGAACGTTATTTTAACGAAGAAATAAATAAATTGAAGCTAAATTTAAAATTAAATTGGCTTATGATAATAATTATTATATTAAAATACATTGGCAATATTATTGATAGATGTGTCTTCGATTGTGTTGCGTTAGATTTGGTTCTTGAATCTATTCTTTAGACAAATTTTCAATCCCAATGTAGTTTCAATGTTCTGTCTGTGATTTCCAATGCATTTACATGCTTATTAAATTTACTCCATTGAAATTGTGGAAAATATAACAATTATAACATCAACACCACAGAACCTAAGATCTTTTAGTAAAGATAATTATAGCACAAACTTAAAAGTAGCGGAACTTAGTCTATAAATTAAATTATGTTAATAAGTGACACGTAGTAGAAATACCTATCACTATTTAAGTAGTTAATATTTTCCATAATGGTAAAAAGTGTGGAACTATATTGAGAATATAATTTAAAAAATTCCCGACTCATTAATGAATATTAAGTACATATGTGTGTGTATGATATGTTTGTACTCAATAACTATTAATATAGCTAATAATAATAATATAGATAATATTAATACATTAAATTAACTTCGATCTGATTTCGTATAAGAGAAACACAAAATACGGTACAAATTACATTAGGTCACTCATACACAACTTTCGTTCGTTCGCTGTTTTATTATTTATGCTTAATGACATACAGCCCTAATTTCAGTGTTAAGATTGTATGTGGCCATTATTGCTTACATTTTCAATCAAACAATCTATATAATAAAATGATTGCATTTTTTTAACCATTTTGATACAAAGAATTTTCGTAGTTAAATAAAATAGTTCACCCTAGTTCAACAAATAAGGCCACAGAGATTATGGTTAATTCCTTTAATCCGTATGTATAGTTAACATAAACGCTCTAATTTAAGTCATAGACTACCGCATTATATAAACATATGCTATTAATTTAACAGATATATTTTAATTTAAAGCCGATTGACAAATAATACTCAAGTGAATGTGACGATACCCTGTTTATATCAAGTGTAATGAATACAAACAAAATTAAGAACAGTGTTTCGTAAAACGTAAAAGTGTATGGAAAGGACACCCAGTTTTGCCCAATCTACAGAATTAAACGCACCGCGAGGATATGTGAGGAAACTAGTCCCACCCACTAACCCACGAGGCAAGCCCAAATCTATGTCTATCGCCTTTAATTTCATCTCAGGAAATCTCAGTATCTCACAACTAAACAGGATACTTAGGTACTAAAACTAACCTTAGTAGGTACACAAAGTTACATTTAAGTATACTCAGGGAAGTCTTAAACTAGGCTGGGGCCATTGGGCACACAAGAATTTGGGGCCCTTTTGGAAAGTAAAAAAAAGCTAATTATAATAAAAAAATTACTAAGTATGACCATTTATTATAGGTTATCAAATACCTACAGTATGATATATTATGTCATTAATGATATTAGAACGCTGCTGGTTTTTCGGTTACGATTACTATAAAGGTTTCTTTCGAGATCTTCTGATAACTTTTTTGATTACTGATTTGTGAAAAAAGTGTAATGTGCCCGACAAAAATGTTTTGAGAATAAATGTGGGAGAGATATCGTCGGTCCTTCGGGGCCCCCTGAGAATGGAGGCCCTGGGCACGGGCCACGTGTGCCCTTATGGTAAAGACGGTATTGCGTATACTTAATGGTAACACATGTATAAATAACTCCCTAGCAAATACGTGTCTGTATTATTTTACAACAAAACATATAACTAAAACTGACCATTACAGTTACATTTAAAAAAACTTATTCTATGAAGATTTCATACCAAGTGTTTAGTTTTATAATATATCCCAAGAGATGGAACTAATTTACAAGTGGAGAAGAAATCCAAAAAGTTTTTTCCAATTTTTTCTAGTGAAAATACTTCTTCAAATTATGAGACTAACTAAAGTAATCCAATGCGCGGCAAGATATCGTAACTCTGTTGTTAAAAATCCTTCGCTATGCAACCTTTCTCAATTCGTAACATGTAAATATTATAAAATGCTAAAAGAATTAAACAAGGATAAATAAATATAACGGAATTATTTAATGATTGTAGTGCGAGGACGCAGTTGCGTCAGCGCCGTTTTTCGGACTATATTTACGTCTGCACTCCGTTGCTTTTCACACATCGTCCACCAACAGCTTACAACCAACTACCTACATTCAGACATCATGAAAGCCTTTGTAAGTAAAGCCTTTAGCTAAGTAGATTTTATTAATTTTTTAATATAATGTGTTTTAAACTAAGATCTTACTTTATCTTATATTATATATCTATATAAGATAGGTTCTTTCTTGCATCTTTTATGCATAAAAATATTAAAATTACTATTTCTCGGTATTCATGATAAAATAATGAAATATGATTATTGTTGCCTTATTATCGAATCTTTATAAACATGGTAGAAATATAAAAAAAAACGCCTGACGTAAAATTTAGGCAAATTTGGCGTTCACACTTTGTGCGTACATTTTTTATTAATTGAATGATGCATACTCGTGAAACGTTGGGATTTAACAAATGCCTTTACAGATCACTTTATGTGCCATCATCGCTTGCGCCGTCGCCGGAGAGGTTCGCGATAAGCGCAGCTACCTCAGCAGCGGGTGGAGCGGTACCAGTGGTGGATGGAGTGGTTACAGCTCATTGGGCAGCCACGGAAACTATGGCAGCTACGGAGGGCTGAGTGGCTACGGGGGCTACAGTGGTCTGAGTGGATACTCAGCCGGGCATGTCGCACCCGCCGCACGTCTCGTCACCGTAAACAAAGTTGTGAATACCCAACGCGTAGTTAATGTGCCACAGGTGGTCAGCGTACCCAAAGTGGTATCAGTGCCTCAAGTTGTCTCCGTTAACAAAGTGGTCGCTGCGCCAAGTCACTCCATCAGCGGCTATGGTTCTGGATATAGTTCTGGATATGGTTCTGGATACGGTTCTGGATACGGATCTGGATACGGTTCTGGATACGGATCTGGATACGGATCTAGCTACGGCTATGGCTCTGGATACTCTGGACATGGTTCCAGATACTCAAGTGGATGGTGGTGATCTAGTTTAAGTGTTCTGTGATTTTTGTAGCTATATCTTCTTTTACATTTTGCTGTATTGTTTGACCTTTGTTATTATATTTTTTATTATACTAAAGACTTTTATTTTCTACATTTTGAAAAGAGCCACACCACCTAAACATCGCAATCTTTAATGTCCAAATTCATAAGTAACAATAAGATTTTATTAACATCACAACACAAAACAGGAGAAATCTATATATATATATATATAAAAGAAAGTCGTGTTTGTTACAACACTTATAACTCGAGAACGGCTGGACCGATTGTCATGGTTTTTGATTAGTTGGATTTGTTTCCGTCCCGAATAGCAGAATAAGCAAAATATCGGATAAGTTATCGAATAACAATAAATAAATTAATTAATTTTACGAATGCAAAAACCATATGGTGCCATCTGTTGACAAAACTACGCATCATTTTACGTCGAATTCGTGTCAGTTCAAGAAATTCCGATCTTGAGGTGAATGAGGAGATGCATAACCATGCTTTGATCCTGATCAAAAGATGTTGGATATCAGAAAGTGCTTAACATGCAGTATCGCCATATTGACGCTAGAGAGAAGATGCCTAATGTGTAAAACTACCATTCTTCTTTCGCAATGGCAAGCAATAAAACATTTCTGTATTTGCAAAAAAGTTGTATTAATGTAATACTTAACATTAATGAAATCCTAAAATAAGTTAAATTAAAGTAACAACGATTTTATAAGGTTGTAGGGCGGAACGAAGTTAGCCAGGTCAGCTAGTATAAAATAAATGAAGACAAATGATGTAAATGACTGCTAAAAGCAGTTTCCAAAATAGTGTTTATTTTTATGTAAATGGGATTTAGCATTTTTAATATGACAAGAAAAAATATTTAATTTATTCATAGGTATATATAATATTATATACAATAAACACACATATATATAAATACAGTAGAACCTCGTTAAGTCGAACCTCGATAAGTCAAAAACCTCCAAATCTCGAAAAAATGTTTTGTTCCCTTCCCTTAAAACACCAAAACCTCCATTACTTGAAATCTTGACCCTCTGTTAATCGAAATAATCACCGAGTCCCTCCAAGCCATTTTGGTACATATTTTCACTCTATAACTCGAAAAATTAAATTTGACCTCTGTAATCTGTATCTCGAACATAGGAACGTTTTATTTTACAACCTTTACAACTTGATCATTTGGAATTTATTATCTCTATTGTTCGAACAAAAATAAGTTACCGACTTTAAGAACTTGCCGACAATGTGAGTACACTATTGTTTCTTAGAAAACATTTTAGGAGTATACAATAATAAATTTATGACTCATGGAAACACGTGTTTGCTTGCTTTGTGTCAGGTGTTCAATTTTGATTCCCTTTATAAGAATATAAACCTCAAACTCTTTATGTCGAATCAAAATCCGCCTAAGTCGAAATCCTCCATAAGTTGAAAACTCTATAACTCGAATTTTTTGGCGTCTCCCTTGATGTTCGACTTATAGAGGCTCTACTGTATATCAATTCTTATTAGAATAACATATTTAGACTGTTCACATTGAACTAAATGTGAAGTTTCGTGATTTCGATAGTCAACAGCTGTTCGCGCATTAAACTCTTCTATATGCAAAACAAGAGACTTTTACGCCCGTCGTTTACTAATTTCGAATTCACAATAATTCGTGCTCTCTGAATGACCTTTTCTTTTGCCCATTTATGGTTGTATGCTCCATTTGTTGTGTCTAGCTACCTATGAGGCGAAGAGTATACATCTACTACATACTTTTAACATATTGCTAGAATAGAGGCAGAGGTATTAAAGGAAGAATGTTTGCAACGTTCAACATTTGCAAAATCTGAAAATTATTTTAGTTTTCATTATTCTGATTTTTTATCTTGCAAGAAAGATATATGTATGTATAAAATGCATATAGATATCTTGAGAGCCGTATTTCTGGGCAAGAAGCATTCATATATCTAAGTCAAGGGCACAATCAGCTCACAAAAGTAGGAAGACGTACGTAGTTGGTGATATAACTGATATAGTAATAAAACTAGTTACGACCCCGATTTAAATATAAACAGCGCATAAAACATAAAGTTTGCTGTTGTATTACAAAATGGATACTTCTTTCTCACAAAGATTCTTTGGTTTCCTAGGCTGTTACTTGTATAATAAATTAAATGAAAAAATTAACATTTACCCACTACCCAAATATAAATGTAAAAAAAAGGTTACTACTTGGCTGAAGACGTTGAGTTAAGATGAAACAGAAGATCTAATAACTGTTATTCTGTAACACACCCACTCCCCCACACATATACAAACACACACCCACGCACGCATACACACACTTAGAGAGAGAGAGACACACACACATACACACACCAACTTTATTTTTAAGACTCCGTTTCCAATGTTTTCTTTAGCATTTAATACTTATTTTCTTCTATTGTAACTTATGACAATGACATGATTGTACGTGTTCCGGTCCGGTGGTGGAGAGGCTGGTTATCTGTCACTCAGGTCTCCTGTTACAGAGACCAGTCTCTCACATACACTTCCTAATGTTATTATCTTAGTTTAATCATAAAAACCTTGTATGTATATGTGAGAGAAGAAAATAAAGAAGAAAAAAAAAATAAAGAAATAAATAAAGATAAAGATATTAATTACAAAAATATCATTCGATTAGTTGCAGTTGAGAAACACTCGGAGCTGAAGGCTATCCGCGATGCGTAATTTTTATTAAGATTGCTAAATTAAAATAAAGTACTTTCAAAACTAAAGTAAACAAATTAAACCTATCCTTAATTTATTACCTAAAACTTGCCACGAAAGTAATACGAGCAAAACTTCGATATTTCAAGCATTGCCATTTGTTTATGTTTATACAGATACAAGCTATCGTAGTAGAAGACAGTTTACCAAGACGGCAAATTGAGCACCTCATATGAGTTAGAAAGAAGCGGTCACAGAAATAAAAAAATCTTCACCAAATCATTAATAAACCAATATGTGCAAACCAATATGTGCAATATGTCGCACATATTACCATTGTCTAAACCAAAAGAGATTTAAGTATACTTATAATGCCGTGACAGCATCGTTAATTTATTATCTTATTAAAATATTCTTCAAATTTATTTTTCGTAACGCTTATTAATGTGTAATTGATTAGCAAATTTAAACACAAAACTTTACTTTTAGTAACATTGAATTAAATTATTACTATTACACTATTATGTAAATATCTCGCAAAAAAACTAGTTTTAAGATTTATTATAACTGATTGCACATAAAATGTAGATCTTTGTCGTAAACCGCGCGTCCACTGCTAGCATTGCTAAACATTATATTCTGAGCTATTTATAACAAAATCCTCTGAACACTCTCCATGGTAAATGCAGTAGAAGTTGCAGAGTGACCACACATCTCTACGCAACACCAAGGGATCGAGCCGCTCAGAAAGGGATTGATCGTCTACGATTCGAACCACTCTTCGTTGAATCCAGTCAAGTGGATGGAGCTGGTACTGGGGAGTACCAGCCCGTCCAGAGGTGAGAACAGTACTCCGTGTGGGGCCGAATTTGCGCTATATAGAGTTGCAAGCGGTGGCTCAGAATTAAGCACCGTCTTGCCTTGCTGAGCACTCCAAGCTTTTTGGGGGCTAATTAAGTATTTCCCTACAAATGACCGCGGAACTGAAAGTCGTTCGATATGTCAACGCCAAATATTCCGATGCTGGCTTTTGCTTTAAGAAGAGTGTCTTCGAAATGAGCAGTAGCACCGAAGGGTGTTTTGGCATAAGTCACCACAGCACATTATAAGCCGCTCCATGATATATACACTAACATAATCAAAAACTATTTAACGCTTCCATTAATACTTATCGCGCAGAAGCCATTGGAAAGTAGGCATTACCGTCGTTCTCAGCGCCCGTCGATCGTCCAGCAGGCAGCTATCACATGTCCACAATTACCTCACGCAGTGGCCAGCAGCTACAATTACAACTTACAGAGTTGCTAAATGTTTGTTAATTAGGACAATCGCTGGAATTGCCTGATTTTGTTATATTAGTACTATAAGAGATGATTTAGCTTCCACATACATTATTATACTTCATTAGTAGTGTGATTGCGATACACAAACATATTGAATGCGACGCTCCAATGATTATGTGAAAATGGCACATTCACATCCGACAGGTAGACAAACGGCAGTTCCGGAATATTACCGTCCACATGCGATATGTCAGCAGTGCTTATTGATAAACTGATTAAACTGAATATATTCTAATAATAATAATGCCTTGGGACATCCATGGAGCTGCAAGTGATAAACGCAATTATAAATGCAACCCGTTTTCAATCGTATCACAACATGCGACGCACTACAAGACTGCACCAACCCCATCATCATCCCAAAGAGGTTGATTCTTAAGCCGTTACATCTTTCAGTAATCTTCAGAAATCTTTTATAATCAAAGGGAGACATCGCTTTAATATGTACTCGTAGTGTTACGAAACGTCGGGCGGGCGGGCGGAGGCCTCTAGGCTCTCCTATTGCGGATTACGACACCGAGGCGCCGTAAGTATAAAACAGTTGTCTCACCCCACAACTGTATCACATCACTGTGTCATCTGTTCCTCTCATCTCCTAATAGACAAACAGACAAATCAACATGAAGGCCTATGTAAGTAGAATTTTAAAAAAATATTAAAGAAAGGGTAGGTAGGAAAGCATGCCTTTTCTCAAATAAACTGTAAAATAAGTTTTAACCGGTAAAACTTTATTGATTTATTTTTATTTGTTTTGTTTAAACTAGCAGATGTGTGTGGTCCTTTTCGCCGCTGCCGTCTTGGCCGCGCCCGAGGGAAAGCGCGACAAACGCGGCTACCTTCACGGGGACCTGCATCACTCCCTGGATTTCGGCCACAGCTTTGACTCCGTGCATTTGCATAGTGCCCCCATCATTCACAGCGCACCTGCCGCTAGGATCATCTCCGTCAATAAAGTGGTGGAGGTGCCACGAGTGAGTATCGATGACATCAAATGCTCTTCACTTTAATCAAATTTAAATAAACGACGGAGAGCTCCCATGAGTTTAAAAAAGTATTAAATGCACGTTAAATGTGTGTGTCATATATTTTTATGAAATGACAACACTTCCTATAATTGCTTATCTTTCGAAGGTGGTCGAAGTGAAGAAAATCGTCTCAGTCCCCAAAGTTGTGTCAGTGCCAGAAATCGTGAGAGTGAACAAGATCGTCGAGGAGCCACACTTCCACTTGGGTTCTTCCCACTACTCCCTGGGTTCTTCTTACTCTTCCGGATGGTGGTAATCTGCCAGTGCCTCTAGTCAACATTAATCTACGTAGTTAATTAAAACGCCATCGACTTTCTTTAAATCAAAGCACCGTGTCCATTGAAGCCGAACTCTTTTGGGTTGATTTGAGCTTAGCCTGGCTACTTCCGAGGCACCCTGCTACCAAAACTTACTAAGAACTTATTTTAAGAATACACAATTTTTTTAATAACTCGTTTTATTCTACTCAATTATTGTCAAATCACTAAAAACATACACAATGTTATATGTAAATATTTTACCATCTACCTACAGTACCTATTTAATTTCGTAACCATTAATTGATTTGCATATATTATAAAGTATATCTATTGAGATATCTTACATATCTGTCATAGATATCAGTTCCCAATTACGTACGTAAATTATAATCTCCGATTGCGTTAGTAAAATAGGTGATTTATTTGCTCACATGCTCGATTGAGATCAAGGTGTCATCGCTACACTTTACGAATCCGCAAACACAACAAACTGTCGCAACATTATGAGATTAAATTTCGTAAAAAAAAACGAATACAATATGTATTAAGGCTTATATTACTTCTCTTATATGAGATTAATATAATTTTAATTAGATGAAATACGGTTTTTATTAAATCTATTATTCTAACAATACATGAGAGAGCCTTATTTGTGACAGGGTTAGTAATCTAACTGAGAAGTCGAAAATAAAATAATAAAAGTACTACATTTCGCTAATGCCGTAGAGAAAGAAATTTATTATTAACCTGAATTTAAATGCAAGATGATTTAGATTAAAAATTTAGATAAGCAGCAGATGATATATAGAGTGTGGACAGTGATGTATGTATAACGCGATGTACACGGACGGAAATGTTTGGTGATGAGTGACGGTCGTAGATTCCGCTGTCGACCCGCAGTGAGTGGCGTGGAACCCAATTTCTCTAAAAAAAAAACAGTGGCGCTACAACCTCTTTAGGTCTTGGCCTCAGATTTCTGAATCTATTCCATGATCATTTTTAAATCTAATAGGCAAGTAGGTGATCAACCTTCAGTGCCTGACACACACCCCGTCGACTTTTTGGGTCTAAGACATGTCGGTTTCCTCACGAGCAAATGTTAAATGCGCACATAGAAAGAAAGTCCATCGGTGCACAGCCGGCGATCTAACCTACGACCTCAGGTATGAGAGTCGTACGCTGAAGCCATTAGGCCAACACTGCTCTCAATTTCTATATTATAATTAACGTTTAATCTTATCTACAAATGGACGGGCCCTTTTTGGCCAAACGTACAACGGGGGTAAATTATTCAAGAATAGTCGTTTAATAATCTTACGATAGGTATAACAGCAGTAAATTTAAAATTAGAAGCATTTAATGTATATTTCTTTTTTGACGTTCAGTGTGTGTTACCTATATAAATAAATGTTTTGACTTTTTGACTTTTATATTATTTCGATTCGTTAACAATATGCAAAATTTTGTGGCTGCCTGTTAATTGTAATGCGACAGTTTATCACACAGGCCAACGCCAAGAGTATTAAAGGAAATTAAATTTAGGTAATAAATATGTGGAACCTTCCTCTTTTAAACGTGTGGCGTTCTTGATTTAATTTTATTCCTGAAACTTGTTAAGTGCATAACGAATGCAGGTAGTGCGCAGTGACATGGGTCGCGGTGACACGCGAACGTCGCGCCTTACACCTGCCGCTTTTTACGTCGCCAGTTGTGATCCTGCCACCGACCAGTGTACATCAGTATAGAGGACGGTCTGCTGCAAAACCACCGCTAGAAGCATGAGTGTTTTTGTAAGTTGTATTTATTTACTTTGTGATATATTTACATTTGAATTTTCACTATTTGTTCTCTTTACCTTTCATTTCCTTTTTAGCAAAACGTAGTGGTGTTGACTCTGTGCGGGCTGATCGCTGCGTTGCGAACGGGTGAGAGATGGCGCGCAGCCGAGGGCATATACGATCGACAGTATGCTCCAAGACAACGCTATGAGCCCTATCACCTCAGTCCCTCGAGTCAGATAGCCTTCGCCGCAGTCCCGCTACACGCACCATTACCTATTCTGCACGTGCTCGCCCGCGCTCCTCCCGTGCGGCCCCGACGCCCATTGCCAGTTCCACCCACCTACGAACCAGATTTGCAGGCCTACGCCTCCGCATACACTGAAGATTACACTGCATTTAACTCGCCGTACGCTCACAGACCCGCTCCGAGTGAAGAAGATGAAGAGGCACAAGCGGTTGTAATATACGCTCGCCCCAATAAAAACGGGGGCTATTCCTACAGCAAGCGACCCGCAGCCTCCACCCCCAGGCCCAAACGGGAACCTATCGTCTTTAGAATTCACAAATATAAAATAACCAAAGAATGATATTACTAAAAAAATATACATATTCAATAGTTCCTTTTCAGTTGGTTTTTCTCGTAATCTATATACATTCGTCCTTAAAATTATTAAGGCGATACCGACAGTTTGCACTACGATTTCTGTCATTGATCAGACTGGTCGAGCTCGGAGGAAGAGCATAACAGAATGATGTTGTTCTTCTCAATTTGAAATGAATATATAGTTTAACCCTACTTTGTAGAGTTCTGTTATGTTAGCTATTATCTAACCTAACGTAGTCGATAAACATTATTATATATATTAACCAGGAGTGTTCTCATGCCAATTTTGAAAATTTTTAACTTTGTATTTAAAAAATCTTATACAAAAATTTAACTCCAGGTTTTAATAACAAAAGTACTCCACGGTTAACACAGTTTTCTAAATATTGGTAATTTCATAGTACAGTGCAACATACAATACTCTTGTAAAACAACTTGAATGAGAGGCGAGAGGCCTACAATCGTCTATAATCTATATATCAACATAGTTATTGTACAAGGTAACTCTGCAAATACAGAAGCAGGCAATAGACAAGATTCAGTTACAGAAATTATATTAAAAACAAAAGGCCAACAATTGTTGATTATTTAAATCAACTTTTGTCATAACTGTTATTAATTCTGCCGTTCAATGTCTGTTCATGAGATAGAGTCACACACATGTACAACTAGAATAAGCCTCATTATAAACTTGTCTATTATTTGTCTTGTCTATTCTTATGATTAAGTTAAATAGACGCGAAAGTGCCTTATGTATAGAAAAGTCTTGCATTTACCTTTTATAAACACGATTTCCAAAACGTCAACTTATGTAAATAATGTAATCGATTTGCATTTAGATATGTAGGTACGTAAATTTTGGATATCACTATCATAAAATTGAAAGTACTTATAGCGAAGAATATTTTGCTCTAATAGAGTTTAATTTCAAAAACAGGACTTTATTCATAAATCCGGCTAAAAACGATAACCATCCTTCAAAATTCCCTTAATCCAACTTCTAAGCGTCGTGAACGGTAAACAGAGAATAAGTATATTCTAAAGGCTTACCTTAGGTTCTGTGAGGGAACACAGGGAACAGTTTTGAGTTATGATAGTTTTTGATGGACTTGATGTTTACAATTAGCTTAAATGCGGCCGAAACTGTTCTGAGACTGTTGCTGTATCTTTTTAAATTTATAGGTTTTTTTATCAGTTTCTTTTAAGACTGTACCTATATAAGTGTATAAATATTCTAGGAGCAGTGGTCAGAAGCGTACGATAATAATAATTACTGTCCGATGCTACACTACTATCGATATTTTCACTTTGATTCTAAAAATACTCATTTCTTCGTGGCAACATTTTTATTTTTATATAATAGGGGGGCAAACGAGCTTGAGGGACGACCAAAAAGGGCAGTCTTCGCAGCCCATAGACACCCATTTTAGTGGGTGCGTTGCCGGCCTTTGGAGGTCGCATCTCTGAGGGAAGACCCCCACCGGGAGTCGATTCCACAGTTCGCTAGTTCGCAAAAGAAAATGCCTTGTGAAACGGACTGTGGAAGACTTCCAACCACCTTCACTTTTCAAATGAATTTTAATGGATTATAGTTATTATGCTGAATTATACCATCATTTTGATAACCATATGCGACCGTTTGATGGCCCAGGGGCTTGGGACTAAACCCACCACCAAACAAATTTGTATGAAAATAGTCACGTGACAAAGCATTATACTCTGTAGAATTCTGACAGCTATCATTTTATGTCAGAGATGGTAAACCTTTTTGGCCGGGCACATTTTTCAATTTCAATACGAGACTGAACATCTGAGTTATAGATACATTTTATTATTAGTTAGTGTATCCATTTTATTAAGTGCGATAAACCACTTTTAATGTGGAGCAGATTAAAAGTGGTTTAGCGGCGAGTGATAATTACTTCCCTTTTCGTCACAAACAGGAAAAAACGCACAGTAGACGCACAGTAAAGATAACATTTAATTTTTTTTAAAGGTTTACTTAACCTGGAATTAGTAGGCAGTGATGCCAACTAAGTAATAAAATAAAGTAATTAAACTTAATTCGATATATATTGTTCGTGATATTGAAATATTTGTTATTTTTGTATTAGGTCAAAACATAAAAAATACGTAGCATTTTTTTTATTGCCCTCAAATAAGTCAAATTTTCGGTGGAGAAGTTTTTTAGTAGCCACACTTATGAAATGTCTGTCTAATTCTACGGAATGAAAAATCCGTAAAAATCAGAGTATAGCTAATTCTCAAATCTCAATTGTCATTGCCATACGAATTTAGTTTTTGACTTGGCTAAATGGACTCGTTAGTCGTTACCTAGCCATAAAATCTTATAAAAATTATAATACACATTGATTCGTTTAAATATGTAAAAATACAAACGTTGTGGATTTTTCAAGACGAGAAATGCCTAGAGTGAAAATTGATTATGTTGTTAGTTTTAGCAATGAAGACCCTGTAAGGTTTTAATTTAATATTATTCAAAATACAAGCTTTTTGTAGAAAACCTTGTAAGGCTAAAAACCATTTGAATGAATGATTCAGGGAAACCCAGCGAGTAATCTTCTAGCACCAGATATCACCAAAAGGAAATGGCTCTGCCGAAAGGGAGAAGCAACATGCTCAGTTGTTCTTCAACTGACCAAAGCTGTTCAGGTGGTTTTTTTTGTATAATGTGTGATAACTTTTTATATTAAATTCTTAATAAAAATTAAATAATGTTAATTAAAATAAGTAAATAATATTATTCACAGTCTTAAGACTGTGAATTACTATGTTTGTTTATGTTGAAGTTTAATTATTCTTGAATCTTGAGCACAATTATTGGTAGATACACAAAGCAGGATATATTAAGTTATACATATATTTTTTTCTTTCATTCTTTTGAGGACAGTATCTCATCAGTAATTAATTTTATTTGGACCACAAAATTAGGACAAATAGAAACTTACATATAAAAATATTACCAAAATTATGTCCCTATAATATGCGGATGTGCCATAAAAGTGGTACATAAATGGATGGATTAGAATTGACTGCACCATCAGCTGTGAAATCAGCAAGCAAATTTTAAAATATAAAATATATAAACATAAACTTTCAGATCTGTAACTATGTATTGTATGTCTACATATGATTTAATACTGCTTGTGTTGTTGTTTCAATACTGAACATTACTGTCATAGAACATCTAGATTTTATAAAATAAAATAAAAATTACAACACAAGTTACAAATATAGAAAATTCCAAATCTCACAATTTTCAAAATATCAAATTACCTAACACATGTCAGAATTTAAAATAAGAGAGCCAAGAACGGACACTAAATCAATAAATGTTGTGCAGACCAAATAATATTTGGTCTTCACTGTTATACTTAAAATGATGCCAGATATAATATAAAATTAACAACAACAACTTCTAGTATACATTTTGTACCAGTAACAATTAAAAGTAGTAGAATGTTGAATAGTAACTAGGTAATTTAAATTGGTTGTTTTGATCATGGTTAAAGGGATTTGCATAATATCTGAGTCACTACTTTTACTTCATACTGTATTTAAATATTTTAGATCCAGTCAGTACAGATTGGAGCTCACCATACGGCATTAGTTGAAGTGTTGGTTGGACTTTCCGAGAAACCTAACGATCCATTTGAGGTAATTATTTGGTTTAATTTATGAATTTCCTTTTATTAACGGTTAATAATGAGTTTGTTATGATTTATAATTGAAAAAATTAGGTCCTAGTCCCGAGCTGTGTGTTCGTCTCGGCCGGCGAGTCCCGCCGAGGGTCAGGCGTGGATCGCGTCAGGACCTTCTCCGGCGAACAGCTGAGCGCCACGCGACTACGCCCCTGGGACAGACTGCGGGTGGTGTGTTCACAGCCATACAACAAGCACTGCCAGGTGACGCGCAGATTAGAGAGTTGACTCTCGACGCACATTCATATTGAACTTTATACAATTGCCTTACAGTATGGCCTCTCCTTCATCCACGTGTTCTCCCCGGAGGAAGGCGCAAAGGCTGTCGGGGGCAGAGGTCCTGTCTTTCCACTGCCTCTGGAGACCACCTCCGACGACGAAGACACTTTCCGCCCCGGAGAGCTGTTCGCGCGCCATCGCCTTCCCACCTCGGCCGTCGCCCTCGCCACCGGTATTTAAGCGTTCGTTATTAAAGTCGGAGACTGCCGGGGAAAGTAGGCTTCAGCATTAGAGACAAATTTGCACAATCTTCTACAGATGCCAAAATAAGACAAGCGTCGTCCAACGTGCTCAAAAACATTTCCGACCCGTCGACCAGTTTGAGCAAAGTCCCGATCGGTCAAACGACCTCGGGGCGAGATTGCAGAGACTCTGGTCTTTCTCACAAAAATCACGAACAAAAGAGTCAGAAGAGGAAGAGAGAGTCGTGCGATAAAAGAGAAGAGAGGGAGAGCAAAAAGAATGCTCCAAATGAAGAATCAGTCGATGGGAAGCTTTCTCCCGAACGCACCGTGGCTCAGAGTGGTGAGTGATGGTCTTCTAGTCGCTTCGTTTTTAGCCTTCTTGATATTACATAGCGACTCCTTCTAGCCACACCGGACGACGCGTTCTGCGCCGGCGGCATCCTTCGGGGCGTGGTGTTCACTCTCAGCGGCTACCAGAATCCCCGGAGGGGGCTCCTGCGGGACGCCGCTCTGAGCCTGGGAGCGCGGTATCAGCCCGACTACTCGCCGCGCTGCACGCACCTCGTGTGAGTGACGTTCGAGGTCGAAAGGATCGCCCGAAGAGTTCTGCTCGAATGCGAGATCGTCTCTTTCCCAGATGCGCGTTCCCCAACACGCCGAAGCTTCGAGCGGTGCGAGCGAGCGGCGAGGCGTGCGTGGCCGTGCGCGGAGAGTGGCTCGAGGCCTGCGCCCGCTCTCGCCGTCGGATGCCTTGGAGGCCCTACGCGACGGAGCCCCGGCCGCCGGACGTCGCCGACCCCGCCGAGGCGGAAGAGAGCTCGGGTCAGATTTCGCCGCATTTCAATATTTAAGTCCACTTTAAACCGTTTATTTTACGTTTGGTCGTTTAGGGTCCGACACGGAAGACGAGATCGAGCGCGTGCTCCGAGCGAACGGCGACGCCGACGACGGTGACGTCACCCGCCTCGATTCCCCGCCGCGCGGACGAAGCTCGCGGCTCTCCCCCGACAAGGTATTTCACACGCCGCCCCGCCCCGCCGTCGACGCTCGTCGCTCACGTCGAGTTTCGTTTCAGCTGCTGAGCGACTGCTTGGAAGGATGGACGTGCGGCGTCTGTGACGGCCTTCCCGAGTCGCGCCGGGCCCTGCTGGAGCGGTACCTGCGGGCGTCGGGAGCGCACGTGGCGCCGGAAGGGCGGACGTCGCACGTGCTGTGCCAGGGCGGACACGAGCGGGAGCGGCACGGGTCGGCCGACCCCCTGCGGCCCGCCTGGCTCTGGGCCGCGCTTCGGCTGCGGGTGGCCCCCGACCCCCTTCGGTACTCGCTCTGTCGCGATCCATCGTCCGAGTGAGGCACCGATCGTCTCATATTAAATGCTGCCCCCGGAAATACTCTTTTAATAAAAACAGGACGACGTCGCCACCCCCGATCCCGTCTTATTTCCGCTCGGACATGACCCTCGTCGGTCTTTATCTATTTCTCTTCCATACCTCCCGGCAGGGCATAAACCCTTAGGCTAATTAGGCTGCAGCCTAGGGCGATACGATCTGGAGGGGCGTGCCCCTCTAGCTATCCTCAGAATCTTGAGAGAGTGATTTTAAACAAACTATTAATTTTGAATTTTTTTTGTAAAATATGCAAACGCTAAAGCGTGAAAAAGGCATGAGCTAATAATAATTAGGTACTTAATTACTGAAATTTTAATGAATAACCTACAGCGGTCTCCCGGGCCAATAATAATCGATGATAATCGTAAAGAATTATTTATTACATGAAATATTTTACAAAACATTTTATCGGACGCTTCCACGGAACCGATTCGTACAAATCGATATTTTGAAACTTTTCACTGAGAGGTGAGAAGAGTGAGCTTTTCGTTGAGTTGGAGTTGTGTTTTGATGAGTTGAGCGAGAGTCACCACCTGCAAAAGGAGATCAATAAAGAGGCCGATCTGAGGTCGAGGAGTGAACTGAGAGAAAAGACGACACGCACCATGAGCGAGTCTTTGACGCTAGCGTTGAAGGCGGTGGCGAAGGTGTCGGCGGCCATGTTGGGCACGGAGTTGACCAGCTCCAGCAGCTGCCGACCCACCGCGTTGTGCGGCGAGGCGCGCCCCGCCACCACCTCGTCGACGTACTGCAGCACCTGCTCCAGCAGGGATCCCAGACGCCCAGACGCGTCGGCCACGAGCGTCAGGTCTCCGCCGGGCTGCACCTGGCGGCCCCGCCCGCCCACCGTCTTGGAGCACAGCCGCAGGGCGCCCACCTCGGGCTCGTAGCGGGCCAGCTGCACGTCCACGGGCGTGAACATGCAGCCCTGCTTGCCCCCGGGCACGCCGAGCGCCGCGCACACGTAGCCGCGCAGACCCATGCGCGCGCCGGCCAGAGAAGTGTCCACCGTCACGTGCACGGGCTCGCGACACTCGCGCGCGTAATACTCGTGGATCACCGACGAGTGGTTCGTCACCTCGTTGCCCGTGGCCCACCAGCCTGAGGCGGATAATTGTTTATTTTATTAATACAGAAACTCATTTATTTACTTTTAATAGTAACATAGGGACATCGGTGGTATCTTAGGACGGGTCAGAGTAATATTACTACACCCAAAGTTCACTATGACTAGACCAGCAGGATAGAATAGGTCTGGTGAAGCAGGATTAAATTTCCTAGCCGTTTTGGTATTTTTTTTATATCTTCATGGAATAGCCTGTTTTGGTCATAGTTTAAGCTTTATAAATTTGTATAGGGAGGGATTAATAAACACCTTTCCTAATATTCCTAAATTTTAGTTTAATGGCTAAAGGAAAATAGAGCCTTTGTATGTTAATACAGACATAGGCTGCCAACTAGAATAAAAAAATATCTGTTGAACTGTCACATTAAAATTATTAAGTATAGTTCAGTAGTTATCTGCCATGTTATTGATGTTTTAGCAATTGGAGAACTATTACAATAAATTGATTTATACCTAATACTGGACAATTCGCATTCGTAAATTTAAAATAAGAAACAAAATAAATTTTATTACCTACAATACTCTCGGAAGCATTGACTCGCCGATTTAGCTCATACACATCCATAGCATAGTTCAGTTCGGCCTCCACCTGATCGGCATGTTCTTTATGCGGGACACAGAAGCAGTTGGTCACCTCCACCACTCCCTTGTCCGCAGTGCCTGCAACCCAGAAACTTAACCTGTAAGTTTACCAGTTATTATACCAACATATTTACCTAATTTACAAATCCTGTCCATTTACAGCCGCTTGTTAATATTAAGTTTACTCATGGATCAATTATAGAAGTACATTGTAAAAATAAGAGAGAACACATGAAAACCGACAAATGAAACCGCACGGTTAAGGCTATGTAGTTAAAATTCAATCAGTTAAACTAAGAGAAGAAATACCCAATAAGGTGCCGATAACTCGATGTGAATCTGCATTCCGACGTTCGTATGCATCAACAATTTGAAATAATACAACAGGATGAATTTTAACAGCTAGGTTGAGCGCCATGTTGACGTTTAAAAGAAATATTAGCACAGATTCTGTGCCACAGAATGCTTTTACAGCCTACAGGTAAAACTCTTTTTTTTTTTTTTTTTTTTTATATAGCCTCACGCAGAGCGTATTGCCACAGACAAAGGTAAGGAAAACGGAATAGTAAAGAAAAATAATTTTACACCGAATGAACATTACATCGATAAAGGATAGGATCAGCAGGATATAAAACTATCTCTAATACAAAATACTACATTATGGAAAGGAACAGTAATTAATAAAATATATATCATATAGAATACGATTTGTATACATATGTATTTATAATTTTATATTATTTACAGTAAGAAATAAACATAACTTTTTATATATATTATTATTTAAAGATGAAAGCAGAACAGGAACAGATGTAGGTAACGGGATACTAGAAGAAGGATGAGAATGATCGAATAACATGGAGTGGTTATACCGGGGACAGGACAGAATGATATGGTTTAAATCACCAATATTCAGCCCACACTCACACATTTCACTATCAATAATATGAAATCTGGAAAGGTGGGCTGGGGTACACACATGGCCCAATCTCATACGAATGAGAGACGATGTTTCCTTTTTATTAAATTTCATTTTAAAAAACCATGGCTTTAGTGGTATTGTGGGCTGTATACATGAAAAATATTTACCCTTAATTAAACTGCTCTGAATCCAAAGGTCACTCCAAGATTGTCGAAGAAAAGAAGCAGGAAGTGAGGCCAAATCATGATAATAATTTTTATACGAGTTAGAATCGCCATCCTTTACAGCTTCATTTGCTAGTTGGTCTGCTATGTCGTTACCAAAAATACCAGAATGTCCAGGTATCCAACCAAATGACACGGACAACCCCAATTGCTCACATTCATACAACAAACTCCTTATCTCAATAATGATAGGAAAAATTAATTTGTTTTTTAATGGATATTTTTGGAGAGCTTGAAGAGCACTAAGTGAATCTGTGAATATGATGGATTTCTTAAGTTTCTTACTCAAAACTAATTTTAAAGCTTTAAAGATACCGTAACATTCCCCTGTGAAGATTGAGGACTCTGGAGGAAACTTTATTTTTATTGTAGTTTTACTTTGTAAGTGAAATACTCCTATGCCTACATTACCAGACGAACCGTGTTTAGAGGCATCTGTAAATATGTAATTGTACTCATGGCAGTGTTGTTCACAGAAATAATTAAAAGTAATCCTTGCGTGGGAATCGCCCTTGTTTATACCAATATTGAATCTAATGTCTGGAGAAATAATTAGAGCTTCAAAGTTGGTTCCAAATAAAGGGTAAGTTGGTAAGGTATGAGTTGGAGCTTGAATATTGATAAATTTATTGAAGCTGACGATGAGACAAGGTGAAGATTTATTTGACCAGTACTTGGAAGATGTCAACAATTGAGATAGTTCTTGAAGCTTAGAACGGAGAGGATGGTTGGCATATTGAAGGGAGCGAAATATGAATTTATCAGATAAATATTGTCGTCTAAGATGTAATGGGGCTTCAACACATTCTACTTGTAAAGCATTAATTGGACTAGTTTTCATAGCTCCTGTAATTAATCTTAATGCCTTAGACTGTATATTATCCAATTTTTTTAAACGGGTTGCATTTCCAGGAGATAATAAAAAGGTACCATAGTCTAAAATACTTCGGATTAAAGCATTGTAGATGAGTTTCATACAAAAGGGATGGGCACCCCACCATACACCGGATAAACATCTAAGAATGTTCAAGTTTCGCTCACACCTATTAAAAATGTAGTCACAATGATTTACACCAGAGAGCTTAGAATCTAAAAACACACCAAGGAACTTCACAGAGTTTTTAACAGGGATAATATTATTATCAAAATACACGTTGATTGGAGGAGGGAGACGCATTCTAGAAAAAAGCATGGCAACACTTTTAGTGGGGGATATTTCAAGGCCATTAGTATCAAGCCAAGTTTTTAATAAATTAAGAGAATGAGACAGTAATGAGCAAGCAATGGCCGGTGATTGATGAATGGAATAAATTAAAAGGTCATCAGCATACTGGAGAATACAAATCCGATTACCCAAAGAAGCTTTCAAATCATGGGTATAAATATTATATAAGATGGGACTTAAGACTGATCCTTGAGGAAGACCTCTCCATAAGGTTCTGGTTACAACAGTGGAGTCTTGTGAAATTAGAGTGATGTGTCTTTCGTATAAAGTATTTATGATAAAATTTGATAACATTACAGGTACATTCAAATACTGTAGCTTTTTATGAAGAACTGACAACACTACATTGTCATAAGCGGATTGTACATCTAAAAATGTGGCAACAACAGAATCGTTCCTTGAAAATGCTAAAAAAATGTCAGTTATAAAGATGGCAATACTGTCCATCGTACTCTTCCCTCGACGGAAACCAAATTGACTGTCACAAAGTAATTTATTGCTTTCTACAAACCATTCAAGACGAGTTTTCACTAAATGTTCACAGAGTTTTATCAAGACCGAGGATAATGCAATAGGACGATATGAATTTGCGTTAGAGGGATTTTTATTAGATTTCAGAATTGGTATAATGATCTGGTTTTTCCAGCGTGGAGGGATATAACCGGTTAACATAAGTGTATTTATAAATTTCAGGAAATATTCAAGAGTTTGGTCACCTAAATGAGAGATGAAGGAATATGGGATTCCATCGTCACCAGGAGCAGAGTCTATAACTGAAGATAGTATTCCTTTAATTTCATACATAGAAAATGGACTATTGAGACCAGAGGGGTTCAATGGCATCAGAGGTATAATTATTGTTTCAGGAACTGTAGTAGGAGCAAGTCTGTCGAGGAATTGATTTGTTAATGAATCGGGGAGAGAACCAGAAGTTTCAGTAAATGCACACCTGAATCTTCTAATATTACGCCATACCACAGAAGGACGGACATTAGGGGAGATGGAGAGACAAAAAGATTTCCAGCTATCTGTTTTTTTCTTTTTGAATAATAAACTAGTGGCCTTGAAAGCATCTGTAACCAGATCAAAATTTTCAGATGTACAATTCTCACAATATTGGAGCTCAACTTGTTTTCTTTTTTTAATTGAATCTGAACATTCTTGATCCCACCAAGGTGGAGATGGAATAAAGCCCAAAGCACCATTTTTAAGTGGAAAGGTTTTGTCTGCTACTTCTATAAATAATTTAGTTAATGCATCAGCACAAATTGATTCTGAACCATGTGAGATATTAGGAAGGGAAGTCATCTTTTGTTCTATACGGGATTTAAAGGTATCCCAATCAGCATTATTAAGTCGATGTTTTAATCTAGGTGAATGTCTAAATGTAAAATTAATCTGAAAAGGAAATCTAAGAAGTAAAGGGAAGTGGTCACTACCATAGGAAGAAGAAAGTGTAGACCATGAAATAGTGGAAGCTAAACTAGGAGTACAAATGCTTAAATCAGGGACACTTGAGCCTTCATTGGGAGAGGTCCGCCGGGTCACAGAACCATCGTTAAGAAAGCAAAGATTATGAGAGTTTAACAGTTCCATCAATGAAACTCCGTATGTATTGGTTGTTGAACTGCCCCAAGAATTATGTTGACTGTTAAAGTCGCCTAATAAGATAAAAGGCTTAGGAAGAGTAGAAATGATAGAGTCAATTTCAACAAAAATAGAAGAACTAGGATGAGGAATATATATTGAAACATAGCAGATATTATTAACAATAGCAGCAATAATTGAAAAATCATTACTATGAGAAGGAATAGGAAAGTGAGAAAAAGGACGATGATGTTTGACTAGTAAGGCAACTCCGCCATACCCGTCAATACGATCCTCACGGAGACAGGCATAGCCTGAGTACCTACAAGGAGCACCTGGTTTTAACCAGGTTTCCTGTAGAGCGAAGATAAAAGGTTTATATTTATTTATAAGATAAATAATATCACTGTTCTTAGACAAAGCACTTCTACAGTTCCACTGTAGAGCTTTGGCTTGCTTGTCCATTATTAATATAATTTGGTAAGCTAACAATAGTGTCAATTAAAGGAGCAGCGTTGGACGGTGAAAGAATATTAGACTGTGATAAAGTGTTAATAAGAATTTTTATTAGGTCTGCAATTGATTGTAATGTCAAATCATTATTGTTGTTTAAGTTTAATCCACAACCATTTCTGGGTGAGGGCATATCATAATCTTTAATTAATTGTTGTTGTGTATTTCTGTCATAACCTTTGGAAAGTTTAGGAATAGATTTAGGTTTGAGAAAAAAAGTCTTTTTGTAAGAGTTACTCAAAGACTGTTTATGAGACTGTTCATTTTGAGGAGTAGAAATAGTAGAAGCACCTACATTGGAAGAAGAAAGTAAAGCATCAGCATAAGAAATTTTTGAGATAGGTGCATGAATTTTAGATGCTTCAGCGTACGAAATACAGCTCTTGGCCATAGATTCTTTGATCGCTTTTTGGCGATCAAATTCTAAACATCTTTTACTTGTGGCAAAATGGGAACCTTGACATAAACAACAGTATGCATCTTCCTCTAGGATAGAGCACTGATCAGCCGAATGGTCTTGGCCACACTTGAAACACTTTGGTTTTGATCTACATAATGATTTAACATGACCAAATCTGCAACAATTGTAGCACTGTATTGTGGGGAAAATGTAAAGATCAACTGGGAGGGAAGTGTAGCAAATAAAAATTCGCTTAGGTAGTATTTGTCCATCAAATGTAAGAACCACAGTTTCAGTAGGCTTAAACTCACTGCCATTACTAGTACTGATACGCCGTCTCATTCTTCTTATTTTTAAAATTGGACCGCATCCAACAGGTAAATTAATATTTTCCGTAACTTCTTCATCTGACCACTCAGCAGGTATGCCTCTTACAACACCCATACGGGTAACAGTAAATGTTGGGATAAAAACCTTATACTCGACTGATTGTAAAGCAGAGTTATTAAGGAAAGAATTTGCGTCCTGGTAATTATTAAAAGACAGAGACAGTCTATTACGACCAATTCGTTTTAAGCTTCCGTTAACAATATTGTGTATAGAATTTCTTTTTAAGAAACGACCAAAAGCAATTGGGTGGACTGAAACGCTATCATTTGGAGTTTGCTGTACTCTTTGTATGTGAACAACATATGGTGCTGCATCACTTGGCTGGTATCTTAAACGTGCTACTGATTCTGGCTTTTTATATTCATTAGAATTAAGTTGTGACGGGTTGGATTGTGACTCATTGAACAAGGGAGCAGTGCTAATTTGGGTATTGGTTAAAGGAATGCAATGACACTCGTTTGGTTTGATTTCCTTGCCCTCATGTTTCCGACTACGTCTCTTTTTGTTACAGTGGGTGCAATGTTTATGCACAGTGGCTCTCCGTTTTCGAGCACCACTGCTAGACTTTATAGATCCATCTGTTTCCATTCCAGACTCATCATTTGATATCGTTACTAAACAGCCCACCCCAGGGACTTCTCCGCCCCCAGGGTCATCAGGCGGCTCCATAAGGAGCAAAAGTATATTAAAATAACTTAACAATAAATCTTCTCTTTAATACACTATTAAATAAAACTAAGAAATAACAAATATATATACATTAACTACACTAGACTACTGATCCAAACCCTAGAAATAAAATAAAATTTAATTAAATCGAAAAACGCGTCAATCTACGATCGTATTTCCCGCGCTTCCCAGGTAAAACTCTTATAAAAATACAGAATGACGGATGACAAAGTAATAGTTTTTCAAGCACTAAGGGGCTTATTCAAGAATGAGCCTTATTAGTAGTGTATGTAGAAAGTCAAAAACTAAATTTGTATGAAAATTACAAGGATTAGCATTGCATTCAGATTTTTCTATGAAAAGGCACTAGTATTTTTCCTTTACGAAAGCAGTTGCAGCTATGTTATTTGCTTGTCTATATAGTTATGGAGTCTATCGTTTTGTATGTGTTGTGAGGTGTGAGATAAGAGAGTACCATACCTTAGGTATATACGAGAGTTTTCATACTTCTTAGTTTTGGGTTTGTTTTCCCCTTTTTGGGTAGAGGCAGGATCAAAGAGTGACTCCAGGCTTTTAGCCAATTGGTAGTCTCCATACTGCATTACATAACCTTGTAATTTTCTGGATTCCTTTTTCTCCTAGCACCTTAAAAAATTTCCAACGGTATAATATTGTCAGCCGCACAAAATAGGGAAATTTTATCTCATGGCAATATAGTGGCATATAGATATACATTATGAAGTTACGTATACGTGTATACGTAGACGGACTATGGTATAGACAAGGCATCAGCGTACAGCGTGTGAGATAGCGAATGATCGACATAATATGTCGTATTTACAGTTTTAATTCATTGAAGATTGCTTATTATTGACCAAAATACATATTCGAATGAATAACTCTTGAATAAAGTTACTGAGTCGTGACAAAATAAGCTACTTACCGATGAAAGGTTATGTTTGGTTCTTTACGTTCACTATAGCTTTTACAGCCAATTATGCAACAATTCACCATGACTGACACTTTAAATACACCTTTTATAAGGATAAAGTCTTAAAATATGGGTTTGACTTGGGTTTCACAGATTTATCAGTAAGCGGTGAAAACTTGTTTACCACCAAGGGCTCGGTGGTAAACAAATAAAACCCGATACGCAAATAGAGACAGAAAAACTGATACTCTGTTTCGCTCGCAGTTAAGTATTTCATGTGAATGCCTTCTCTCTTTAGTTATTATTGTTATTTTAGAAGCTCATCTAGTTCTATACCCTAACTACGATTAAAGCCCATTTAGATCACACTCTTTGGCCTAAAGGTCTAGATACCAGGCCATAAACTCCAAAAAAAAAAATGATTACACTCTTTTTTTAAGCTTTAGTCTGTGACCAAAGTAATGTTATGTAAACAAAGGTTAAAAACCTTTAGTATTGTACCAGAATATTTTCTCATATTATAGTTTTCTAAATGTTAGCGTTACACTTACGTTACCAATAGTATATGTTATTTTCTTCATATATTTAATAAAATGTTTCGACATATCTTTCAAGTCTCAAAACCTATGAGAGGGAAATTGGTTAGTAAATGTGACAAACGTCTGATTATGTTTAAACGTGCTCGCTACCTGTAATATAAATAACATGATAAATGAATATTCCAATTTAAAACAGATACGTGCAGTGGGTGGAAGCGGCAGTGCATTTGAAAATAATAGCGTTACAAAAGAACAACAACTGACGGAGGCATTGAAGAGAGCAATGCCTGGCATTTCATATGTGTGTGTAGAAGATATATCTGGAGGTTGTGGAGCTATGTATGAGGTAAGTAGCCAATATTAGTCCCGGCGGACTTATAAATGGGTTTGGTGCATTAAAGTATTCCGTATTTTATACATTACTTACATTGTTTTTATTCGGTTTTATATCTGGAAAATTTTATAATTTCAGATAAGTGTAGAAGCAAAGGAGTTTATTGGTTTATCAAGAGTAAAACAACACAGGCTTGTAACTGAAACCTTAAAAAGTGAAATAGCAGAAATGCATGGTATTAGAATTCACACAACTCCATCATCATCTAAAAACTAGAAATCACCATTTTAAAATAGAATATATCTGTGCATTGGCTGTGTTAATATAATGTTTATCAAACAATAACAACTTTGTTTTATTTTGTATGTGCACAACTACTTCCTGCACACAATAATTTATAGAGCAAGAGCCTACAATGGCCAGACACTTGTTATTTTATAAAAACTGAAGGTTTATCTGTTTGTATCCATATTCCAACACAAGTGAGAATCAGAAAACAGGTAGTAAAGCTGTGTAAAATACCTAGGTAACACTGAAAATGTTTAGAAAATGAAAAACGGCTTAAAGTAGAAAGTTTATTGTTTTTCAAAGTAATATCTCTTCCTCTCTACACATCGTAAACCACTGAGAAAAGCAGTGGGCCCATTCTTCCTAAGGGGTCTATGGCATTTTACAGGGCTCGTAAAGCGTATACCTCGAATTTTATCTTTAGTTCTTGGAAATAAATGAGAGTAGAAGGGCGCCAGGTCAGGACTGATGACTCGACTGATCTCGCAGGCAGGATATGGCAGGTGGCCATAGTCAAATATTCAGCAGTCCGTTTTGCGGAGTGCGCTGAACCATTGTCTGTGAATTGATTGTTGGAGGATCCTGGTTCGAGGGCGCTGCTGTCGAATTTTTTCCAAGACAACAGGCAAACAGCGATTGACATACCAGTCTGCAGTAAATGTCCTTCCATCTTCTAGCACAACTGTCGCGAAATGACCAAAGAATAAGGCAATCATTATTTTCCCTGACTTCTTCCTTTCTTTACCTTAGTTGGCCGATCCTCGAAAGGAAACACCCACTGAGCTGATTATCTTTTGGTTTCGGGTTTGTAGCAATATATCCAGCTTTCATCACCTGTGACGATGTCAATACAATCTAACATTTGGCGATACCAGTCCATGCGGTTAAAGTATGGCGAATACTGTAATCGACGGGCGACCAGAAACACCTGGTACAAAGCTTCCAGACGCCTAAATGTTCGTGTAATATTATTTTTTGAACTTGACTCATAGATACCAATGCCTAGGCTTGCCCGTATCTGCTGATAGATCACTCTCTTGTCTTCCTCTATCATGCGTCGCACTGATGTAATCTTCAGTCAGTAGTCGCTGTTAAAGGACGTTTCACGCGGATTATCATTGAGATTGCTACGTCCACGCCAAAACGAATTGTAAATAGTGGCACGAGATGGGGCTTCATTTAGAAATGCTAGTCGCAGCCGGTCATAGCTTTGTTGTTCAGTAAGTCCACAACGAAAGTCATAATAAATCATTGACCGAAAATTTTCTCGCGTTAGGTTCATTTTCACGAGTAACAAGAGTTTTAGATTTGCCGCCAATTCACAAAAACAAATGACAAATGAATGCAGTATACTACATTAGGTCACCTAAGAGTTCTACGATTACTACATTACAATATAAACATGGCTTTGAGGTTAAATGGTGGATGGACCAAATAAATATATAAAGGCAAAGGGTGAAATGTAACATTTATTGCAACCATAAGGATATAACAAAGGCGGGCTACGGACTACGAGTACAGGCGGACGGTGCCGTCGGCGCCGGCGGCGGCCAGCCAGGGCTGCGTGGGGTGGAAGCGCAGGTCCAGCACGCACAGGTCTTCGCGGCGCTCCGGACCCCGCAGCTGCTTCAGCGGAACCAACAGCGGGTTCTGCGTCAGTTCCTGGTACACCATACCGTGCGACACCACGATGCGCTCGTCGTCGCCGGCCGACGCGAACAGCGGGTACCGCGGGTGGAAAGCCACGGCCCTCACGGCCCCTCCGTGCAGGCGCAGCGTCTGGTAGGGCTCGCCCGACAGCTCCAGGTCGAACCAGACCAGCTTGCGGTCGTACGACCCCACGAGCACGTTGTCGCCGCCCGGGTGCACCGCCACCGAGCTCACCCACTGGGCGCCCGTGAGCAGCTTGCGCACCAGCTGCTGCTTCACCAGGTCGTACACTCGCACGGCGCGCTGAGTCGCCACGAGCAGCCGCGGATCGCGCGGGTGGAACACCGCGCACTGCACCAGCCCTTTGGCCGTGCGGAAGGGCAGCTGCGATCTCCGCCGCGAAACCTGGTGCACGAGCACGGCGCGCGCTCCGCCGTCGCGCACCGTCGCCGCCAGGTAGTCGCCGCGCGCGTGCCACGCCACGTGCGCCAGCGGCCCCAGGTGCCGCACGGAGAGCCGCACGCCGCGCGCCCAGCTCGCCTCGTCGACCTCCTCCCATTTGACGGCGGCGCGCGTGCGCTCGTCCATCTGCACGTCGTGCGCGGGCGGCGCGTCGCGCAGCAGGCGGTCGGTGCGCTCGGCCACGCGGTGCGCGCCCACGTCCGCCCCCGGGTTGAGCAGAAGCAGCCGCGCGCCGGCCGCCGCCGCCACGAGGCTGAGGCCGGCCACGGGAGTCCAGCGCGCCGCCGCCGCCGGCTCGCCCAGCGCCAGCGTGCGCAGGCAGCGACCCGAGGCGACCTCCCACACGCGCACGGTGCCGTCCTCGCCGGCCGTGAGCGCGTACTGGCCGGCCGGGTCGAAGTCCACGCTGCGCACGAGGCCCTCGTGGCCCGAGAGGCGCAGCACCTCGGCGGTGGGGAAGGGCTGCAGGTCTCGCGGCGAAGGCAGCTTCGGCACGAGGTCGTCGGCGCGGATGGTGAGGCGCATCTTGAGCGCTCGCGGCGCCAGGTACAGGTCGAGGCAGCGCAGGAAGCGCTCGCGCGTGAACCGCTCGTAGGCCGGCACCTCGCGGAGGGACGCGTGGCGCGTCGGCAGGAAGGTGTACTTGCGCTTCCACGGCGTCTCCCGCAGCTTCTCCCACTCCTTCGTCTGCAACGCGAGAGAGAGGCGACGTAGGGCGGGGGACGATCGCGCCGAGACGCGTCGGTCGCTCGACCGAGAAGAAAGGACGAACCTCTTTGCGGTCGAGCAGGTATTCGGGCGGAGGGTTGTAGCTCTCGGCGTGGGCGGGCGGCGGACGCCGCGGGGCGGGCAGGTGGCGAGGCGCCGCTCGGCGCGAGACGGCGTCGTCGGAGCCCCAAAGGTCGTAGAAAGCGCGGGCGCGGGCGGCGCGGCGCCGGGCGGCGATCTCTCGGCGCGTGTGGCTCCAGCCCATCTTCAGCGCGTGCACGAGGCGCGCCACCTGCATCTGCTCGGAGCGCGAGGGCAGGAACGAGCGCTTGTGCTCGGGGAGGGCGCGCAGCGGAGTCGCCAACACCTCGCGGGTGAACCACTCGGTCCAAGGCTGTCCGCATGAGAGACGAGAGTGTAAAAATACTGATGATCTTTTTGAAGTACACTTCTACAGGACGGTCACTGCGTGCTCTCACCTCGTATTCGTCGTGGGTCTCCGAAGGGACGTTACCGTTTCGGATCCTCTCTATGAGCTTCAAGTCGTCTTTGGACAAGATGACGTCCTGACCCGTGGAAGGATCTTTGACCGTTCGCCAAAACTCGGGGTCTTCACATTTTCTGTAAGAGAATAGGAAATATATAAAAGACGTCTCTATAAAAACGGACACGCCCCGCAGCGTGCAAATTCTGAAAAATGCAGCGACCTGAGGAAGTCGTCGATGAGGTCGCGGCGCTGCGGCCTCGCTATGCGGCGAGCGTCGAGGTCGTAGCCCAGATGCGGGAACTCGTCGTACCACCAAGAGGGCACGTCGCCCGCCGTGTTCACGCGCTCTTCCTCGTCACTCGAGTCGCCGGATTCGTACTCGTCTGCAGAAACCAGTCGCTATCAGCTTTTACTTGAAAAGAATAAGCCACTGCCACTTCGATCGCGTCTCTGTCACTCACCTTTCTGCTGCACCGGTTGTGAAGTCACATTAGAATGTATTTCGTTTGATAGTTTTTGTATGGAGTCTGAGACTTTACTTTTTATTTGGTTTGTCATACTTTTTTTCCTTAGTTCCATCTTTTTATCGACACCTTTCTTTTTATCTTGTGTATCGTCACTGGATCCTAGTGTCGGCCCTACGGACTCTGATCCGCTGTCTTCGCTCTCTTCTTCAGAATCATTTTCACTATCTGTCAATTCCTAAAATGTAACACTTTTTCAAATACTGAACTGAAACATTACAATGCATACAAATTTCATTAACTACACTGGCCGAGACATAAAAGTGTGCACGGAATCACAATAGACAGCCCTATAGCAGAATAGCTCTTATGAGATAGATATTGAGACTTGTTAGTGTAAGATAATCAAATCAGGGCTAGGGGAGCATTCAAGTATTACGTAACGAGTTTTGGAAGGGGGGGGGGGGGTGTGTGGTCCTTTTGTAAAACGTTACGATGGTTAATATTATTTTCGACACAACATACTAGTAACTAAAGAGACACAAGGTGGTCACAAAACGTTTTACTATACTTGAGTACAGTACTGTACTAGGGTACTGAAAAACGTTACGGCGAGTTACATGGGGGGGGGTCAATAATCTCCAAAATTTCCCTCGCCCGCCTCCAAACGCTCCCTCGGATGAGTTGAAGCCAAGCCAAGATTACATAATTATATTAAGAAACATTGTAATTGTCAACATTCTATGCCATAGTTTGCACTAAGTCTTGTCAGTAGAATGTCACCCTAAATTGAAAAATATATGGTAAATGAATTATAGTTACTTATTTCAAATGTATGCAAACTAGTGTTCTTTTTAAATTTTTCACCTTTTATTTTAAAAAATGATATGTACATAATATTACATTTCCTACAGGTAACCTGGACAGGAATTTATCTCATACTGTCATTAAAGTCCCTTCAAAAGTTATATTATGATAAATCATTACAGACAAAATGTTCCTAGATTAGTTTTTAATAGATCCAAAAGATCTCACTACACATAAAATAAAAGGATATAACATTTATTTTCTAAATTAGATTATGATACTTACTGAGGATTCATCCGCAGAGTGGTCTGAGCTATTATCACCCAGAAGGGAGTCAACATCATTATCAAACAAAACTTTCTGCAAAAAATATTACAAAACAGTTATTGAAATAATGAAGTAGAACAGAGAGAAATTCACATCACACAAATTGGTGTTTGCCATTAAGCTAACTCGGATAAAATGTTAAACATTGAAATGTAACTCTGTTTTTACAAGTTAAAACATTATAGGAAGTCTTATAATAATGTAAATTAAGTTAATATCATAATAATAATATCATATAATATCTAACATCTTGTTCTGTATCTGATTTCTCGTCTGACTCGTGTTCAGAATCAGTTCCATCCTCTTCATTGTCTAATTCACCTTTTAATAAGTCTTCATCTTTATCACTTCTTTCATTTTCCTGAAAGTTAAAATATACAAAATTATATTTACTTCACAGGTAATAGAGCAAGTATCTTTTCAGATAATATATTTTCCTTACTTCTTGTGTTGTTCTATTACCGCATGGTTTAATAGCCCCGTCAAACTCTATCTTTCGTTTTAACAAACCAGTTCGGAATGGAGGCATTTTAAAATCATACTCTTATAATAAAACTTAAAATTATAAATAGTATTCGCTTATTAAAATTAAAAAAATATTGCATTTGTAATTTGTATACATTAATAAACACGTGCGTAGTGCACTAGAAGTTAGAACACAACACACTTGACAGTGGACACTACACTGTACAGGGGGTCTAGCCATATTGGTGTCGAAAAGTATTCTACATACACTACCGCTTTTGCGTAATTGTACTGTCGAAAACGCTTCGTTCGTAGCCAAGAGGCATGTCGATACATTACCGCAAAGTCGACAGCGTAGATGCGAGCTGCTGTTCGTAGCACCTTATTCCGTCATATTGTCTCTGGATTAAATGTATTCCTAATGTCACTTTTAAGAACAAATAAAAGTTAAAACTTTACAATATTATTAGTGCACTAATTGGAAGCTGCAAAAGGGACATAAGAATGTCAGCAAGGTCGGAACATTTTTCGATTTAAGTGGAATTTACGGAAGGTGCAAAGTGAATATGAATTTTAATTGCATGTTTAAATTAATTATGATTTGTTTCATGTTTTCTCAGAAATTTAAGGCTACAAATAAATACAATATTTTGAAATTGCATAATCGCGATATATAATAATTAGTAGTACTCATACTTTGATATTTTTAGGATTTGACCCCACAACTAATCTGCAAAATGAAGAAGCAACATAGTTTGTTACCGCTTAGAAGAAACAATAGAAATAGTACTGTGGATTGATAAATAAAGAGTGGAAATAAGGTTGTCTAGAAGTTGATAAGGAATAGAAGGATAGTCCAAGGAATTAAGAAACAATATAAAAAAATGTAGACTTGTGTGAACACTGAAATTAGAGTTTGATTTAATCTTTAATTAGGTTTGGTGTTTGTGCTTGAATATTTTAAATGTCAATTTGATAGCAGATTTATAGATAAGTGTAGATTTTATTAGTGATTTGCTACTAGTTGGAATTATCTCTGTTTATGTCCAACAAACAATTTCAGTTTAAGTTAGAGTCATAAAGGTTGATTGTTTATAATAAATTTATACTTTTAGAAAGTGAGAATTGAAAAGCAGCAAGTACTCAATGAAATGAAAACAGGGATTAATAAAAATTATAAAATAGAAACTTAGTCTGGTATGAAATTATAAGTTATATCAGTGATTTGCTACTAGTTAATATATAAATGCAAAATCTGTTTAAGTAAGAAATGAATAAACATTGTATGTTATGTATTTGTCAGTTTTATTTTTGGGAATTTACCTATGTCTTCTTTAGTAGGAAAAGCCATTAAAGTGGTTAACAAAATTAGTTTATTTTACAAGAATATACAGATAATACATATATGAATGACCCGTACCTACTAATAGTTAGGAATATTAAACAAACAGGTAGCAAAATAAAAATGTTTCAGTTATGGTTATTTTTTATTACAATAAGGCACCAAATATCTTCCTTAACATAATGCAGTCTACATAGAAAAATAAGCATATGTAAAAACTTATTAAACAATACAGACATTACCACTGAACACACACAGGTGCAAATTCAATGCATTACTAAGAAATGCAGATGTATTCATATTTATATATGTAGATAATTAACTAATAAATGTAAGTGTTAATTTGCAGCAATGTCAATATCTTGTTTGTGTGCTGTTATATACTAAAAATTGTTCAATTCATAAAACCTAACGTTAAATGTTGTGATGATTTCATAAAATTAGTATGATACCTACAGTTACTATGAATACATCCTGGGTGATTAAAAAAATAGTGATTGTTTCCTTAACACAACAATTGCAAATAATAATAGTTATAGTAAAGATATAATTCTTCCCAACTCTACAACAACAAATCTACAAATGCAGTTTGTTTATAATAATATAGTTTGAATGTTAATGTTATAACATTAACATTCAAACTGCTAAACTTATTAAGATTAAATGTGGAAGAACATAGTTTCAGTTACTGTTTCCTGTTCATGAGTTAATGTTACTTAACCAACCATAATTTCATACTCCACTTGGCTTCTTTTTTACATTATTCATAAAATGCTTCATTCCCCATTATCAAATTCATTTTCAGGTACATAATAGACCACTTAAATTAATTAAAAGATATGACTTTAATAAAACTTGTCTATTTGTATTTTTTTAAATATTTTTAGTTGTCTTATTAGCTTCTCTTTTTCTGAAAAGAAAATATTTTAGTTAGTATTTTGATCAAATAGAAAACTGACAAACTAAACTGTAAGATCGGTCCAAGGTTTTTTCAATAGGTAACTTTAATATTAAAACTCTTTACTTAATTCTAAACTTAAAAATATACTTAATTTGTCACACAATGTCAGTAACTCCCAAGGGACTTGAATTTAAACTTCTCATTCATTAACAATATTATAATAACTTCTCTAGTATATTGACATAGTAAATAATTAAAGAAAATATCTGCTTACCATTACTTAGTATTGCTCACTAGATTTTATATTTCCAAAGTTCATAAAGTATAAATCCACTTTATTTGATTAATTTAAATCAATAATTTATCATTAGCTTCTATTATAATTACTATAAAATATATTTAGAACTTCTAATTATGTTCATTAGTGACTGCTTTCTCATCTGCAATATACAAATAAAATGTACAATCATTTTACTTTGTGATTACATAATATATGCAATATTAATTGGTATATGTATTTTTCAAATTAAAGAACAATTTTATGAACTTACATGCAATATAAATATCAATAAAAGATATCCAATATAACTAGGATTTACCTCTACTAATTTGCTGATTTTCTTGATATTTTTATATTTATCTGTGTCTATTATGTTATCCTCGCATTGATTCATAGAAAAACTAAAACTCTTAATTTAAAAATATTAACTCTAGTTTAAATTATTATAATTATAACACGAGAACGTTAAAAAAAGACAGATAAAATTAAAACCATTTCGTTAAAACGTCCAAAATATGACATGTTTTTAAAACGGTAGCCATTAAAGATGGCAATAGTTGTACTGAATTATTGCAAACAGCAGCTTTTGAGATCACGCTAAAACATGGCGGAGAAACGCCGTTTTTTCTACACTGCCGAAACATTAATTGGCCGTTGGCTACCGAATAGCGTAAGCGTTAATGTGTGTCTTTTCGTAGCACTGTCATGGCGTCGCTTATTGTATCCCGACTCACGCCTTTAGGCCCTAGGCTACCGACTGTCGACACGAGCTGTCATTTTCATACAAATTTAGTTTTCGACTTTCTACATACACTACTGTTAAGCCATCTTGGCTAGACCCCCAGTACACATAGAATATATCTTATAAACCACAGATCACGTAGAACTTTAGTTCTACGGTTGTCACAACTTACAGTGGACAGCAGACACCTATCTACAAATAGTATTTTAGAAGCGGTAATAATCACAGAGCAAAATGGCAATTTCTGTAGTCTGTTCCGCATACGCATTATACAAATTTATTAAACTGTTATAAAGAACCTAATATTCATATTTTTATAATAGAAATAATGAAAAAAAGTTATGAGTAAAACATGTTCACTTGTACCAAAATTTGGTAGTCAAATTGTGCCGTGTTAATATTAAAATAAACACTGCAATTTGTATTTATATAATTTATTTGGAATAACTGTGATCAATATGAAAATCTAATTCATTGGAATCCGAAGAGCTTAAGCTTCGCATGACGGCTGGACAGTAACTTGTCAATTAAGTAAGTGAATTTATGTAGAGAGTAGAGATTCTACATAAATTTTTCATCTGCGAAGCTGGTGTGAACTTGCTGTGTATCAAAAATATCGAAATGAAAGTATCGATATCGGAAGGTATCGAGTAGTTTCGAATACACTACACCTCACACATCTCACACTAGGCTGTCTGGTTACAAACTAGACAGCCTTTGCTATGGTGCTCAGGCCTCAGACTGCTGTTTAGCAGACTTGTATATATGTTTGAATATGATTATATGTATTATTGATAAATAGCACGCATTACCGTGACACAAATGATGTGCTTATTACACAATATTCATCATGTGTGAGAATCGAACCCAAGATTGGCGTTAACGTCACGCTCATTTACGCTAAGTTAGTATGTAGCAGGAACGTATCTCACAATATTTACGCCTCAGGGTATCGATACCCCGAGGTATCGATACGTTTTGCTACCCCTGTCCCCTATTCCCTACTCCTTTGTGGCTACTGAATACTGGCTTATGCAGTGTCTGTGGTGCAGTGTGCAAGTTGCAGTTCAATTCGGCTTTTTCTTTTTCATTATTTTACATACAAACTAAATCGTAATTTTGAGTTAGCGTCGGAGGGTGAAATCTTTTTGCCTGACTTTTCTATATTTAATGTAATTAGTTAGTTAGTGTTATGATTATCAACTTAATTGTAATATTGCTAAATTTCAAATAGTAGAATGTAACGCTAACAGACTACTTAAGGATTTTTTTGTTTATTTGCCGACCTTTTATTAGCTAAATGGATCCCTCATAAGTATTTAGAAGTGATGAACGAATAATCACGTAGTACGTTGTGAAGTAGTGCAGTGTTCTAAAGTAAGATTGTTAGAATGTCGGTATCGGAAGCAACAACGCCGAGCACGGCGGAGCCTCCAGCGGCAGCCGTGCCTTTTGATGAACGCGACCTGGAGCCGCGCACGCCGATGAAGCGTCTCGGTTCCACCAGAAAACTAGCCGCCTTTAACAGTATGTATTAAATTTTCCATTTTTAATATCTTTTTGCCTTTTTGCCTTTTTGACTAATTTTATTATTTTAAATCAGAAAGATGGTTTTTACAAAATCATACAATAGTGAATAGTGTTTGTGATTTCTCATAGTTAAGGGTATCTAAGGGTTGAAAAATATTTAAATAAACTGTCACAAAGATTCTAGGCATTATAGGATAACTTAAATTATGGCAAATGTTTATGGGTTTTTAGTATTGAACAAACATAAAACCATAGAATACCATCAATTATAACATAATATAATATTTCTAACTCTTAATTATATATTATCTTTTAATTTGTAAAACAATTTATTTTATATTTAGGTGTTGTATTAAAATCTCTGATTTTAGTGCACTAAATATAATTTTAGTTATTAGCTTTGTAATTAAATAATTAATGCTCATTAGTTGCTGCTAGGATGTCAAGGCATGCAAAGTTTATACATATTGCAAGTGTCAACTCAGATTTCGGCAAAGTTAAAAAAAATACTTGAATGAATATAAATACAGATAGGAGGAAAGCCAACCAAGAGAACAAGTAGGTTATTCCTTACTATACCCCTAACCATCCGGAAGGTACGGATTACTATACCATTAAGTACTCTCTTCAATTTGTGAGAATGAGACGAAAAAGTACTTTAGTACTGAAAAAAGTGGACAATCATTATATATATATGACTTCTGTGCAAGTTTTTCTAATTGAATGGTGTCCATAAAGTGTCCATTGATGGATATCTTCTTGGATGCAGGGATGGTGCAAAGTCGGAGAGTTCTATTTCAGAATTCCACCTGGCTCCTGGTATCGAAGAAATATGTTTGTTTTTTACAATACACATGTAATACATTCTTCATATTATATACCCTTACAATATAGACAGCAGCTGCAGCAGTATATAGTTAATTGATGGCTGTTATGAAGTCGTTTCTATTGTTAAGGTAGTCATCAGGCGTGGGGTAGTCAGTAGGCTGTCGAGATTGGTAGCTATTAGCTAACATGTCGCACATGCGCGCCCGCCTCGCTGCACGCGTCACACTCAAACAAACTTCTTGCGTGTGGTCATTAGCGGCTCCCGCGATTAGATTAAAATAAAACATTATTTTGATCAGATCACATTATAATCGCAAACGAGTTTAATGCCAGTTCTCGTCCGTTCTTGGCCCTCGGAGAACTGGCAGTAAATGTAAAATTACAAGCATTGGTTTTTTTTACTGACGTTCAAAATCCCATCCGACATTTACAATCCGAGCAAAACAATTTTGGTATTAACACCACTTACCCACTTAATAACGTCAGTGATCCGACAATCTGATGTGAGCCCATTGTCTTTGACCGCGATGTCAAATTAATATTTCCGTCGCAGAGAATGTTTCCGGTCGCGGTTGTACAACACGACTTCAATTTGCCCGAGTCCTACAAATTCTGTTTAATATTCCTGCTTGTTCTCTGTCTGCATTATAAGTCGTATGTTCTAAGTGTGTAATAATTCCCTTATTGATAAGGGAATGATGATTTATAAGTTTTTGAATTTACAATTAATTAGGATATTCAGTAATATAAATTTAATTTAGCAATATTATCAAGCAATATTTTCAAAAAAATATGACATTTTTCTTCCGAATGGTCATCGAGACAAGTTGGATAATGTAAGAGATTTTGACATGTTAGGAATGTGAATTGAATATCATTATGTGCAGTGGAGAGACTTTTTGAAGAGACATATTTTCATTATCTGCCGTGCACCCAGATAATTTTGAGAAATTCATAGTGTTTTAAACGTCAAACGCATTTTTCTTCACAAAACCTTCGGTCTCTTATTGTCCATTCTTTCGCTCATATTCTCCCATAGGATCTCATTACGGCAATATATTAAATCGATAAACGTCTCTCAACACTTTAAACATTAGTTTATTTTGTTCAACTATCAGTCGGGTAGTTTATTGCTTGAATATATATTATATAAGATCACTTTGATTTTCTTTAAACTGACTCGATTTAAAATGTAATATAGATTAAAGTTGTTTTTTTATTTTATTCTATTATTTTTGATTGCACGTTAGCGATCATTGGCGTGGGCAGCGGTGCCGCCGTTGTCTCCTTATTAATTCTGAGTCGGAAATTTAAATCATGGACACTCGTGTACACCCTTCGAACCTCCTCATATTTTATAAGATATTTGTACGTAAAAATAATAGTTTTTCCTGCTGGGGGTTATATAAATAAATTGTCAGGATTGTTGACCTCAGTAGACCGCATGTCTCAGAGCCGAAAGCCGACGACCTACTAATATATTTATTAATCCACTTCAATCCACAAGATAAGATCTTGGTGATCAGATAACATTTAACATATGCACGACAAGGCTTATTTCTAAACGGACCGTCGCGGTTTCTTCCCCATTATCATTTTCTGTATACGGGGTAAATAATTCCTTTTTTAATAGTCAGCTTTACGTTTACATTAGTTATTGAGATGATTACAAAATGTACGTCTCATTAATTGGTATCGGTTGTTGATAATCCGTGATTTAACTGATTCGCATTGTCAATGGCGGCGTGGCGTGGTGGCGAATGGCGAGGGACTGTGGTTTGGTCGTGATTCACGTGTGCTATATTTAGAATCCCGACGTTTTGAACTCGATTCTACGTCAACCCGATGAGTCCTGCGGGCCGCCTGGCGCCTCTCGGCTTCCCCGTGTGAACTCCGAATTGTAATCAAAAATCATGATCAAGATGGCACGTTTTGTTTTTATACTTTCCTTCTATTATTTAAAAACTGAAAAACTAAAACGTTTAGTTAGTTTTATTGTAACGCGAACACCATGCAGTTTTGTATAAATATGTAATACGTATATGTTATTATATTTTTTTTATAAAAAGTTTTATTTAATGGAAACAATAATTATTTTAACCTCCTTTTTACCAAAATAAGACACAATCAACTTTATTATATATGGTAGGGGAGCCCACGATGCTAAATGGGGATTTACTCGAGCGTCGTAGAGACCTATTGGAATGCAAAGCTTAGATGATAAGAAGAAAAAAAATTTATATGATATATACCTTTTCATCGGTTGGGGAAGCGGCTATAGATTGTTAAATATGTAAAAAAAAACTGTTGCATGGACATCCTCGAGCGCGTCAGATATTGATAGCATCAATGCCCTACGTATTTTTAATAATGTACGTATGTTAATCTGATCGTTTGCATGATGCGGGTGGTTGTATTTAAGGGTTGAAAATGAAAAAAAAAAAAAAATTATCGAGCGCGTCAGATTTTCTAAGGGAGTGTTAAGTGCACCAAAAAAAAGCTCTCATTCACTAATCTGACGATTTCGATGGGACGCAAACCCACGGCCATTTTCATAATTTGCAAAAAAAAAATCGCAATTTTGAAATACTCAAGCGCGTCAGATTAAGATATATGTGGTTCATCTTTATATTCTAAACGTACTGTCTCATAATCTGACGATTATCTAGAGGGATTCGCCTGATCTGACAAAAAAAATTTAGAAAAACGGTTCACCTGATGGGCCATTCCTGCAACGTCCCGCTAATTCCATTCCTGGGCGCTTAAAATTGATATTTTGAGCTCGCTGAGTTCAAAGAAATAATATTTCCCAGCTCGAAAGTCTCATAGAAGTTTCATAGAACACTATTTTTGGAATTTTCAAACCGCAATAACTTTTGAATGGATCAAGCAATTTTCACGCGGTTGGCGGCATTCGACGCAGTTTTATTATCCTCATAAGTAATTTTAATTGATCGAACCACAAATTTCGGAGTAATCCCGAAAAAACACTTTTTCGGGTTTCTTTCGTTCACGATATCTCTCGAACGAATCAACCGCTTTTGAGCAGCTTGGTGGCGATCGACGTGGTTTTTCAAGCTCAAAGGCGGATTAGTTTTTGAAGTTGATCGATAATGAAACCACTTAAAAAAAAAATATTTCTTATTTTTTTAAGATTTTTCAAAATTTCTCAAAATCTATCGGTCCGAATCGGTTCAAATTCACAGGAAATGTAATTTTGAGGGAAATATTTAGAACGCCTTTTAGTAGATTCCGATCGGTTTAAGGAAATGTAGGCATCACGCAGCTGCACGCATTTAACTTTATCGACGAATTTTTGTTATTTCGGCTTGCGGAAATCGTCAGATTATATATTTTTCATTATTCTTGAATTATTTCCTTCAAAATAAAAAACAAATTAGCTACGCTCGAGAATGTCGAGATGACGTTTTTTTTTACAACTTTGTTGCCCTCCCCTTTTTTTACGTCACTCTCAAATTGTCAGATTAGTGGAATATACACTTTTTAGGATGTAATTAACTCACCCTACCTTAATCTGACGTGCTCGGGAATTTCTGATGGTCAATTTTTTTTACTAATCTGATCCTGTCTCCTTCACGGGCGGCCTTATATATGGGCCTCATGTTTAGTGGAGGTACTTAACCGAGTACAAGGTATCCCCCTATATATTAATCTGCCGCGCTTTAGTAAATCCCGAAATCCCCTATTGGGCTCCCCTACCAATATAAACTCAAGTCGGTATTTCATAACTAAAATTAATGAACTTTTACATTTGAGGTAAAAATCATCACATCAATCACATTGGTCTCCAAAAAGTGGTTTAATTTCCCTCATTTGTAAGTTTTTAAGAGTAGATAAGTAGACGGATCCAGAATTTCTTATAATATTGTTATTTTAATTCTGATGGTTGAGCCATTCGGCGATCACCAAATTTGGAATTGCGACGCAGAGGTTGATTAATTCTTATTCTCTTTATTTGACCCATGAAAAGAATTTTGAGTTCGAAGTTGTTCTGCGACGAAATTGGGGTCTCGCACGAGACTGATTCAAAAGAAGATCTGGAAACGGTACATTAATAGGAACGGCGTCTCAGCGTGCGTAACAATCTTAAAAGTCAAGACAAAATTATTGGATTTTATTAACCACAAACAATGATAACTGGTGCTACTACTAAAATACTTTGAAGTTTTGAAATTATTTTGACAGTACTATTAGCTGGAATTATATCGAGTACTACTTATTCGATACCAAATATGTACTTACCAATTAACTTGTCCAGTATTATTGTGTTATTACACTATCTTATCAACCAAATAACGGTCGCCTGTGACAACTCTGCCTGAGATCGTTGCACTCTCATGGTGTGCTATTGCCATAGATGAATTAGTAATGTTACAGTTATGACTCTTTTGGAGAGTGTAAAGTGAGAATTTGCGATATTTTTGTGACCACTTGTAATCCCGTCAGTCAATCAGACCAACCGGTCTCATTGACTGACGGGATTACTTTCAATGCACAACAATTTCGTTTGTATCTGAATTGTTAAAGTTGTATTCAACACTATCATTATTTCTTCCTAATGACGAGTTGTTATAAAAGTTTTTGTACTTAAGTGCACTCTTTTTTTGTTTGAAAGCTTACCTTAATGCAAACATATTTGTAAATGATGCTTAGGGATGAAAAGCGAATTCCGCGAGCCGAGCACGCCGGCCTCATACGTCATTGTACCTCATCACTATTGTTGAGGCTATTTTGGTCGTAACGACTCTATTGTCAGACTACTTACCGATTACTCGGACTGGGCTTCCCTAGGACTGTTCGTATAGAATAGCTTTATTTTGTTTAAAGTAGAATGGTCAACCGCATACGGAGCTCTGCATTTGGAATTCAACAATGGAAGCAATATTCATAAATAAATATAAAGCGAAATCTTTGTCTCGGGTACGGCGACTCTACAAAATACAAATAAACGCGTGATGAGTTCGTATAGCTTACCGTCTCCAAATAACTATTCGTAAACAAGTTTTTATAAATGTAGTTGCTTTAAAATCGAAACGCACTGTTTATTCCGTTGGAATCGCGATATTTAGGTACTCTGATCTAACAGATGGTGCATCCGTTGACGCGAGGAAGAATAGTCCTTATATCCTGTGCGCGCGCAAACTCGCGGGGTCACGTGAAGTGGGGTGTATTTTAGCGAAACCTTGGAGGCTGCGCGGCGTCAGTGGAGGTTCGGCATCCGACCATGTTCCAGTGCATAGTGCAGCCGCGTCCCGACTGGGGTCCGCCCGACGTCGCTAATGCATTTCCCGGTACGCCGTAAACCATGTGTTGCCAAGTGATTCGATTTCGAATGAAACTGGTTTACATTTTATTCAAATCGTTTACGTTCCGCTTACTGATTTCTCTTGCATATAGAATTAAGGAGATGGACTCGTGTTGGAGCGGCTGCACAGTAGCCCGCCAGGCTTTGTTCACCGATGCTCAATCGCTACAAAATGTACCGACGTGAATTTGGTAGACACACAATTTAACAAAAACAAAAATTAAAATCACGCTTTTCTGTTAATTCGTTTTATTAAAAGCGGTCATTTGTCGTTCCCGCCTTTAATGAAAACCCAAAAAATATGACCTTTTAAAAGTAATAATTAATAAAATGTAATAAAGCTGCTAGTACCTAACGACAATCAAAAATCTTAGTCTAAAATTATAATCTACAATTTGGTGCATACTTTAGGCAAATGAAGTAAAGTTGTGAAGTAAGTGTTATATTATGTTATTATAGTAGGAGCAGCACAACTAAAACCTGAGTAGCTTAATTTTTATAAAAAAAAACACTTGTTACATATTTATTTGCTTACTTTCTAATGCTGTGTTTTATGTCTTCTAGTATAGTATTGTCTCTGCGATTATTAGCGTCTCTCAAAAGCTACAAATAAAATAAATCATATATTATACAAGATATAATCACAATATAATATATAGGTCGAGACTAAAAATAAACAAAGGTCAACCTTATTTACGTAGCCGTGGGCAAGAAGGGGCTTCGAGGACCGTGAAAGGTTCGCCTCGATGAACGTTGTGAAGACCGTGAAGAATTTTATCATTGTTGAAATTCTAATAAATTAAATGGTCGCAGATATTAGGACTCAGCTGGCGGAGCAAGCGAAAGCGGTGGAGGGGCGCGCCGACGCGGCGGCCGGCGTCGCGGCCGAGCTGGGCGACTACTGCCGCCGGCGCGCAGATCTCGAACACGAATACGCGCGCGCGCTCGACAAACTAGCGCGCGCCGCGGCCCAGCGCCATCGCGACCAGCGCCACAAGCGAGAGCAGTGGCCGCTGGCCGGAGCCTACGCTTGCTGGCAGGCCGCCCTCGACGCCACGCGCGCGTTGGCCCGCGATCACGCCGCGTTGGCGGACCTCTACGGCGGGCCGCTGGCCGCACGCCTGCATCGCGCCGCGGACGACGTGCTCCGTCTGCATCGCAAGTGCCGCGACCTCGTCGCCGAGCGCCAGGAGGATATCGCCGCCGCTCTCGCCGAGGCGGCGGCCGCCGGCAAGGCGCACGCCGCCGCAGCGCACGACTGGCGGGCCGCGGCGCTCAAGCTGCGACACGCTCACGCGGCGCGCCAGGCGCTCGCCGCCGCCGACCCGCCGAGGAACAAAAAGATCAAGGCGCTCGAGAAGGAACTCGACAAGGTGACCGAACGTCTTCTCTCCTCCCGTAGTAATAAAACAATCGAGACTAAAATAATATCAACGCGGTCTTCTGCAGCGTCGCAGTCGACACGCCGAGGCGCGGGCGAAGGCTCTGCGGGCCCGGGCCGAGTACGTGTTGAGCCTCGAGGCGGCCAACGCTACGCTGCAGCGCTATTACCTCGATGACATCGCCGACATAATGCTGTGCAGCGAGACCGGCTACGAGGAGGTGGTCGGGCGCGCCGTGCGATGCGCCGCCGCCGCCGAACGCGCGCGTGCCGCCGCTCTGTCCGGGGCGGCGCAGGCGCTGCTCGCCACCGCCGAGTCGCTGGACGCCGTCGGCGACCGGCAGCGCGTGGTCGCCGCGCATCCGGCCGCCTTCGCGCCGCCCCGGCCTTTGCCCTACGCGGGCGAGTCCCCCTCGCGGCAGGACGCCGCGATGAAGGAGCTGCTCGACGGCGCCGCGCCCGACGAAGACGAGGCGGCCGAGGCCCTGCGCCGCGAGCTCGCCGCGCGCCTCACGCAGCTCGAGGCGGCGGCGCGCGCGCTGCGAGCCGAGTGTCGCGAGCACGCCAAGACGCTCGACGCCGCCGAGGCGGAGCTCGTCCGCCAGATGGAGGGGCCCGACGCATGCTGGGACGTGTCCGGTCTCTTCGGCGCCGCCGCCGCTCCCGCCGCGAGGCCTGCGCCGGCCGACGACGACGAGGACGACGCGCCCAGGAAGGAACAGGAGGACTACTACTTGGCCGTCAGTATCTCTCTTTTAGTAATAGCTGCGCATGACTGAGACCCAGACTCACGGGAGCTTTAAAATGGCCGTTCAAAGAAGTTCCGGTCGTACGTGTCGTGCGCGGGCAGGCTGGCTCGCCTCGAGAGCAAGGCGGCGGCGGTGCGCGAGCGCCTGCTGGGCGGCGCCTCGGGCGGCGGTCGGTCTCCGGTGGCGGGCGTGCGGCGCGGAGGGCGGCGCGGTCAGTTCGCGGCGCCGCTTGACGATGCGCTGCCGACGCCGCTCGTGTCCTGCGTGCGAGTCATCGCCGGGTACGGTCTGCGGCAGCAGGGCGTCTTCCGCGTGTCCGGCTCGCAGGTGGAGATGCAGGCGCTGCGGGCCGCCTTCGAGCGCGGCGAGGACCCGCTGGCGGACGTGCGCGACGCGTCCGACATGAATTCGGTCTGCGGCCTGCTTAAGCTGTACCTGCGCGAGCTGCGGCCGCCGCTCGTGCCGCCCCAGATGCGGGAGCGCCTCGTGCGCGCCGCCGCCGTCCCCGACGACGCGGCGTTCGCGGCAAAGCTCCGTGAGGAGCTGGCGGCGCTGCCGCGCCCGGCGCTGCTAGTGCTGCGCTACCTGTTCGCTTTTCTTGCGCATCTGGCGGAACACAGCGACCGGAACATGATGGACGCGTGGAACCTCGCCATCTGCCTCGGGCCGACGCTGCTGCCCGCCTGGGGCGAGGGCGGCGAGCAGGTGACGGCCCAGAACCTCGTCAACGAGCTCGTGAAGCGCACCATCCTGCTGCACCGCGACGTGTTCCCGCAGGACATCGCCCCGCACGCGCTCTACGTGCCTCCCGAGCCGCCGCGCTCCTCGCCCGGGTGAGTCCCGCCCTTCGCCCCCCGACCGCCGGACGGCTGGCCCGGGTCTCTGACGCCACCCTCGTCTGTCGCAGGGAGGCCGACGAGGCGGACGGCGCGGGCGCCGAAGCGGCCGAGACTGAGCCGAGCGACGTCGACGACCTGGACGACGACGACGAAGACGAGGAGCCTCTCGCCGAAGAAGACGCGGGGTGCGTACCGGCTTCCTCTTCCTCTTCCTCTTCCTCTTCCTCTTCCTCTTCCTCTTCCGCTCTTCGATAGAAATTTCGATTATTGCGACTGCGGTACTGTGCGGTACATTATTGAATTTCTCTTTTCTTCATTGAAGATGATGGTGATTGTTATGCGTTGCGGATGCGTTTATATTTATATTTTATAACGTCTGCCACTTTAGTAGTTAAACGATTCTTATTTACTAGTTATACAATTAGGTTTTGTTTGATTTTTCTAAGTTTTAATAGCTATTTTCTTTTTTCCATTACTTTTTGAATCTCTTCTCCAATTTGTTGAATGGAAATACTTATGTCACAGAATTCGAAGTATTTCATTCGCATATTTTCTTCTATCTTGTTTTTGTGCATGTTGCGGGTATTTACTACTATTATGAGTTTTGTTTTTGTGTTTAGTTTGTTTCTACTTTTCTTTGGTTCGGTGAATTTTATGACAGCTCTTACTAATCGTTGATTGGTGTTAAAGTTGAATTACAATTTCAATTTTGAGTCATCCGTCAGGTCCACGGTGGTGGTGGTGGGGAGGTGTGCGCAAATTTCTTCTTTCTTCTTCTAGTTGGGGCTTTTTTTTTAACAGTTTTTTTTCTCTTTTCCAAGACCGCTTTACTAAAATCTTCCATAACAAAAACAATCTTGGGCAGTTTCTTCTTATTTTGCAGAATTTAATTTCTTTTCAATGAATTCATTCTAATCACTATACTTTGCGCGCTTTTACTCTTTGCCTTACCAATTCTAAATGATTTATTGATTTCTCTTCAACGATTGGTTTCAACTTGCATCCATTTCTTTTAGAACAGCTTTATTGATGTTATTAGTGATAGTTTCTGTTTGGGCCCAATTTGCGCTTTATACAGTTGCAAGCGGTGACCCGGAGTGAAGTACCGTCTCGCCTCGCTGAGCACACCGAGCTTTTTTGAGGCTAATTTAGCCTTCCCTTCCAAATGGCCTCGAAACTGAACTAAAAAAATAGCAATGATGTTCATTGTTATTGCAAATTTTCGGAAAATTCATACTAGACGTCGACTTCGGTAGAATCAAAGAATAAGTCTGGGGCTAAGTTTACTTGTGTCGAAAAAAAACTAATTCAGATTAATAGGATACGATAGTTTACATTTTAGAGGTTCAGAAGTGTCGTAGGAATATCGTCATATTTCACCGTAAAGTCATTACCTAATAGGAACACAAAACATGTCTTCAGCGAGAAAGCTGCACCGAGGCGCTTTTGGCATTTCTAAAATTGTGTTTCGCGCAAATATCCTAGAATTAGCGGTTATATCTTTGTAATAAATTGGGATAACTTACGTTATTAATGTAATAACTATACGTAGCATCATATGACTTTGTGAACTAACACTCCTAGATGTAAAAAGCAAAGCACGAAGCAGTGCGAGGCGCGCTACTAGCTTTGAAAGAGAGCTGTCGGCGACGTCAAAGAATTTTGTGCAGTGTTCAAAATTTGTTATGAGTCGATCTACTTTATGTTGCGATTATTTTGTGTATGGAAATTATTATTTTATTACGTACGAGTACTTGTTAAATAAACCGTAATCGTCTTTCGAATAAAATGCGCTTGTGAACTAAATACAATATTTAGGTTTTAGTAAGAAAGTTACTGCTGTTCCCGAGAAGGCACTTCACTTTAACTTATTTATTTATGTTAGCAAATATTAATTCACATTTATTTTTACCTAAAGTTTATTGGTGCTTATGCCCCTACTACAATAAAAAATACTTAATTCACATTTTGCAAATCGTTTAAGATCGTCGAGTCTTTCTTCTGTATCACGGAAACGAAATAACCTACAGATTGTATCAAATAAGACACAGTCAGTGTATCATTATCGAAATAATTTTTAGTATCGGCTCTGACAATTACACGTACTATTACTTACCTACTCAGGCCCAGGTGAGCAGGTTTCCATACGCGACCCTTTGGTGTGGGGCTACTCTTAACTAAACCACTAAATATTTTATCTAATTGTATTGAATATACTACGCACTGTACGTGAGTTCCAAAGGCGGAGGAAGACGCGATTGAATTCTTAAATTTTTGTAGCCTAAGTGCGATCTCAACGGCTTTCTCGCCAAAGACACGTTTTGTGATTCTATTCATCGATTAAAAGAACTTTCGCTGTAATAATTTATCGAAGGATGGAAACGATATTTGCATTGTTCAGTTTTTGAAGTTATACTTCTTTAGGCGCGTTATGAGAAATTGATGAGAGTGAAATTTTACGATGCGCACCTGAGACACAAAGTTGTCAGTGTGATTATAGCCGGCGCGAGCGAGATGGGAATAAGACAATCTACAAGTAAAAAGAAATAGAATATGCGTGAAGTTAGCAGGTATGCCAAGAATTTTGAATGAACATAATGACATTTACCTTTTAAACAAATAAAGGAGTATTAATTATTTTTTCAAAGAAATTTAGCAATGCTTTTTCACAAAGACGTATTGCTACTTATTTAAAAGGCTATGAAACATACGTAGTTATTAAATTGAATGAATAATATAATAAAATAATAAATAATAACAATAATTATTATTAATATTAATTAATAATTGAATAATATACTAAATATTGAATATTATTAAATTATTAACGTTAAATATTTGTTATTAATTATTTAATATTTAAAAAAAATAAAGATAGCCAAAGAAGTATAACTTCTTACGCGCGTATACATAAATTCACGCACCCTTATTTATAATTAAAATGAAGATTGCAACAAAATTTCGTTTCGATAGGTCGCTAATCGACATTAGACTATCTTATCCTATTAATCTGAATTTGTTATGAGTGAATTGGTGTGAGTGAACAGTATCTTGTCGCGCCCATTTTTTGTTTGTTTAGAGAGCACTTTTAAATATTTTAAAAGTGCTCTCTTTAATAACTGAAATAACGTAAACCGTACCGCATCGTGTGCGGTCCGCGTGTTGCCTGAATCTGCCACGACGCCGCGCCAAGTTCTAATTTTACATTTACTGCAGTTCTCAAATCAAGGGCGTAGAATGGAAGAGAAGAACTGGCAATAAACTCTCCGCCACTCTTTTTGATCGCCAAGTTTTTTATTCCACGTGACATCTTTAGTAATAAATAATAATAAAATAAATTAAAAACAAAGATTTGTCATCTATCAGCAGGAGGCATGGTGGACTAGAAGCACGCACTTACATTTTCGTGGGAACAACACGCAAATACATAGTCGAAGCGTATAATCCCACTATAATTATTATTTTTCTTCTTGTTGATTTCGAAATTTAAATTTGGAACGTAAATAATGATGCCAGGATGCTTCAAGTGACGTGCAAACACTAATACAATATATTGTCACCCCGTAAAGCGAAAACACATTAAGTCAAGATTCAGACTTCTTTCTTTTCACTTTCCAACCGGAAATGACGTAGTTCTAAAGGAAAGTAAGTAAATGTATTTGGTCCCACCGGAAGAAATGAGAATTATCAAAAAAATCTTATCATATTCAAATCTTATTATTCTTATCTAAAGAAAAGAAAAGGAAAAGGAAGGAAATTAGTTTAATAATAAAATGTTTAATCTCTAAATATGAGGATAGATTAAATTCGTATAACTTGGAATCTCTGAGCGTTCGTAGAGCAAACATCGACTTGTCGTACCTTTTTAAAGTAATTAGCGGAATTGTGGATTGCCCGGAAACTTCAGAACGTAAGTCGAACTCTCCAATTAAAAGGTTATGTCGCTACCATAATGACTGGTGTCATATCACCTCGGCTAAGAGCATCGATAATTCAATTCGTTTATCTCTGTTTATAGTTTTATTTTTTTATTGACAAATAGTATTATCACTGTTTTGTGTTTTTGTTTGGTCCTGTCCGCATGATGTAGGGACGGCACCGCTTTTCATGTTTTCATATGTACGTCAATTTGTTTGTTTATATCTACATATCACAATCCGTGTTTGGCCTAATTTTGTGGTCCAAACAGAAAAACCTTATTTTGGTAATTTTTAAATTCAGCACAGCCAAAACGCTAAAGCTGCTCTTCAATGTTATATAAGGATATCATTATAATATAATTGGTTTCTACTACTATTGTACTTCTTTTATAACAAAACCATTGTCAACTCCAAAAAGAAAATTTATCTGATATTAGCGAGAAAAGAAATCTGCTATGATATTTATTAATGCTAGTGTATAACTCCTTCGAATAAAGAGGAAATAGGTTCAGAAAAAACTAACAATAAGTTCTCTTATCTTAAAAACGGGAAATCTCAGGAGGAAATAAGACATTTGTACGATGATCATATAAAAGCAGACGCAGACAGCCGATTTCACATTCACTCACCGTGAGAGAGTTAAATTGTCATGTTTTGTTCCGTTTTCTACGAGTTAAGAGTGAGATCGGCTTTCTGTCTCCGGAAGTTGGATCCGGAGAGCGCAGAGTAACGCAGCCCCATTGTCCGCAGGTGCCCGTCGGAAGACCTCGCCCAGGTACACCCACGACACGCCCCACACTCCGTCCATCTACCGTATATCTACACACGCATTTCACACTCACCCCACACTCACCCCACACTCACCTAACACTCACCCCACACTCACCCCACACTCACCTAACACTCACCCCACACTCACCCCACACTCACCTAACACTCACCCCACACCCTGTAATACGTCCGACGTCCTCGTCACTACTGGCATCTATTGTGTGAAAAGTTGCGCGAGGCTTTGCGGTAATGTGGTTTACAGTGTGTCTTCGAGTCGCTCACTCGCTTATCGAACGGTCGATCGTTTGTGTAATTATTTGTACGAATTCATCGCTTTATTTGTGAAAATGTCAATAATGGATAAATAAAATACATAATTTTCATCGGTCGACGAGCGTACGAGCGCCCGCATCGATATAAAGGTTTTTATAAAGGAATCCAGGTCCCGGAGCGGCTTCGCTCCCGAGCGCGTCGACGAAGGGCAGCCGCGAGCCTCGCCCGCGACCGTCGACGACCCCGTCTCCGCCGCCCTAGACCCGCCGGGGACCGAAGCGTGAGTGTCTCGCTTCGCCCGTCGACCACCCGAACGATTCGATCTAAACGGGCTCTCGTCGTAGGCGGCTGGCCGAGAGCACGCCCGACCTGGTGCTGGACCTCCCGGCGAGACGCCGCGCCGCCGGCCCCGCGCCCTCCGACCCGCCACCCCCCGCGAGCCCCGTGCCCGCGCGCAACACGCTGCGAGTCGCCGCCAAGTTCGCCGAGCTCACGCTCACCGGGGGCTCGCTGAAGCCCGCCCTCGCCGCCAAGCCGGCCCTGCTGCGCCGTCCGACGCCGCACCCTGCGCGTCCGCCGCCCGCTCGCCCGGCGCTCCCCGACGACGCGGAGGACTAGGCCGCCGTCGTCTCTCACGAAGTCACCAGCGCACAACGCATCCTTCCTCCGACGATCGGATCGGAAAAGACTCGTCGGACGACCGTATTTACAATGTTTAATTAATTAAGTGCTACTCTGTAAGCTTTAACGACGCCCGACTCGCCTGACGAGACGAGTGAGTTGCCATTTTGAGATTATATTCTTCGCATTTCGTGTCATTGTGTATATTTTTGTACGCGAGCCGTGACTTTTGTATCGCGCGTAGGCTAATATATTTTTGTACGAATAAACGGTATCACTCGCTCGCTGTCTTTGTCCTCCTCTCTCTCGGCGAATGAAACACGGCACTGGTAATGAATAATAATTTATTAAGCGAACGAAACGGACGTCTCCTGCGACGATCAGTAGCGCAGGCAATGGTCGTGGTGCAGCGCGTGATGCAGCTGAGGCGGCGGCGGCGGCGCGGCGTTCTCCTTGTCGCGCGCATAGGGCGGCGGCGGCGCGCCGAAGTCGCTCAGCGGCGGCGGTTCGTACTCGTCGCCCGAGCCGTCCGACGCCTCCAGGTAGCCGAAGAGCCGCGCCGCGCCCGCCGCGCGCGTCTCCCTCCGTCGACCGCCGCCCGGCGCCGAGCCCCCGGCCGGCCCCGCCGCCGTGGCTGGGACGCCTCCGGCGGTAGCGCCTGCGACGCCGCCGCCGCTCGGCTGGGATCCGCTCGGGAAGCCGCCGCGCGTCACGCCGCTCGGCACCTTGAGGTTGCGGTTCTCGACGTGACTGTGGACGCAGAGAGAGACGCGTGAGTGCGTGGGGGAACCGGGGTTCCGGGCGCCGGACGGGGCGGATACGCACTGGTGGTCGCGGAGGTGCGCGGCGAGGTGCGCGGCGTCGTCGGCGAGGAAGGGGCACTTGGCGCAGGCCTTCTTGTTGTGCACCTTGTGCACGTGCGTGGCCAGTCGCTCGGCGCGCGCCGCCTTGTACTCGCACAGCGCGCACGCGAACGGCTTCAGGTGCGTGTTGAGGTGCCGCTTAAGGCACCAGTTGTCCACGCCAGACCACGCGCAGTAGCAGCACGCGTAGCGCCGCTCGCTCTGAGGCTTCAACCGATTACCATTCTCCGTTATCGTTTGGAGCGACTCGACGGATGGATTTTTATATAGCGATTACAGTTTATAAATAAATAAAATAATTACTTATTGCCAAAGTTGCGTTTGTAAACATTATATATACTTGTTCAAACAAAAGTTTGTCTCACATGAATTCATTATAAAAATATATCTTTAGGATAGATGTAACCGACTATGATTGTACGCCACCAACTGTGGCCTTGGCGTACATCTTGAAAAATGTTATATACCTTCCTACCTAAACCTTTTCATAAGTGTTTAGTAGTGGTATGTTTAATTCCGTGCAGTAGTTTTTGAGTTTTTAGCAAACACTTGTTATTATATTAGACATTAAAGTCTAAAACCCGTCTTATTATCGAGCTCTGCAACAAACCGAATCGGGGATGACGAAGAAGTTAGATGAATAGGTGAACTTACTTTGCGCCGCACGGGGATGGGTGCGGCGGTTTTGTGGGAGGCGGCCGCGCTCTCGGCCTTGGCGAGCGGAGCGCGTTCCGCCTTGACCGGCGCGGGTCGACAGTCGGGCTGAGTCGCCACCGGTGAACCCATTGTGCCTTCCGTCGCTGCCTTGCCGCCTCCGCCCGAATATTGCGCAGCGCCACTGGACACCACGCCCGCCGCCGCGCCTTTCCCGCTCGCCCGGCGGATGCGGTTCAGGTCGTACGGCTGATCGCGGTGCATGCGAAGGAAATGTTTCTTGACGTGGTCGGCGCGGTTGAATTGTTTCTGACAGAGATAACAGTGGAAGGGTTTTTCATCGCGGTGAATGTTCTCGTGGCGCGTGAACAGGTCGCGGCGGTCGGTCGCGTACGGACACGAGCCACAGGCGTACCGCTTGCCGATCTCGGCGGCGTTGCCGCCGGCCGTCGCCGGGACGCTCTCCCCGACGGGGAGGCTCTCGCCGGTACCCGCGTTAACACCGCCGGCGTTCCCCGTAGATCTTCTCTCGGTTCGAGCCGCTTCCACCTGAAATTATGAGGGATCGTGGTGAGACGCGGGCAACGAGAGAGGGCTCGAGACTCGGGCGTGACGCACCTTGGTCTTGAGGCGCTGCAGATAGCGCGTGAGATCGTCGAGGGCGGGGTTGTCTCTGAGCAGGTGGTCGGCGGCCGCGGGGTCGGAGTGGTGGTCCCGCGCCAGATGATGTCGAACGGCGCGGGCCCATCCGCTGGCAAATCCGCAGCCGGCCAGCGGGCACTGGAAGGCGCGCGCCTGCGAGTGTGTGCCGAGCCAGTGCTCGGCGACGCGCGCCAGAAAACCGACACATTCGCACTCAGTGCACTTGAAGAGCCGTTGCGCGGGGTTGTAGGCGGCGATGCGCGAGTGCGCCCACGCCAGCGGCTCCTCGGCGGCCGTCCAGCGGTCCTCGGCCGTGGGGTCGGTGCGCGGTGTAAAGTTGGCCTGAAGGATGCCCGGGGGCGGGAAGCCGTTCTGCATGAGCGCGGCGAGGCCCCAGGCCGTGATGTGCTCCTCGGGCCGCATCTCGTCTTCGGGCAGCTCGCGCTCGGCCGCCGGGAACTCGACGCCCACGACGCCGCTTATGCCGACGCCGACGGTTGCCTCTTCGCCGTACAGCTTTTTGGTTATCTCCTTGAACATATCCTCGCAGTCCATCGCGAGAGAGGCCACGCCGGCGCCGCCGTCCATTCTCGGCCTTCGGCGGCTTCGCGTGAACGCGGAAGGCTCGGAGTCGGCGGCCGCGGCCGGGCCGCGAGGCCGCCGACGCGTCGGCCCGATCGGGACACGGGCGCGAAATGCGGGAGGCGGGTGGGGGTCCGCCTACTCGTTCGGGTGCCGGGTGCTGGCCGCGCGGCGGGTGCGAGCTAACTAGGCGGCGGCGGCCGGCTGCGCCGACATCGATCGCCTTTGCGCGCGCCGTCCGCCTCACCGCCCGATCCCCTGCCGCCCGCCGCGCCGCTATCGACCCGCGACCCACGCTTACCTAGCTTTTCCCTTTTCTATGGAGAATAAGTTACTACTCAATTTCACTTGAAAGTATATTAATATAGAAACCTTATTATAACTGGTAACTAAAATTAAGTCAATGAAAATACAAGAATTCAGTTCTGTTCTACTACCTAATGGTTATCGGTTGAATCGTCATAAGTAGTTGTTTCTTAAATAAATTCCTTATCGGCGAGGTCTGCCCGACTATAGGCACTCCACAACTAAAGTATATATTTCACCTATATCGATTTTTATTCTGCAATGTATGAAAAAGTATATAAAAGAAAGCATTATGGTTCGACTAACCCGTGCACTCGAAATTTGCTTGATTTTGATTTTGACTATACTAATGGTAAATTGATTACCGAATGCTTATTTTTATAGCAGCGCTGTTAGGCACTAGGTGTAGTGAGAATATGGGTCGATGGGGGCAGGGGGTGGTTCTCGTGAATGAATTAAACGCCCCTAACAAAGCCCCCCGAGAATCGACCATGCCTACATCGACAGCTAGGACGGACATTAAAAATTTAAGGCGCACCGACGACCTACTTAAGTTCGTTATGTCGCAGCTAATTACAAATATATCGTGATTAGATTTTTTTAAAGTTTCACTCACGAAACTTAAAAATTTCAAAATTATCAAGGAACGTACATAGGTACGTAATGACTTATGATTATTTAAGAATCAAGGTAATCAATTGATTAATTTAACTAAATTGAACTCGAAATATACAGTAATTGTCGGATACGTGACGAACGAAGTCACCGTGACCTAGCCCTTATCGATGCCGAATAAGTTATCATACCATATTTTCCTACCGATTAAACAAATACCTTAATAAAAACATCGCAACGCGCCTATAGTTTTCAGACATGAATGAAAATGGCCGATGGCGCGAAGAGCTCGTACAAAATCGATAGGCGCCGGCGAGTGTGCGGCGAGTGTAGGCGCGCTGCGGGCCTAGTTCATCGACCTGCGCAGCGGAGTCGACGCGCGTGCGCGGCGGGGGCGGCGGAGTTCGGCGTCAGTCGCGCCCCGGCCGCGGCCTCTTCCGTCAGTCCGCGCCATGCCGCGCCCGCGACGCCGCTAGCGCGGGCGTGGCCGGCCCGCCGCCCGCCCAGCCCGCCTAAAGCGGGCCGTGTGAAGCCGTGCCGTGCCGATATCCATTCGACGCATCGCGACTGCGAGTTTGCCGCCATGCTGTCCGGGGATTCGCTCTAGGAAGCGCTGGTGTCTTCGAATTCGGCCGGAGCCGTCGGTATGTCCCGTCCCGATCAGATCGCGGTGTCGACGTTTGCGTGAACCGCAGCGAGCCCCGCTTTCCTCTTCTCAACTCTAGGTTCAGACGATCGTAGCGCGGGTCTTCCGGCCCGCGGAGCAGGCTGACGAGCGCGCGCAGATCGGTCTCGGCCGTGAGATGATTCATTTTATATCCCTGTCTCTCTCTATCTCTCTCGTTGATGATACACACGCCACGATATCATGGGATGGTGCCATGTTTAGTGGAAAGCGTAAATAATGAAGAACAATGCGTTGCAGATGTGCAGCGTGTCGGTGCCGCGCGGCCCGGCCGCCGCCGCCGCTAAGCCTTGCTGTCTCTGCTGGTGCTGTTGCTGCTCCTGCTCCTGGTGGGTAATCGCACCGTAACCCCAGTTTTTGTTTTATATGGTTACGCGATTGGCTGAAAAATATAATTTAACACTACTATTACTGTCCAGACCCGACCGCCAAGACTAATATAACACAGCGCTAAGCACTACATTTCCTCCCAATAATAATTAGGCGCCTGATCTTAATTTAAGAGCAAACTTGTCACCGACAAAACATTCTGGGATGATGGATGGATCGCGTACGCGCCGAACGTACGTGAAATAGTTTAGAAAGGCAAACGTTTTATATATTTTTTTGAAGTAACTAAGTTCCGTCTTAGTTGCCCTTCACACACACACCAGTGTTGTGTCACTGACAGTTTTCTACACCTCGATAATTGTATTTTAAGAAACATAAAATAACACCTTGAGTAGTTTTAAAATATTATATTTGGGAAACCATGTCTTTTGAAAATGTTTCACGATTTTTCTGTTCTTTAATAAGACGATTATTATTTTAGTGAAATATGTTGCTTTACACATTTTTTACACTTGTTCCTTTGGCAAGTGACCATTTGCTTTAAAGCGTTCGAGACGATGAGCTAAATGTGATGTATCGTTTCAGGGCTAAGTGGTAAGTGCGGCCTTCGGTGCCTCACCCCCGTTCCCTTTTACGCGCGCGACGTAAGTGGTGGGTAAGTGTGAATTATAATACGAGCGTAAGCGATAAAAGCTGGGACTGTGCAGGTTGGCGGCGCGCGGGCCCGACGGCGGCCCCGGCAGGAAGCCGCGCGACCCCGGCACTTCGCCCTCCGAGCCGTTGCTCGACGGAGACGCGCCGTGAGTAGCCGCCCCTCGCGCTCCTCCGCCCTTCGGCCCCTCGCACGCTCACCTGCGTCTCGTTGCAGGCCCACGCTCGACGAGATCCGCGGCTGGGGCGAGTCGTTCGAGCGGTTGATGCGCAGCGCCGCCGGCCGCAAGGTGTTCCGCGACTTTCTCCGCGGCGAGTACTCCGAGGAGAACATCATGTTCTGGCTGGCTTGCGAGGAGCTCAAGCGCGAGACGGACCCCGACGCCGTGGAGGAGAAGGCGCGCTTCATCTACGAGGACTACATCTCGATCCTGTCGCCCAAGGAGGTGTCGCTGGACTCGCGCGTGCGAGAGACGGTCAACCGCAACATGGTGGAGCCGACGCCGCACACCTTCGACGAGGCGCAGCTGCAGATCTACACGCTCATGCACCGCGACTCCTACCCGCGCTTCGTCAACTCGCCGCTCTACAAGGCGCTGGCTCGGTTGCCCGCCGCGAACTCTGAGTGACGCCCGGTGTACATAGAACTTCCCACTTCGACGTAAGGTAGTTAATTATCATTGAACGGGTACTAATTTTGTATATAGTTAGGTAAGTGACGCGCGAAAGAGAGACGCGGGCGGCGTCGAGACGACTCCGCCGCGCCCCTCGACCCCTTCCCCCCGGCCCCTTCCCTTCTCGCCCCTTCGTCCCTCGCCCCCTTCCACCCTACGAAACCCTCCCGTCTGCATTGCTCGAAAGCAATAATGGTGGACCAAATAAGTTTGCCAGTGAGTCAACGAATAAATCTGTTCATGTATTTCGGTGTTTCATTCAGAGCGAGTTCTCGATTTATCTTCTAAATGAAATTGCCGCTAAGGCTGTTTCAATATTGTAACTTTTTAGCAACTGCCCGCGAACTCGCCACTTAAAAGTATTTATGTACGACGAGAGGCGATATGAGCAGTAAATGTTTCCTAAGAATAAAGAATAAGAGGAGATTACATAATAATGTATCGTAAAATTAAAAGTAGTAATACTAAACTCGATACAAAGAAAGTATTCTCCATTTTTTATAAGAAATATAAATTTTCTTGTACCAAAAGTTGTGTTTAAATTCTCTAAACCCTCCGCTGTAACCCTTCAACATGATGAAAACAAGTAAGATGACAACAATTATGAATAACCTATTAGGTATTATGACATTATAAAAATGAATATGTGACCACACAGAACGGTTCGAAAGACATTGACGCAACTCGTTTTAAGAAGCAGTATTAAGCCGCGAAGACATAAGTTCATATGTTCTCGATTACAACGAACTGAGCTTCGTGTCTGACTTTGAACGAGTTTATGAAAATGTTATAGTTAATAAAATAAAATTATGACTTAAAAGAAATATAATATAGTTGACATATTTGTAATTTCTAGGAGCGAGAATGTGAAATGAAAAAACTAGAGCTTGTATTTAATCACTACCAAAGGCACGGCGTGCGGTGTGGTCTCACTCGGCTGCAGACCTGCAGTGTTAGGCACTCAGTATTCCGTCAGCCGTCAGATTATATATTGACCTTTGCTGGACCAGGCGTGTAGTACTTTCGACTGTAGTTAAGATATATGTTCGTAATGGTTATGATTAACATGGGATGACTCTTTAGCAGGTGAATTGTTAATGATTACCGCTGGTTAAATATTACCTCTGTGTTTTGGTCTGCCACGTCACTAAATCTGTTCACCTGAAGGTGGTGGAGTCACTCAGTACATCAGTTCAGTTTTTGCCAATTTTTTGTTACACCTTCAATTTTAAAATTTCTGAGTGAGTGTTTGTGCATATACTGAACTATTTTAAAGGCAAAGTATTAGTAGGTAATATCAATATTATCAGTCTAATATACTAATTTCCTCCTTATCCCTACAACTGACAACTGTGTGCCTTTCTTCATGTTATGAATATATCGAAACGAAGTATTTACTCAGGGCTTATTTATTTAAGATAAAATCCTTTCTGATATAAACAGTGTGTAGAACGTTTCATTTTGTTATAAAAATAAATGTGAAATTTAGTATAGTGTAAATTAATTAAACTACATAAAATAACGAGGCTTATATATATTCTAAATTTCTGCTAAGCAATGTAATTCATGCAGTTACTCCATAAATTGATACTATGACGTGCAGGTAAATAAAATTAAAATAAATAAATAATATTATATTGTTTTTAAGCATGCATATATAATAGAATAATCTCCAATTAATAATTGTATTATTCATTTAATAACAATAATAACAATATATTTAGAAATATAAATAAATTATACTCGACAATAAACTTAAAGTAACACAAGAATAGCAATGAAAATTTTTCATAAAATAATAATACTTGTCCCACTGTAAGTATTTAAAATAGATTTGTGGTCTCTGCTTGATATTTCTTCTTAACAATAATTCTGTTACGCTTGTATAATTGACTGAATGGTAAGCATTGAGACTGGTCATCCTCTACCTCATACTGGACAATCTCCACTGATTACAATGATTATGTTTAAAGTGCAAATAGGGAAATGTGTTCTGTTGAAGCTATATTGACACAACAATATTGGATAGCAATATTTGTGGTAAAGTTAGAAGTAGATAAACTTAAGTGTAGTGTAGTAGGTACCTTAATGTAAGTTTTATCAAAACTTATGTTACGCGATACTTTTGTATATAAAATACAAAATCAATGTAAAATATTTTAACAAATCAAATCATTACTTACTTGGCTTACTCTTTTCATTGTCAGTAGTCGATTAAGTGCAGTGAATTAAAACTATCATGCGGAAACTAATATAGAAATTTTACCTAAAAATAAAATTTGTATTATGTTTCCTAAGACGTCCGAGGTCCATTATGAGAGTACATCGTTTCCGTTTCCGCCCAAATCGCTAGTATCCGACCTTTTCCCACCACGTGACACCGCCGCCAGCGCCCAGCGTTTGAAACTGGAACTAACTTTTTACCGCGCTAAAGCAAGCCGCCAAGTTCTTGTTCAAAGTTATCAAAATATGTCAGTGCCTGATAACACGCTTGTCAGCCGGCAAATTGGACCTTCACGCTTGCTTTAGCGCGCGTGCGTCTCGTAATGGACCTCGGACGTCAAACGGAACACATAATATTTCTTAGATCCAAAATCCCATGTAAGGTGAGTGGGGGGAAGCTTGAACGGTTTTTTTTATGAGATGAGCAGAGTTGTGTTTGAACCTCTTGTAGAACAATAAATATGAACTATTTAAGGCTTTGATTAGTATAGAGCTAAAACTACAATTTTCTATCATATCAATAATTCATATCTTAATTTCGGTTTAAACATATATTTCCTTGTCCCTGTCCTTGTTTATAAAATTGATTATTAGTGTTATAATTATTATTATAGGTAGAACGCACTTAAACATGAGGTTTAGAAACATTGATATATAACTTGTTATTTCGATTCAAAGATTCCAATATACCGGCACGATCTATTAAAAATTTATAAAATTGTTCCAGATAAGGTCCATCTAAGCTACTGCGAACCTCTTCCCATTTCAATAAAGTGTTTTTACCCAATTATGAAGACAACATAAACACTATCGGTCTTACTAATAAAGATTTATGCACATTGTATAAGCCTGTTATAAGAAAAATGTTACTAATAATTCCTGAATTGACAAGTTTGATGTATACGGCTGTTATAACAAGTGTCTGGTTTGTATGAAGACTTGTACAATGCTTATACAACGCAGAGGCCTAGTTTAACGGGTATATAAGACAAAAATTGCGTTATTTTATCTGATTTCGCGTTTGACAGAGTTTTTTGACTGTTTAGTTCAAGGAAAGATTTAAGTTAGTAGGTATTTGTGCTTGTTGAAAATAGATTTTATAGATCAAATGGAAGATTTAGATAATATTGATATGCAGCTAATACATACGATTGAAGATTTGCCGTCTCCAAGGAAAGTCTAAACATACCAAACTCGGTGCAATCCGTTATTACTTTCGGATGGCGATTTCAAAACAAAATACCGCTTTTCAAAGAAGTATGTTATGAAGATCTGTGACATAGTGCGAGCTGATGTCGAAAAGAGTAATAGAGGTGGAGGGTTTTCGATTTAGGTGTCTTCTTCATGGCTTCTCAGTGTCAATAGAAAATGCCAAATTATATATAGTAGCACTGGTAATCCTCCACAATATTGCTATTGATATCAAAGAAGACCTGGATGTTACGTATGATGACACTGAGAATGCTCCAGAAGAACCAAGGCCAACCTAGACGCCCCCAAGCAATCTGGCTGGACAAGCTGCTAGAGCTGCTTTTATTGAAACATATTTTTAAAGCTGTTTTATTTACATAGATGTAGATAGTTAAAGACGTGAAATAAATAAAAAGTTATATTTCATTTAAAACAGGGGTTTGATTTTTTTATAAGTATATAATTATTCATTTAATTGCTGCTGTAACAATTTGAGCTTTAGAAGATGCTCCTGTCTAGCCCTTTCGTGAGCTTCGGCAAGTTGCTTCTGTTTGAGCTCATGTGTTTCAGCCATCTGCCTTTGTTTTGTTTCGTGCTCTGCCTGCAAACACTGGAACAGAACCGTGTTGCGGAGTTTGGCACTTTCCACTATTTGAGATGCCTAAAAAATTTAAGTATGATCGTTGAGGGGTTTTGAATGAAATAGTCCTTTCTCTATCACATTGATACTATCCTCTTCTAACTTTTGTACTGCAGAACGCGGCTTTTTATGTAAAATTCTAGTCCTCTTTGTCTGAGGTTTTGGAGTTTCTATTAGCTGCAAATAATAAAATGTTATTAGTATATTAAGTAAATGTGTATATAATTGCTTTGGATGATAAAATAAATACAACTTACATTAGAATTATGAGTTGTATCAGAATTATTAAATCAAACGTCAAACAAACACGGCGGGTTGCCAGGGTAACAATAAATAAGGGTTGTTTAGTTATTCAACCAATACACATCGATTATTGGTCAAAGAGGTGTTTATGCCCTGTACAAGCTCTATTCACTGAATTACTATCACCTTGTTATAACGCATGTATAGTGATTTTTTATTAGTAAGACCGTATTAGTGTAGATCCAGTTTATAATTGTGACAATTACCCATTAGAATTGAAGTTTCGTCTTCAATTATCTCAGAAAGAGGCAAGAGACAATTTACTTTATCGAAAAATCCAAAGAAAACAGAAATATAACTTTGAAACTGTTATGTATCAACCAAATGATTTAATTTTAGTTCGTAATGAAGTAGGGAATAAGCTAAAAACAATATATTTAGGACCATACAAGGTCATAAGAGATGTAACCCCGAACGTAGAAATAATAAAAACGGTCAGTCCGAAACTATATACGTACATAAGAATCGGACCAAATTATATTATACTACTTAATTATAAGGGGCCATCCATAAAGTACGTCACACGAATTTTAGGACTTTTGAACCCCTCCCCCTGCCCTTGTCACAGGTTGTCACATCTTTATACCCCCCCCCTCCTAATGTGACGTCACACATTTTTTAAAATTTATGTATGGATTATTAAAATAATCGAGAGAAAACAGCTATTTTAATTTTTTACTTATTTTTATTAAATAATAATCTAATAAAATCAACATAAAGTCCAACATTTCATAAAACCGAAAAAACAAACGACTAGTTAGAAAATAATAAACGATTAATTATATTAATTAAAGATAAAAATATTTATATTTTTTATATATCAATGTAAATATAGATCAAGTTCGTAAATTTTTAAAAATTTTCAATTCACATCCAAACGTTGCGTTTTATTTTAAATTTTAACATGTGACGTCACAAAAGTATTGACCCCTCCGTGTCCTTTGTCACACGATGTCACACTTCGGTGATACCCTCTCTCCCCATTAACGTGTGACACACTTTATGGATGGCCCCTAACAATGGTAACATGATTATCTAAATATAGTTTTATATATTTTTTTTTATATTTAAGTGAAATAAGAAAAAAAAACCTGTAATTTTTTTTTTGTTTCCTTTGGACGGGAGGTGTGGTGTCACCTCTACACAATCTATAATCTATAGATCTGTGTCTAGTATTTAAGGAACATATTTTATTCCAATATAGAGCCAGTATTATTCGAGCATTCGTTTGTTTAATTACTCATCTCCCCGAACCTATGATAGGGTGGACTAGCGGCTATAGCAATTAATTAAAATGCAAATAATACTTGAAAACATTGTGTTTAATTGTATGAGGAAATATAATACAATATTATAAAAAATGACATCACACATCTAAAAATAAAAGAAAAACAATCCAAATTCAAATGCAGTACATTATATGTGGACAGCACCACAACCTTACACTATAGACATGATAAACTAGAATCAGATTATTTTGATTACAAAAACAACAAAAACTTAAAATATTTAAATTAAATAAAATTGGCTCTCCTCAGTTCAGTGGTACCTGCCAAGCAATGCTTTAGTTGCTTACCCAAGGCTCCCGGCCGGTGCAATGCAACTGCCGCGTCGAGGCGACAATAAATTTCTGATAAAATCGGCAAATGCACTTGAATCTAACTACTTATCACGGAATTCGATAAAGAGCAATTAGATACCTAATAAGTGCATAGTATTGTCTTTTATTGACATAACCTTTACACATTTTAAGAAAACACTTTATAATCGGATTGAAGTTATATATTATTATAAATTTACAATTATTTAACATAATTTTAAATTTAACCGACGCGACATTTCGCGTCCTTTACAGCGTGCGTGGTCAAGGTGACTGAAGACAAAAGGTGTTGAATGTGAAAAAGTATTACAGCTGTAGAAAAAGTTGTATTATATGGTGCTCGCCTCACGCGCTAGGTCCACGTGAAGAAAGCGATACATCGAAATAATTATCAAACAATAAACACTAAACGGATTAAGGGGAAAAAAAAAAATCTTATTTAATGTTTTATTTATTTATAAAAACCTTGTTACATGTACAAAAAGAGAATAAATTGATATAATTAAATAAAAGGAAGGCCAACTGGCGGGCGTGTCGCTTTAAACTGTTTTCAACGAATTGAATTTATTCATGTGAATTATCAATTTCACGTCCTCAATAATCCAATAGATGTCGCTAGATGTAAAATAAAATTTGCCAAATCACGATGTTGTTACATGGCGATTACGACATAAGAAGTGAATGTTTATATATTACGTCTTCGACGAGGTTAGGTTAGGTTAGGTTAGGTTAGGTTAGGTTAGGTTAGGTTAGGTTAGGTTAGGTTAGGTTAGGTTAGGTTAGGTTAGGTTAGGTTAGGTTAGGTTAGGTTAGGTTAGGTTAGGTTAGGTTAGGTTAGGTTAGGTTAGGTTAGGTTAGGTTAGGTTAGGTTAGGTTAGGTTAGGTTAGGTTAGGTTAGGTTAGGTTAGGTTAGGTTAGGTTAGGTTAGGTTAGGTTAGGTTAGGTTAGGTTAGGTTAGGTTAGGTTAGGTTAGGTTAGGTTAAGGGCCTCATAGCCTAGCGGTCTTATTAAGTGGCAGCTAGGTGAGGGGTACCGGGTTCGATTCCCGGTTCGAGGGTAAATTTATATTTGTTCTCGGCCTTTGGGAGGGTTGTGCGGTACCGGGCGAGTGCTTAAACCGTACATGGAGGGCACGGTTGAATTTCTAAGGCAAGCAGTGAGTATGCTACCTAAGAAAGGAGACTGTGTAGGTTTAGAACGTAGCAATACGCTCTAGGCCGAGGATGGCAATTACAAGTGGTCAGTAATTCAACATCTCTTTTAAAGGGCCTCATAGCCAAACGGCTTTGTATGTGACCGTGGTGGGTGTGAGGTTCCGGGTTCGATTCCCGGTTCGAGGGTAAATTTATATTTATTCTCGGCCTTTGGTAGGGTTGTACGGTACCGGGCGAGTGCTTAAACCGTACATGGCGGGCACGGTTGAGTTTCTATAGTGTGCAGTGGGCACCCAACTATATTGAGACTCCTGTGTAGGCTTAGAACGTAGCAATACGCTCTAGGCCGAGGGTGGCAATTACAAGTGGTTAAGTAATTGGACATTCCTTTTTGGGCCTCATAGCCTAGCGGTCTTATTAAGTGGCAGCTAGGTGAGGGGTACCGGGTTCGATTCCCGGTTCGAGGGCAAGTTTTAATTTAATTTAAATTTGTTCTCGGCCTTTGGGAGGGTTGTGCGGTACCGGGCGAGTGCTTAAACCGTACATGGAGGGCACGGTTGAATTTCTAAGGCAAGCAGTGAGTATGCTACCTAAGAAAGGAGACTGTGTAGGTTTAGAACGTAGCAATACGCTCTAGGCCGAGGATGGCAATTACAAGTGGTCAGTAATTCAACATCTTTTTAAGGGCCTCATAGCCTAGCGGTCTTATTAAGTGGCAGCTAGGTGAGGGGTACCGGGTTCGATTCCCGGTTCGAGGGCAAATTTAATTTAATTTATTCTCGGCCTTTGGGAGGGTTGTGCGGTACCGGGCGAGTGCTTAAACCGTACATGGAGGGCACGGTTGAATTTCTAAGGCAAGCAGTGAGTATGCTACCTAAGAAAGGAGACTGTAGGTTTAGAACGTAGCAATACGCTCTAGGCCGAGGATGGCAATTACAAGTGGTCAGTAATTCAACATTCCTTTTTGGTACGCGTCGAGCTGTCGTAGCGACAACTGTGTTTTCGTTCGCTCCGCGTTTGGAAAATTCCAATGGTGGGTTTTTAGTGGCGGAAAATCCTGTGAGTTGGCATAAAAGATTCAGTAGCAATTACTGCTTCTTTGTATGTTTGTGTGCACTTCGTAGTTATATTCTTAATAACTACAAGGCTAAAGTGAGGGGAAATAGACCCGGTGTTTGTGTTTGTGTTACCTTTTATGTGTCGCGACGACACATAAATTGTATGTGTCTTTATTGTGGGATTACGGTGCAACCGTGAGTGTTACAATTATTTATCTTTGGCCCATTAATTTGGCCAATATAATATAAGTTGCAGCAAGTGAATTGTCGGCCGCCATCTTGTTTGCTAGTTGGGTGCCAAGGTCGGGCAAACTAGTGAAGCGTCGGTCCGCCATCTTGTTGTTTACAAGTTTGGTGCCAAGGTTGGGGGTTTTCCGTGACGCGTTGGACGTCTCTCACACCGAAGTGAGTGGGCGTCAGAAGATTGGACTTCGTCACACCGAAGCGGATTAAGACTTTAAATTTTAGTTTTAATTATTTAGAATTAAGATTTTAGAATTAAGATTTTGGAATTAATATTGTATTTGTGTGGTGTTGCCAGGTCTATATTTATTTATCTATTTATTTATTTATATATTTATTGGGTAGAGGGGTAGAGTTCTGGGCGGAGGTGGAGTCGGGGATAGAGTCGTCGACTCTAATGTTAGTTGGGGGTAGGATCTAGTAGCACCTTGATATGAGGCGAGCTAAAGGGTTGGTGATTTCGTCGTCCTCGGATAGTGACGACGATGTGGATATCGTGGATTGCTCCGGTGAGAGGAAGCGGGCGCATACAAAAAGCCCGGTTGGCAACAACAAGGAAAGTTGCTCCCCACCGGCCAAGGGTAAGCCGAAAAAGGCGGCTTCTCATGTGGTTGGGTTGGAGGAGGCGGAGGGAGAGTTGCGGCGTCAGAACGCTCGCTCTCGCCTTGCAGAGAGGTTAGAAGGTGCGGGGAATGTCTCCGATTATGGGGCTCCCGCCAGTGTGGATATCAGGTTAGTGAGGTCATCCGGGGAGGAGGATTTGGACGATGTCATCCTCCTTGGCATTGCTGAGATGAAGGAGCGGACGGCTGTGCGGGTTCGTCGCATTTTCGAAATTGCGACGAAGTCGGGCAACCTCAAGGGTGAGTTTGTCCGCGACCTGAAGGTTGCAGCCAAGGAGGTGGCTGAGATCGTGGAGGATCTCGCGGAGAGATGCCTGGGAGGGGATGAGGGGAGGCGTCTCCAAAGGGACAATGTTCGCCTGAGGGCCCAGGTAAAAGACCTGGGTCTGGAGCTTGCGGCCCTTAGGAGGGAGTTCAATGAGAGCACTGCGCACTTAGCGCAGACAAAGGGACACCCCGTGTCGGTGGAGGGTCCCTCCACTCCAGATGCCCTCCGTCAAATGATGGAGGGGCTTTTGGACGGGGTAAGGGAGAACCTTATGGGGGATGTGATGCGGGCTGTTGGGGGCATGCTAGATGCCAAGCTTGCGGGGATTGGGGACAGGCTCCTCCCTGAGCCTGTGCTGCGTCCTCCGCTGGCGGCATCGGCCCGTGGTTCGGGAGCCCCTGAGCGTTTTGTGGAGAGGGGGGGGCCGGTGGCCCCGAATTTCGCAGGGCCCCTGGGCTCAAGCACCCGTGAGGGTTCGTTGGGGGGTCGGGGCACGGTGGCTCCGAATGTGGTGGGGACCCGGGGCCCCGAAGATTTTGAGGGGAGCAGAGTCCCGGAGGCCCCAGGTCTTTCGGGGCCCCGGGTCTCTGGGGGTCCTAGTGACGGAAGCTGGGCGACCGTCAGCAAAAAGAAGGGAAAGGGAAAGAAGGGTGGTTCTCCCGCTGTGCCGGTCCTTCCCCCTGTGAGTGGGGGAAGTGGTCGTGTTGGCCGGTCAGAGGACCATGGAGTGAGTCGCGGCGCAGGGCCCTCGGCTGGGCGAGTGGCAGTTATAGAGAGGTCTGTCAGGGTGCAGCCTTCGCTCACTCCGCCGAAAACTTCCGCAGTGGTCATCACATTGCGGAGGGAGGCGGTGGAGCGGGGGGTGACGTATGCCGATGTGCTACTCAAGGCAAGAAATGGTATAAACCTGGCTGAGATTGGTATTGCAACTATCAGCATCCGGCTAACGGCAACGGGAGCTCGGATGCTGGAGGTGCCGGGGGTTGACAGAGAGGAGAAGGCTGATGCCCTGGCGGACAGGCTTCGTGTGGTGCTGTCGGGGGAGGCCTTGGTGGGGAGGCCCGTAAAATGTGCGGACCTCCTTATCCGGGACCTTGACGACAGCGTCACTGAGAGGGATGTGACGGAGGCGGTGGCTGCCATGGGTGGGTGCCCGGCTGAAGCGATCAAGCCGGGTAAGATTCTGAGGCGTGGGATACGGGGCTTGGGGGAGATGTTCCTCATGTGTCCGGTCGCTGCCGCCCAGAAAGTGTGCCAAGGAAAGCTCCTCATTGGGTGGAGCTCCTGTCGGGTTGAAATCCAAGAGGACCGCCCTTTGAGGTGCTACAAGTGCCAGAAGTTGGGTCACGTGCGAGCCACCTGTGACTCAACGATGGACTTGGCGGAGGTGTGCTATCGATGTGGGGTTGCTGGCCACAAGGCCAATGAATGCAGCTCGAAAGAGCTGCATTGCGCGGTCTGCTCAACGGCTGGGAAGCCAGCAGACCACAAGATGGCGGGAAGGGCCTGCAACCCTCCGAAGGTGACGAAGGGCCTGGGAGCCCAAAGGACTGGGACAGCTGTGGGGAACGCTCCCATGGAGGTTGGTGTGGCACAACCATCATAGCTGCACCAGCCTGTTGGGGGGGATCTGGAGACGCTGTGCCGCGATTCAGGGGTGGTGACTGCACACCCTGGCCGAATGTGCCACTTGGTTGAGGCAACACTGTCTCGACCTGGTGTCGGTCGTTTGGACGGACCTCTCGCTGCCGAGTGTTGTTGCAGCAATACTAGGTAGCCATGAGGTATGGCGATCGGTTCTTCCGGTTTGCCGGTTCTTCCGGTTTCGTGGGGCCGGTTTGCCGGTTTTCCGGTTTACCGGTTTTCCAGGTTTCATGGGGTCAGTTTACCGGTTTTCCGGTTTTCCGGTTTACCGGTTTTCTGGTTTCGTGGGGCCGGTTTTCCGGTTTTACCGGTTTTCCGGTTTACCGGTTTTTCGGTTTCGTGGGGCCGGTTTACCGGTTTTCCGGTTTACCGGTTTTCCAGGTTTCATGGGGCCAGTTTACCGGTTTTCCGGTTTTCCGGTTTACCGGTTTTCTGGTTTCGTGGGGCCGGTTTTCCGGTTTTACCGGTTTTCCGGTTTACCGGTTTTTCGGTTTCGTGGGGCCGGTTTACCGGTTTTCCGG